>PVLD010000219.1:0-339729 GCA_004027595.1 Dinomys branickii
CTAAATTTGCATGTCTGTATATGGGTCCATACATCTACAATTCGAAGATATCAATGGATAAAGCAACAACTACTGTTGAGACCATATCACCTTGTCTATAGATTAGTTGTGATTGTACTATTTTCTATGATAATGGGTGTCTGTTTGTCAATATGTTTTTGTACTTTTATGTTTCTAAAATAAAAATAAAAAAAAAAATTATTTTCTAAATTAAAATGAAATATTTTGGGCTTTCTCCCCATAGAAACTTTACACTGTTTACATAAAGAGGTAAATAAATTAGGTAAAGGGGAATATGAATAACTTATATTGCATTCAATATTGCTTTTTCCAAGATAAAAGAATATGCTTAGCATGCAAAATCTGTCTACAACATAAACACCTGAAAAGATACAATCTTGAATTTGTGTTTATTGTGAGATACATTATTTTAAATAACATTGTTTTGACTTAGAAGGCAGCACATTTTGGAGTGGAAAATAGATTTAACTGTTACTTTAAAAATGTCTGCTCAGTTCTTTTTGCTGAAAATCCTTCTAAGTGACCTAAGGACTTGTTAATCAAGAGATCCCCTCCACCAGACAGCAGTGGCTCCTAGATCCAGGCTAAGTTAATCCTGACCACTATACATAAAGTTTTATTTTGCTTATACTTAACATAAGGTAGAAGTACTAATTTGTATCATTTTTGAACAACATATATCAAACTATTTTAAAAGCAATTAAATAATAAAGCTCTAGTGTTAATGCACCTGTAAACTTTTGGACAAATACTACATTTTAGAATACTGTGCTAGGTAGGGCTTCAGTTACAGCCTCATGATAGAACACAGCATATTAGAAGTGTTAGCTCTGAAATGTTGTTGTCAACCGTAGCCTCTCTGATCTTTGGCAAATTGCTTCATTACTGTTTCTTTATCAAACTGAGATAACAATTGGCTCTCACCAGCCTGGGATGACTAATATCCTGGGGCTGTGTGGGATCAGAGTAGAACTAATAAAGTGTGTCTGCTACATAGTAGCTCAATAAACGTTAGCTACTATTATTAATGCAATTTTAGGGGGATGCTATGAAAAATTTATATCATGATGAAAGCTACTAGCGGTGACTGTAGGTTGTTAGCAATGAAAAAGAGAAGGATAAGCTCCGTTAGACACACTGATGAACTACACTCTGAGAACCTGCCTAATGCAGTCGTATTTTGGATAAATGACAACTCACCTGCTTGTTTGACAGAATAATGCATTTATAGACATGTATATCCTCATCCAGAATGTTAACGTTTCTTACTGGCAAAAGGAGAATGAAATGGAAGAAAAATATCCACATTATTTATTCTGGTTGATAATTTGAATTATTAGGAAATTTAAGAGTCTAGAGATACGGAGTATGGCCTTGTTTGCATGAGGTATTCAAGCTCATACATCTGAGGAGAATGCTGCTATGGTGTGTACATGTGAGAACTACCTTCTGGCTTACTTTCCCACTCACAAGTGCACAAGACAAATATAAAGCATTGTGATCCATTCAGTACACCTACGCAGCTGTCACGCTTTCTGTTACGCAAGATGAGGAAGCCATAAATAGAGAAGAGATTAGAATTAGCATGAGGCCCAGAAAGAAAATAGGTAAACATATTTTCCTGAATAATTCTTCCAGGCAGCACTACTGTGACTCACTGGACTACAACCTTCCAATACAGAGGTACTGTGAAATCCATGTGCTCAGCAGCACAGGATTGCCTCAGAAGACAATGAATCACTAGTATCTACTCAGTGATTTCCCAAAACATTTGGACATGCAAATTTACAGAACACTTTTAAACTCGAACTATATTGGCCCACATAATTACTGTATTTTCAATCTAAAATGGGATAAAAAGAAAAAATTGTTTGGCTTTATAGTCTGACTGACCAAGTTGCTGTTCTTTTTGTACTACTAAAATTGTATGAGTTTAAGTGCATGACATTAACTGTACATAAAAGGTGATATTTAAGATAAATGTGGCCTGGGAGTTATAAACATATTACTCAAGCATATAACCACTGAGCTGTAATCTGTAGAGAACACTGGCATTACAGACCAGTTTTGGACATGATCCAGTCTCGGTAGTACGTCACTCGAGTGTAGACACCAGGCTTGTTCGGAAGAGCACATTCATCTCCCCAGCTTACAATACCAACAAGAAACCAGGTTCCTTTAGAATCTGTACTAACCAGTGGTCCACCAGAATCTCCCTAGAAAGAAAAAGGACATGTATAATTATTATACCTTAAAGGTGAATGCTAAGTACTTTTTCTTTTGCAGTAAAAACTGGGAAGGACAAAAAAAATTACAAATTGCAATAGTTATATGATGCAGAGCTTCACCACACAAGATGGTGGGAGTTCAACAATGATTCTGTTTTTTGTTTGTTTGTTTGTTTTTTACTTGTTACTATCTTTGATTGTTCGATCAGTCTTACATTCTTATGTCTGGTGGACTGAGAACTCCATTGAAGATAACAGTATGTAATGTAGCAAACACTGTAAATTCCTATCATTTTGTTTTGAGGTCATATATCTTTTTTTTGTTTTGTTTTTGTGTTATTTTGATTTTGTCTTTGTTGTTGTTTTGTCAGGATTTTTAATTTTTAAAATAAAAAATAGTTATGTGATTCTAATCTAGAGTATTTTTGTGCTCTGTGATTGCTGACCTAAATCCAAGTGTCAGCATACGTCTTTGGTTATAGTAATACAACAATGGTAAACAGATAGGAAACATTTCTACTCAGTTATCATGCAAAGGAGCTACTAGAAGTGTAATTGCTTATGTGGTTATCAGCATTCCGAAGAATGTTTTGAGTATCACCTGCAATCCCCTCTTTCCAGGAAAAGCCTGGTAAAAAAGGAAGGTTTGTACTTATCCACCACCATCACTAAGTTATTGCTTTTCATTCTTGTGTAAACACTGTTCTAGCTTCAAGCATTGTATATATGGCTGCACTTCCTCCACACTTTTATAGTGTTCACCTATCGATATTTAGACCATTTCCCCAAACTGATGGAACTCTTCAGACTCTGTGCTTTCTTTTTGCTCTAATTTTTCCCATTACCATGGGAAATTTTAGTATCTGTGGGATGGTACATCTCACATCCTAGCCCCTTGACTAATATCTCTGTTGTCTTGAATTTGATCATCAACCTATTAATTCAGCCTTTTCTGCATCATTCTTTTGTCATCTCCTAGAACTAAAACAACTAGGAAATTCTATTTGTGATTTAATTACTGATATTGTTATCTGTTATGTGACATAAAATGTGATATATGATATATTATATATGTGATATATTATGAATATTACATATAATAAGGAATCCATTCGTCTATTGATACATACATAGCTTGTTTTCATATTTTGTCTAATGTGCATAGTGCCACAGTGAACATGGATGCAGATATCTCTTTGAAATACTGATTTCATTTCCTTTGTATATATCCCCAGAAGTGGAACTGCTGGATCATATTGTAGTTCTTGTTTTGCTGCTTTGAGGAACTTCCATGCTGTTTTTCCATGATAGCTTTAGCAGCTTACACTCCCATCAGCAGTGCACAACTGTCCCCTGGCCCTATAGCCTTGCTAATAATTGTTATTTCTTGTCTTTCTGATAATAACTGTCCTAACGTGAGATGACACTACTTTGTGGTCTTAATTTGTGCTTCTGTGATGGTTTTTGATGTTGAATATTTTTTCACATACTTGTCTGAATTCCTTGAAACAATGGATGAACTCTTTAAAATATGACTATTCAGGCCTTTGGCCTACTGTAAAATCAGTTTTTTTTTCTTTTTTGGTATTCAGTTGTTGGGTTTCCCTCTGAGTACATTTGAAGGGAGAGACTTGATATTTATAAAATGTGGAAAAGGGTTCAGTAGCCTGGGGGTAGTTTAGGAAATATATGAGAAGATTAAAATTAATAGAAAGTTAAAATTCTGGGGTAGGTGAAAGGAGCCTGAGTGAAGAACACAGATGAGAGATTAGTTTTCAGTAGTGAAAGAAATGTGTTTATCCTAAATGTAGAAGGTGAGGATGAGTCTGAATATAAATGCCTTGGGGTGAAAGGAAATTAAAGTGATTCTCATGCAATTGCTCTCATTGTTTCAGGTTAGAAATTCATGCTAAGGAAGATGAGGGGCTAGTAGGATAGGCAGGTAAAGAATATGATGACATAGCACAACAAAGACTCCTGAAAGAAATGTAAAGTGAGTTAAGGACATACCTGTGAATAAATGACTTGAATTTACAAGAGGGCAAGATTTCTTCTAGGTGTGTTTAGGAGCTTACATACGAGAACAAATGAAGTCTATAATTTATCTTGTGATTAAAAATTATTAGGATCAGTCTGGGAGAAGTAGCAGATGAGGTCATCAAAGGGTACAGTGGATGAAATAATAAAATAAGAGTTCAGGGCTATGTAATTTTTGGAGTCATTGTGATGAGAAGTCATTGGGAAGGTGAGAATTTAAACTCTTCACACTATCCTAGCAAAGAACTGTTGTAGTGGAGCAACTGGAAAGATGAAATCTCTAATTAGAGATAATTACATATTACAAATATATGTTTCTATCTCTGGTGCTCCAAGAGTTTAGGAATATGCTCTGTTTATTACAGTTTCCGTGGGTAAAGCACAGGGCTTGGCCTACAGTTACTGGTCAGCAAATAATCATTGCAAATTAAATAAATGAATAAAATGTTTTACCACTGATTCTGCCTAGATAATGGTATTAGTACTTTTAATAGCTCTAAGCCTATTTCTTATAAATACAAAGGAGGATTCAGAAGCACATTACACATAAGGAATTGTAGTTTATTGTAGGATTCAGAGTATGGACACTTGAGCCAAATTCTCTGCATTTAAATTTTATTTCTGTCATTTACTAGCACTAGCCGTGTGAGTTTAGACAAGTTATCGATCTCTTTATCTCAGTATCTTTCTCTGAGAAGCAGGGTTTCCAGTAGTACAAACATGCTGTGGAGGATTTTCCTAAGTAGAATTAATTAATATTTATGCAGAATTTAAAATACCTGACATATGAAGATGTCATATAAGGGTTGTTAAATAAATGAAATCTTTAGAATGCTGGAGCCAGGTTATGAAAGCTCCAGATTATTGGTTACTGTGTGCTTCTCAGTGAAAGAATAAAACAAACTAAGGTAACCAATAATCTGATCTTTTCATTGCTTTCTGTGGTTGCATCCCTTCCCCACTCCCACTCCCAGTTTCTTAGAACAGGACAGTTGACTTGGCATTTCATTCCTTTAATGAGACCTACAGGATATCAGTATCATTTTAATGATACACTTTGCCTTCAAAACATACTGAGGTCTTTAAATGTTGAGCAAATTAATCTCGTGAATTGGAAATTTTAAACTGCAAGAAAAAGTCTTGAAAAGAAATTCAGCACATTTACCTGGCAGGCATCTACGCGTCCCTCCAGGAAGCCGGCACACAACATTCCAGGAGTGACCATCCCACCGTAGGCCTCTCTGCTGTTGCAGGTCTTATTGTCTATAATTTTCACTAATCCTTTCTGGAGCACATTAGGGCTTGCTCCTGAAGAAAGAAAATGATATAACTTTTGCTAAATTAACTATTAATTGCTCTGGCTAAATTATTAGTATCTAACATTATGTACCAGTTCCAAATCATTGTAAAACATATATATTAATTAAGCTTTTTTCTCCTTTCTTAGCAACAGAAAAAAGCAAATAATGTTATGAAAACATCAAACTTATGCTAAAAATTAGCACGTTTAGAAACTTTTAGTGTCTTCATCCATATGTGATGGTAGTTTTTCCTACTGTTTGAAAATTTTATATTTACTACATGTGTGCCTTATAAAGCAAAATGAAAAATTCATAACCCAGAAGTATACTTTTCATGACCATTTTTAGATTTTCAGCTAACTCTAATTCTGATTCTGAGATTAATCTTAAGTGTGCTTTTCTGCTTTCAAAATGCATTTAGGAACATAAATAGGTACAAAATCTTTACATTATTAGAGTCATGGGATGCATTTTTTTTAATGGTCTTTGTTCATGATCTTACTGAGCATTGTTCGTTTCATTTCATTAAAAATGCTCAATATGTGGGTTGAAATGAAAGCTCTTTCCTAGTTAAGAAAATGGGAATATTTGCCTGCTTTATCCTGTAAAGTATCCTGGTCATCTAGAAAATTACTATGAACAAAAGTAATAATTAAAATAAGTGTTGATTGAATGAATTAATGAGGTGGAAGAAAATAAATTATGTATCCAAGTAACAAATACTATAAAACTGTTTTTGTAAGGGGAATTATGATGAATGGCTATGAAATTATAGTTTCCACATGAATGACATTGAGGATAGTTCTCAATCCACTGTACACTGTCCTTGTTAAGATGACCCAGAGGAAGTGTTTTTCAGATCCAGTTGTAATTTTGAATTTCTTTTTAATTTCTCAAATCCAAGCCATGCAAGGAGATTGGGACTCACCGTCCGACTTCAGTGTTCCCCATCCAGTGACCACCACCTTTGAGCTGGGTGGGAATTTATGAGTGGCTTCTGGAAGACACGCTCTCCGGATGCTGCTTGTGTACAGTACTGGTGAAGACAGATGCACAAGGGCAATGTCGTCTTTGTGTGCGGGGTAGTGGTAGTTTTCATGAACTATTATGTTCTTGACTCCTCGTTGTATGTGCGGATCATTTAAAAGAAGTCCAAAACTAACATTCCAGTCTTTGGGTTTATTGGTGCTAAAGAAAAAGATTTACTTATTAAAGTCTTGTATATTGGACATATAGGAGTTAATTTCTTCACTTTTTTTTTATTTTAAAGAGGAAAAGAAGATAATAATGAAACCGAGTTTCAAAGCAGGTGGGTAGGACAGTTACAAGAGTTGATACATTGAATATTATTGTCCTCATAGTAATTACTCAGAGTAGAAGACATAGGCTTGACATCTTGTCTATACAATATTAGCACAAAACTTTCTTTTTAATGAACTAAGAGAACCCAGCTATATAACTATCTTAACTATCTTGTATATACACGTGTTTTTTCTTTTGCCCCTTCTTTCTTTCCCCTTTCCCCCATCACAGTTTGTCTTTTCTTTTGAATAATTTCTCCCCAAGTCACAATATCTATTGTACATTTTGGATCTTATTTACTTCATTTTCTCACTCTAGTGAGATAATACAGTGTTTACACAAGATTATAATCGTAAATGAAATAGATTTCTTCACCTTTGGTAAACAATTCAGTTAGTTTCAGTTTTCATGATACTTATAAGCACACAATACCATATATAAAAGAAAAAAATAATAACATCAGTAAACTTGAATAGTACAACAAATGCTTTTTTTTTTTTTTTTTTTATCAAGAATCAAACTCAAGACCTTGCGCTTCCCAAGCAGGCACTTATATCACTGAGCTATATCCCCGGCCCCCAAACATAGTATTTTAAAAGATAACCTATGGAAACTACACTTTATTCTTAGTTTCAATAGAAAATACTAACAAGGATTTAGAAAGATTAATGTGATAACATAAAACCAGTAAGACTGAATAAAAAGTAGATATGAAAGCGGGGCATGGTGGCCCACACATATAATCCCAGCACTTGGGAGGCTGAGGCAGGAGGATTACAGCAAGTTCTAGGCCAGCTTGGGCTACATAGTAAGTCTAAGACCACCCTGATTTACACAGAGAGACTGTTTAAAAGACAAACAAGCAAGCAAACAAAAAGTGGACACTTGATAGGGTGAATTTATGGAAATTAAGGAAG
Organism: Dinomys branickii; assembly: GCA_004027595.1. Taxonomy (NCBI): domain Eukaryota; kingdom Metazoa; phylum Chordata; class Mammalia; order Rodentia; family Dinomyidae; genus Dinomys; species Dinomys branickii. The sequence goes on from PVLD010000219.1 coordinate 7,807, forward strand.
TAGCCTGCATTCTCTTTTAACCATTAAAAGCTATAAATAAAATACTTTTGAGTTTTATTATTTATTATTCAAGGATTTATATATTAAGAAATAAAATAGTGCTTCTAGGACATTTTCAGAATCTTTACTAAGGCATTGTAATAAGTACAAATGATTTGAAGAGAACTGAAGTTTTGAGAGGGATGAAAAAATTCTCTACTACAAAAAAACAGTGGAGTTAATGAAACAAATCATTAAACAAAAGTGGGAAAAGTCTTTGTATACAAAAGGGCACACATTTTGTGCAATGATACATCCTTTGAAGAAATAATTTCAAATAGGCCTATGGATATAAAACCAACTCTAACAATGATAAGAAAGAGTGTTTTTTATTTTTAGTCTCCTTAAAGTAAAAAAAATTAGAAAAAGAAAGAGAATATGAATGCTTAATTTGGAATTTAGTTTTTGAAAATGAATTTGAATTGAATGACTCTAACCTAGTTTTTCCCAACTGGGAGTCATTTTGTCTCCACGCATTTGGACATGTCTGGAAACATTCTGTTTGCCATCGTGTGAGACGCTACAGCTGGGTAAGGGGAAAAATATTGCAAACATTCAACAATGCACAGGACAGCTTTCCAGGGGTATCCGGTCTAAGATGTCCCTGGCGCCACTCTGACAAAGCTTATTCTAGACCGACTACACCACTGCGCTGAGAAGTCATGGGGTAACTCCGAGGCTCTACTTTGCCACAAGGGATAGTGGGGGCGTGGATCTAGGGCTACACTCTTGACAGGCACTCTCAGAGTTTTAGAGACTTGAGTGACTCTGCGACCTTCCTTTGCGCTGGCCAGAACTTACTTTATGAAGCAGTGAGCTGCAGTGATAAGCCAGTCGTTACTAATCAGAGTGGCTCCACATCGGTGGACATGGTTCTGTTGTAGACTCGCTTGCCAGGGCCATTCTCCTTCCTCTGCATTCTTCCCCCCTACAATTTTGTTGCCAGCGGATCTTATGGTGCGTTGTCCACAACCTGCTCGAAACAGAGAGCGTCAGTACTCGTAGCTCTTATCCACATGTATTGCTGTGGTAAACACACTCCCCATACTATGCGTCTCTATTAGCTATTACCTGAGAAAATGTACAGAGTCTTGGAGAAGTTAGGATGGAGGTAACTGCTGACATGAGGTTTCCTGAGAATTCATTCAACACAGCCCCTGCCCTCTTTCCGTATACCCACTGCTTGCATGTGCTCTATGTGTCTATATGGTCTCCCATGGCCTGAAGTAGAGTTGGGTTTAATTATAGGTTTGAGTATAGAAGGTAATAACTACATAAACTGCTAAATTGCACAGGGAAATACGTGCTTTTAGGTCTTAGTGGAGGCTGTTGTAGGGTAATGACTGCCATGAGAACATTTGTAGGGAGCTATGAATGAACAGGAATGTGAATGAGATATTTATGAGACGCAGAGTAAATGGAAGTGTCTTTCCACTCAAGTCACAACAGAATACCTGGATACAGGAATGACATGTGAAGACAGCCACCCAGCTCCCAAAGTATGTACTTCTGCAGATCAGGACTCTGCTTTGCTGTCTACTTAGATTAGAGTAACTGCTAGACTCAGTTCTCAGGCAAATCAGCGGCAGTAGTACAACTTCACTATTTTCTCTGGTTCCCTCTCTCCCTGTCTCTGTCTCTGCCACCATTCTTTGGATGAACTTTAACTTTACCCCAACTGGAGTGCTGAGCTAGTTTTTTTTACAGTTAATGGTACCTGTTATTAGAGATTGCCATCTCATTAATAAAAGTGTTTAGAGAACCAGAACTATATCTTTTTGAAAAAATGTATGTCCAGAGTCTACCGCAGAGTAGATATTGCAGATCCAACAAACGATGATAGAAATAAAGTCTGTACGGTATAACCCACATGGGCTATTTTAAAGGCCTTTCTGGGCCTCCCGTGTTGCTAAGTTTGTATAGTGCTCCTAATTCTAGGTATTTCTAGGTAGTTAAGGTACCCCCTTCACAGCAGTCATCTAGCTGAGCGGGAGCCGCTGTGGCTGTGTTCGGAGTGACAGCGCCCCTGCTGACTCGTCCGAGCGCAACCCCCTTTTCCTTTTCTCTGTCCACTCCCTTCTCACCGGAGCTGCGGAGGATTACATAGAAGTAACCCGGAATCCAAAGGTGTGCTGCTTCCTCCCCGTCCTCCCTTTTGTTCCGACAACTCCTGAAGGAAGCTGGCTTTAGTTCAAATTCCTTCAGAGGATAGAAAAACAAGGGTGCTTCTCTGCCCCCCAGGAACCTCCCCAGGCAACTCTCATTTCCTGCTCCTGCTTTGACTCATAATTCTCACTTGATTTCTGCCCACGCCTCAACTTCCATTCTGAGTTTTCATTCCTCATGGCTGTGTCTGCTGACTCTCCAGCTGCCACCTCTGCTGCGTGGCTTTGCTTTACCTCTGTGACGTTGTACACAGCCCACGTAGTTTTGTTATGTCCAAAGAAACCATATAGTACATTTTAAGGATTTAAAGGATGTAATGAGCACTGCTGGTTGCTCAGTGACTGCAGAACTCTTACAGCTTCTCTACCCTTCCAACTTCTGCTCTGTTGTCTCCCACTGACCTTTAATATGCTTTCCTATGTCACACACCAAAGCTCTACTCTTTGATTAGACTTCTTCGATTTTTCTTGCCTACCCTTCCTTTTCAAAAGTACAGTCAAAATCCTAGATGGGTCAAGTCAGATTCAGAAGAGTGATATGGAAACTTGCATAGTCTTCCTGGTGGGGGACGGACAAATTGCGTGATCTCTTACTGTTGCTTTTGTGGCTGTCTTGACTACTTCTCTCCCATGAATCTGACAAATTCCCACTTGTGAATTTAGATATTATGATTGTTAAGGTTTTTTAACGAAATAACTTACCTTAAACTGTCCTAAGGTACTTGAGGATAGAATTGATGAGAGAAAAATAATCTATTGTGGCTATGTTTCAGTTTTGCGCAAGTTTCTTAGATATAACAGTGCTGGGACAGGGACGCAGCGAGTGGTGGGGTCTGTGTCACCTGGCCCTGGAGGGCTCTTCCGCTGATCCAGCTGTTCCCATCCACCCCCAGACTAAAGCAGTGGTTTTCCTGCCAGCTTGCTTTCCCAGGACTGGTTGGGAGAGCGGATGCAGATTGCTTTGGCCAACAGAAAGCAGCTGCTTGGTGTGAGGCAGCTTCCTTTTCTGCACCCAAAGTAGTTACTGAAGTAAGAATTCCATGGTGAGAAGAAAGAACGCTAATTTAAACAGCTGAAAAATACGAAGTGCTAACCAGAAGAACGTGTACTCTTCTAAGTAATTTATTTGTGTCAGCTTTTTTTAATTCCACAATTTTTTAAATTTTAAAAGTAAAAGAATGAAAGCATATTAACAGAAGGCCACTTACAAAGTAGCGCAAGAATAGTACAATCAAAACTTAATTTCACAATTTGGAACAGAGGCTTTGAGAAGATAAATAACTTATGGAAAGTTTCCCAGTCTATCTGCTGCAGATCTGGGATTGGAATGTTGTGTGTAACTGATTATAGATAGTTTTATGTTGCTTTTCAAACTTTATGAATACACAGTTACAGAATAATGATTGCATTTACCATGGGGGTTGGTACAGGCATACAGCAAATCTTAATTTTCTTTAAGGCCACTTGCCCTCCACTCCCTCCTTCCTCCCTCTCCTTCCATCTCTCCGTCCTCGTCCTATTTGCAAAAGATCTGTTTCCAGATTCTACATTCTTCACTATCACTGCCTGTCCCTAGGTCCCCTCTGTCCACAATAGCATGCAATAATGTGTTCCTTATTTTAAAGCCGTGATACAGTATCAGGCAATTTAAGGGTAACTGCAGTGACTTTCATACAAATTTCTGAAAGCAAGCTGCCCCTTGTACCTTCATAGATATTACATAGACTCTCAACGGGAGGCCTTTGGTCATAAAAAATAACTTTTTGATGAACTTACAGGTGTTGAGAAGATTTTCCGCCATTGGCATTGCAATGTCTAAAAGTAAAGGAAAAAAATGAAAATTATATTTGTAAACATAATTTATTTCAATATGAGTGGTAACCATAATTTAATACAATCTTGATTATGAAATTTCAGTGTTCATAATGTAGCATGAAATTAATATAATTTTTTTTTGTCTTTTTGAGACAGGGTTTCACCATGCAGTTCAGGTTGAATTTGAACTCACTTTGTAGCCAAGGCTGGCACCAAACTTACAGCGATCCTCCTGACTCAGCCTTCTTAGTGCTGGGAGCTTAATACAATTTTTGTAGTCATTTTCTATTTCTAAACAAAATTTCATGTGCCTCACTAGAACTTACTAGAAAAACCAATCTCAGTCCTGAAAAGTAGTACAATATATGATAATCTTCCCCCATAACTTAAATGTAATCAGTGGAAAACTAAATGTAATTGTACCTTTTTTTATGCCCACTTTTAATTCACTTGGCTCATCTCTTATTCTAGCCACTGCTTTACCTAGAGAATTTGAGCAGATGCCTTTCTCAAGTCAGCACCTAGTACCTGGTACTTTCTGCCAGAAGAAACCCACAGGCTACTCGCAGGTAGATGACCAGGAAATGTGGGGGTTCCTGCTGGTAGAACCACTGAGCAGTGCAGTATGAGAGCTGATGGACAAGCGCTTCCCACTTAGTCACGGGGAACACAGGTTTAACTACAGTTCATTACATCCCAGGGGATATTTCACAGCCGCTCTCAGTGATGGCCAACTTACTCTCAAATCTACAACCTGCAGGTTTTTGTCTCATGTTGTTTCTTGGGAAGCTAGGATAAGACAATACCATAAGTAGAAGAGAGTATATACATTGTTGGAGTTAGTGCATTTTTGTTTTGAGTGCATTTTACAATACTTTTAAAATTAGTATTTGTGTGGTAAGTTTCAATTATTTGGAACATTTAGTTAAGCATTGTATTTCATTTCTCATTCATTTTAGGATGGAAGGAATGTAATTCAGCAGTGGGCACATGTTAACATTGTCTACTAATTCCTGGATAGAAAAATCATTTTAGCGACTGTTATAGAATGAAATTATTTACACCAGATAATTTTGCTGTGTAGTCCCTATCCATGTAAACTGGCAAACTTGTTCAATTCATGTGGGACATGTATGAGAGGCCAGACCAATGAATCCTGTTCCACATCTCAGACATGGGGAATGGAAAACCCACTGGTCATTTCTACTTAAAGAGTTCAGTTTTGAAAACGAATCTCTAGATGACGTATGGATTTAGTACTACAGCTGTCAATATAGGTTCGTTATTATGCCGCTGGATTCCTGTAACTCCAAGGAGTATCCAGTCTTGCACAGAATTAGGATTGCATCCTGTCATATTAGGCTGCACAGTAAATCAGGTGGACAAAAGAAACTTTTACCAGGAAATCAGCTGTCAAACCGAAAAGGAAGGAGTTACTCAACAGAGCCCTGAGCCACACCTCCGTGGGCAGAAAGCTACACGGTTTCATTACATCCTTCACAGCTGCCTTCCAGAGGCTCATTTTTAATTTAATAGGATATCTCTGGGCTTTAGTTTTGAATTCTGTATACTTTGTAAAATATATTAAATAGATAAATGTTAGGTCCAATAACCTGTAATTTCAATACCAATTATTTAAGAACCCTATTTTATTCGCGACATTACTTCTTTCTTTGAAGTTTTCTTTAATAATGCAAGACTTGCAAACGAGAAGAAATGTCTTTGATTTACGATTTACTTTTAATGGTTGTATTATCCCAAGGCTCTGTAGAATTATTTCCACTCAGGTGGGTGGAAGGCAAGGAGTGGGGAAATGACTCAAATCATTGTCCCTGAGGGCTGAATCACTCAGTGCGTGTTCATGTTTCCTTCCTCTCAACTGTTTTGGTTGGAAACTCAGGCAGGAGCACCTTGCATTTAGCTATGAACCAAGAATTCAACAATGTAACCTGAGATACTCTGTTTACAATATACAATGTAAAGGAAGTGGCAAAAAACAATGGTCTTGTCTCTACCAAGAGGAGCAGAATCAAAGGATAGGACATAGCAGCTTTGAAAACCAGTTCAGTGGGATGGGAGTGGTGGCATGCATCTGTAATTTCAATACCCAGGAAGCTGAGTCAGGAGGGTTGCAAATCCCAGGCCAGCCTGGACTACGTAAGGAACTGTGTCTGAAAACAACAACAAAAAAGAAAGAAAAACAAACAAACAAAACCAATTCAGCCATTGTGCACTGGTCTCTTCCTGTGGGGTGGGAATCAAAGGGTAGACATAGGTATCATCCTGAGTGAATTTACAGCCTCATGGAAGAGACAGATGACTAAATATATGATTTAAAATCAGTGTCCTACATGTGATGCACAGTGTGCATAGAAAATTGGATGCACCAAGAAAAATCACTTAGCATAAAGGCAGGAATTAGAATACCTGATTCCAACCCCCTCTGGGAGAGCCCAGACATTGCCGGCACTTACTCACTGCTGAAATTGATCAGATGTATTTAGACTGGTAGAGTAGAATGCTCCTGACTACTGCTCACACCTGGGGTCGGGGTAAGAAATGCAAGACTCTGATACCTGGTGAAAGTATTCTTTTCATGAAAGGAGAAATCTGAAACACATAACTGTATAATTCTAAGTGTAAGGAAGAATTTTACAACAGTGGTAGATTCATTCTTTTTTTTTTTTGCGGTACTGGGGATCGAACTCAGGACCCTGCGCTTGCTAGGCCAGCGCTTATTCCACTGAGCTATATCCCCAGCCCGGTAGATTCATTTGTAATATAAATTTTATGGTCTCTCACTCTACTTAGGTGAATTTACTACTTTACATTAATCCAAACTAAATTAGTTGATTAGTCTTATTTTCCCTAGGGAAATACAATGAACTTAAACTGTATTCTCTCATTGTGTTTTATGAAATACTAAAAATATGCATCTGATAAATTTCTGAAAACTCAAAAACAGTAAATGCACATAAATGTATAAAGTCTTACTGAGCAAAGGCAAAATAACTACTATAAAATTGTTTGGTTTTGGTACCAAGAAATGAACTCAGGACCTTGCACTTACCAGGCAGATGCTCTGCCACTGAGCTATAGCCCCAGCTATAAAATTGTTTTATGATACAGACATCACTATGTTTTACCAGGGAAGTTAATTCTTTCTCCCTCTCTGTCTGTCTGTCTGTCTGTCTGTCTGTCTCTCTCTCTCTCTCTCTCTCTCACACACACACACACACACACACACACACACACACACACACCTCCCTACTCTGGAGCTGTAATATGAACAATCTGTGTCAAAATGCAAAGGATTTTGGCTGAAGAAAATCAGGATTCTTCACTCACTGCAGTTTTGGGCACCTGGTTCATATCTAGCCTCAATACCTTTTTCTTTATGTTTCTAATCAGACTGAAAATTAACTTTGTTGCAAGATATTACAAATCATTTGTCATTCCTCAGAGTAATATAGGTGGCTTTTGCTGTATGTTCTTTCATGTTCCTGTATGTTCCTATCATTTTGACAGTTAAAATAAAATATTAGACTTTAATTAATTTAATACTGAGTTGTATGAGCAGGTGATAGTTTAAAAGGTAGAAATATATTCCATTTCTTTTTGTGGATTTCAACAAATGTGGAAAATAAGACTTTCCACTTTTGTTTGGACTTTATCCATGCCTTGCAAAGACGCAATCCTTGCTGACTTCAAGCCCTGGAAGAGGGGACGGGAAGAGGAGGAGACACGCCCTTAGGGGCACTCTCAGACGCTCAGGTGGGCGGAGCACACCCGGGAGAGTACGAGTGACAGCAAGTCCTGTGCTTAACATGTGCCAGCCTTGGGTTTCAAGGGCCCTGCTGAGGACGCAGTGAGCACAAAGTTCATCTCCAGCATTTTCAGCTTGAAAGTTTCTAGCTTTGCCCTCCCAGGTATCTAGACATCTTGTGAGGGAGACTCAGGTCCCGAATCTCATCAGGAGACTGTGTTTTCCTTTCTTTTTACTTCCTTGGTTTCTTTGAGACTCCTTTTAAAAGGAAGTTTCTCTAAGCAGCGGTTACTTGTCCCCTTTGCATGTCATTCCTGGCTTTCTATTTCCTTTCCGGTCATCATTTGCGATGTCAAAAACCATTACCTGGTGGTATTCACTTGTTCGTGATGGATGTATTAAAATTTTTCTCTCCGAAATTTATTTCAGTTGAATGTACTGGAGTGATGTAGTACTAAGATGTAAAATTGTTACTTATCACAGATAAAGGTTTAGATAATGTAATTTTATTCTGAGAGATATTAGAAAAATACGAGGATTCAGGGTGACGGCCGGTTCTACTTTGTTTGTGGAAGCATCGCTTGTGTGTCCTATAGTTAGTGATCTCTTTTAATGCACTATCTTATTACTATTTATACTTACCTAAAGCACCTGGACAGTGTCTAATATGTGGTATAGTATTTAGTAACAAATACTTCAAACTCTGAAGATTACACTTGAAAAATACTGAAGGAAATATCATTTTTAGTATATTCTTGGCTTAACTGAAAGACATTCTGAAATACTAATGTGTACAGTGTTCCACATCTTTTGGTAGACTTGATAACATTTCCCCTATAATAAAGAACCAGGAAACACGGTTGTCTGAGTCAAAAAACAGTGCACTAAATTTTGTAGGATTAAAAAACCCACTTTCATTCAGAGGCTGTTTTTCTAATTTTTATTTATAAACAACTATAAGCTAAAGTAATTTTAAGAAGGTACCAAAAAGATATCACAGGAAAAATGCAGAAGGGTTTCCTTTTCCTGGCAGCATTATTGTTTTGTTTTTTTTTTTTTTTTCCTGGCAGCATTATTGTTACCAGCATTTATTATTGCTTAATTTCTTGATGAAGGCCATTCCTTCTGGGGTAAGAAGGAATCTCAGTGTTTTAATTTGCATTTCTCTAGTGACCAGAGATGTTGAATAACTTTTCATGTATTTATTGACCATTTGTACTTCTTCTGAGAAGTGTCTATTCCTTGAGGCCAGAGTGTTAAGGGAAATAAATCAGACACACAAGCTTATATATCTCTTGGTTTCTCTTATATGAGAAATAGCAAAATAAAGGGTAGATAACAGGAAATAGGGACATAGATCTTTTGCAAAAGAGAGGTCAAGAGATGGAGGGAGGTGAAAGGCAGGGCATGGAAAAGAGTTGAGAAAAGAATTAAGATAGGTACATGTACTACCCCCATGAGGAATGTGATCATTCTAGTCTATGAACATTACTAATAAAGAAGAAAAATTAAAAAAAGAATACAGAGAAAGTAGAGGTGATAGAAAGGATTCTAGATGACACTAAGAGATGAAAAATAAATAAAATGTAAAGGATAAATATGAGAACTCAAAACTCCAAATACTGGTGGTAATTTTCATGAAGGCGCTAATATCCCTACATTTTCCGAAATTCAAACAATGCACCAAAACACCCACTAAATACTAATGTATATTCATAGTCATATCAGAAAAGTAGTAAATTTGAGAAATATTTTTATAAAAAAAGTTAAGAATTTTTATATGAGAAAGAAAAAATGTAAGCTATCCTATTTGCCAATTTTTTTTTTTTTTTTTTTTTTTGCGGTACTGGGGATCGAACTCAGGATTCTGTGCTTGCTAGGCAAGCACTTATTCCACTGAGCTATATCCCCAGCCCTCTATTTGCCAATTTTGAAAGACTTATTTACAGGGAATTGTGGTGACCCAGGTGTTACAATACTGTAGAATATTTTTAAAGGCACTTGCTAATGACAAGATTTATAAAGATGAAAATTTGTTCTTGAGAAAAAAGCACACTCAGAGCAATATGCTTTCTAATAATGTCCTTAAGAGTTTATCAGAGAATGATTTATTTGTTCACTTGCCTAAGACATGTTACAATGAGGCCATTTCTTTTTTTCAGGATCAAGCCACATAAAAAGGGTTTTGTTTATTTTGTTTTTCAGTAGCACATGTGTGCAGCACCCTGTGTTCACACTCCTTATGTGGAGTTGGCACATCTATGTAACACAGCTCGGTTCCTTTATTTACCCCTTCCACTTGCCTCCCAGTAGGAACAGGACATTTCTGAAAGAGCCTTGCAACTTCAGGGAGTCACCAGTTTCCTGATTGCTGGACCCCAGAGAATAGGCGTCAACCACAGTCCATGCTGTGGAAAGGTGGGTGAAGTCCCTGTACTTTTAATGGATGCCATCTGGTGAAGCAAGACCATGACCTGTTCTGAAAGATGACAGAACCAGTAGAAGGAAAAGCTAGAGGTGTTAAGAAGCCCCTCACATGGCTCTAAAAGTAACCCTGGAGGACCCTTAACTGGCCTTCAAAAAGATAAGTAGATAGATTAACTTGATGTGCCTTATTTTGAATTGATCTTAAGTATCCACCATGAAAGTATAACAAAAATGGAATTATTAATAGAAGTATAACTTGACAGATAGAAAAAAGGACTCCTAACACTGTACCAGTTGTTACTGACAGTCTCCAGACACTCCCTAACATTTTAGTTTACAGCCAGAAGAGGCCATGATTTCCAGTCCCAATAGCTCTTCCAATAATGTATCTTTAGCCTCCCAGTGTACTACCATTATTAGTTTATTGTACTTTCAAGGACCCTCAGGCAAAGATTTGACTTCTTTGGTAGGTCTATCTATAGGATACAAATGCCTATAAATACTCTAGCTACTAAGCTTTGGTACCTCTGTGATATGAGCTAACTTTTTGTGATTTACTTCAGATTTTATATGTTTATATTTTCCAGATGTGATCATCATAGAGTCTTCAGGTCCTTAAAATAGAGGCCTCTTAACTTTTTGGAGTAACTATTCACCAATAAACTATTCACCAGTATTCTACTTTAATTTGTTGGTCCCAGCTGGTTTAACATGGTTGTAAAGTGGATCGCAAGCAATAATGACTTGCTAATGCTCCTGTCCTTTTTTCCAGTTTATCAAATGATGATGGTTCACCAAAGAACAAAACCCATTTTACTATGTCTCTTTTAGATCAGTCAGAGGGAAACTTTGATCTCTGGTAGATAGGGTGAGTGACCCACTCACACCCTGACCCTGAAGCAGCCATAAGAAGACAAACTTGGCCCTTCTGCATCCCTTAAAAATAAAGGACAAAATCTCAGGGTGGAGAAATGAAGTAGGATGGCAGAAATAAGGATAGATAGGAAGGAGACAAAGAAAATCATAACTTTACAATCTGTATTTTTAGGAAGACAGCATCTTCAGGACACCCTCAGTGTACCTGGGGTATTTGTACTCTTCTAGGCTTATCTGTGATTTTTAGGCTTGTTTATTTTTTTTCCAGGCCAATCATCCCCAAATCCCTTAAAGATACTATAAACCCATAAATTATCTTAGTTGGTAAAGCAAATGGCAGAAACCTGACCTTAAAATAAAAGATTCAAAGGTTTTAAAACTTATTTAACAACATATCACCCATCTTAAATACAAACGCAAAAAACCAATAGAATGGGCCTGTGTAAATTCGGCCATCATTGCTTTTCTCCTGTAAAATAAACCCAGTCTTTACACAGATTCAGAAATTTTAGATTTCCACCACCAAAAAAAAACCATACAGACATTCCCACATCCAGACTATCATGTGTTTTTCTCAAGGGCCTGCACTCTATTTTCTTTGCATGTGTACTTTCAGTTCTGGCTAAAAAACCTTTATGCTTCTCAAAAAAATCCTCAAATCAAAGCCAAACCAAAACAAGCCAACCAATCAACCAACCAACCAAATAAACAAACAAGCAACCCAAAGTGAATGCTAGGCTAAGCCTCACTGTTCCTTTTGCAAAACTTTTGATACTATCAGGACCATTAAATTTGTACACACTATCTTTTGTATTATTCTTCTATTATTCCATATAATTGAAGTTTTACCTAATCATTTATGATTTGGAATGTTTTAACATTTTTTCAAACCTATATAATTCACTAGGTTGAGTGTATCATTAGGCACAAGTCATTTTGTGGAGGAAGTTTTTTAAAAACAAATTTTTAAAAACAAATGATAGTCAAACCCTTAAGTATGCCTATTAACATGATGAGCATTTAACTTTACAAGGCATTTCATTTGAAACCCCTACTTTACCTTACCAGGCATTTCTTTGCTTTTACAAGGACTTTTCTGGATTTTTTTCTCAGAGCTTCCAAGAGAGAGCTGGGACATAGCTGTCATTACAGTTTTGTAGTTACACAAGTCTAGTGTTATATTCTTCTCTTAGAACGTGGCCTGATAGTTTATGGCAATGATAGCCCAGTGCAACATGTGTGGCCAACTTGTTCAGTGCGAAAGACATCACTTCATTGCTTTTTCTTCCTTCTTCCCTCCCTGTCTTCCTCCCTTCCTTTGCCTTTCTTTCAGTCTTGTATTAAACTGAATTATAAAAACATTAAATATCATATACATGTTCTAATTGCTAATTTGTAAGATAGCTTGATAAGATCGGGTAAGCTTTTATAAAGTAATAAAAGAGGGAGCCTGTATAACTAATTTAACGGGCTGGGGATATAGCTCAGTGGAATAAGCGCTTGCCTAGCAAGCGCAGGGTCCTGAGTTCGATCCCCAGTACCGCAAAAAAAAAAAAAAAAAACTAATTTAACTATTGATGTAATCATCACTATTTAAAAGCAATGTGAGGTTTAAGCATAAATGTATATAAACTTTGGGATTTGGAACTACATGTTTCCTATTGAAATCAACAGAATTAGGTTAAATAATTTTCCTTGTGAGAGATTTTCCAAGAAATAATTCTTTTATAGACAGGAAAAGTATACTGTTAAAGGTTATTCTAGGTTTTATGTTAAACAGTGAATTTAAAGGTCATCTAGTCTGGAATTAATTGAGAAACCCTGCAGCTCTTGCTTAAGAATATCCTGCAGAAATACTGGTTTTGTTAGTAACTTGGAAGTCAGAGTACCTTTTATGGTACTCAAGAATAAGTGGAAAATGAAATTATATATTATGTTAATTTAAAAAATAATTTAACCTTGTTTATAATGGTACAACCAACCTAATAAATTAAATAGGCATGAAAAATGTTAAACATTCCAAATTGTAAATGATTTACAACCTAGACCTGGAGATAATGTCTTCTAGGACCACTCATGTGCCATTAGCCCCCTGTTGGGATTCTATAAGAGAAATAAGCTCTAAAATCCTGGGCAACCTCTTAATGAAATGAGTGAACTTCTTTCCAGTGCTTGTCTGGTGATTTGGGTACTATATGTCTCATCTTTGGGAAAACTGAAAAGATCGTCACCATGCCATTTTCTTTAGGGCTTGATTCTCTTGAGCAACCTTAGTTGAGTGTTTATATTCCCTGCTTATATGTGGTTGTAAGTTACAGTTTTGATATTACAAAATTCACTAATTCACTCAGCAACTATTTACTGATATGTACCGGCTAAAGCCTAGGCCCTGTGTATTCACCCTAACAAATATATGATTAAAACCTATATGATGTGCTCTGAAGGAAAAATGACCCTCCATGAGAGTTGTGTGTCTAACCTCAACTGGGACTGTTGGCCAAAACTTGTGATTGAGTGCTTTGAACAATAGGGCTTTGGGCTTGCAAGCCATAGAGAGTTTTTAGCTGTTCTTATTTAGCAACTTGCCATCATTGTTTGAATTTACCTAATGATGACAGCATTCTATCCAAGCTACATCATGTGGTTTATAGTTGAAACAAAATATATCTGTGAGATAATGATCCTAAGTATGCCTTTTATTCAATACGTATTAACTTTACGTAAGGCCAAGTACAAGAAAGCTTTTCTCTGAGAGAGACAATGTTCTCCTTCCCTCAGAGCTCCCCACAGTGTCTGAAAAAGGCATTTGTATAATTCCCTTGGAATGTGTACTGAATTTAATATTTTATAATATCTCATCTCCTTTTGGTAATTCTCTTAGTTATGCTATTACATGCTTTATTCATTGGTATTAAAACTGAGACAGAGTTCAAGAGGTTTGGAGGTGAAATCATCAACTATAAATTTGGTACAAAGAAAGTACACCTTTTCACTGAGATTTTTAAACCTGTAGTTTAGTGCAGCCATTAATTCCAAACTGATTCATAAAAGTAGTGCAGAGACACACAGTGCAGTGACAATCAGTGCAAGTTCAAGCCTTGGGTCTGCCCATTGTTGTTTCATTTAAGATGAGTAGCTATACTTCAATGAACATTGTTTTTCTTTATCTGTAAATGAGATCAGAGTTTCCCAAGGTCTGTACCAATTCTAAAGCCATGTAAATGTCTAGTGTCCAGTGAATGCAGCATTTTGATACATTTGCTTGGGACTCAGAAGTCAGTAACCTATTTTCACTGTTCTTGATTTTGATACTGGTAAGGAATAAATGACTTAATATGTTAGTTATAGAGAATAAACCTACTAAGAGGAAAGTCTGTGAGATTTTTCGTTTTTACTTTTACTAATGGCAGTATTTTTACAAAATTTTGAAACAAAACTTTTTATATATTTGTTTTGAATTTTGTATTAGAATAAGCAAAAAATAATTAGCTCTACTCAAATTTCCTAGGCTATGGTCAGTATTTAATGAGCAGTTATTCAATAAGTAAATAAGTGAAGCCCATAACAATGATTTAAACATTTTATAGTTATGATTTAATATTATAATAACCAAAAATTATATAAAACAATTTTCCAGAGGTAAGTATTAAGTATAATTATTAAGAGCTAGAATATTAATGGACATTTTACATGCCTTTTTATTTTCACAATAGCAATAATTTTCTTTTATCCCTGGTTATTTCATTCTTAAGGCTTGTAAAATCTCTTTAAAGAGATTTATGCTCCTCCTTTCAATCCATGTAAACATATATATCTATGAATCCATCTATAGCCCTAATATTAGGTTGTTGTATGTACATTAAGTATTCAGTTATTAGAAGAATACCTGTGATGGCTGGGAAATATTCTTTTGAGATAAATGTATGATATGAATCATATATATTATATATTACACATACATATTTACTCTATGCCATGTACTATGCTAAGCGCTTAGATGTGTGTGTTCATTTACTCTAAAAAAAAAAAACCTTAAAAAACTTCAACCTAAAAGAAACTTACTCTGAAAGTAAACTTACTCTTATCCCCTTTCTAAAGATGAAGAAAAGAAAGCTCAGATAAAGGGATTCCTTTCTTGGTGGGAGTCTGGGTAGAAGCCAATGTGCTCCAATCAAACTAGTGCTTCAAGGTCATTCTTCCTTAGGAACATCCCCACTCCCCCTTCACTCAGCACAGCTTGAGTGAAGGGGGAGGCTATTAATAGTAATAATAGTTTGTTATCTGTCTAACTATCTATGAAATTGCTACTTTTTCCCTCTTGATAAAAACTCAAAATTTAATATTTGTATTAATTGTGTTTGTAAAGTGCTTGATAATGTATGAGGTCTTTAAAGTCCTCACAATAATCATATGAAATGTTTTTTATTATTATGTTCATTCTCATGATGAGATGGTTAAACTGAGGCCCAAAGTCAAGCAGCTGATGTATAAGAGTCCTAGGACCCAAATCCCAGTCCACTAAATAACAAAACCGATCACCCTAGCCACTGTGCTACTGCACCTTCTTCCAGGCATTATAACACAGGATGCCAGTGGTGGTTTCAGCTATTCATCATAATTAGTGGCATGGCTAATGATGTCTAAGCCATAGCTGGAGGAGGCAGTGTCTTTCCTGCCTCTATGGTAAGGAGGTTCCATGAAAAAGAAATTCTTAAGTCTTGACGTATTTAGGGGCAGATGCTAAATAATTCAACTAATTGGTCAGAGTAAGGAGGTCAGGGTACCCCATCAGGGGAAGTGACAACAGCTCTGTCCACCTCCTAAGTTTGGGAGCTCCCTCTGGCCCGGACCCATTTTCGTGGTGACAATGGATTTAACAATTCATCTTGCATGTGGTCACGAATGTGAGCCTTGCATCAACTTGTTTCAGTGTGCTTTGAGAGGACGGGTTTTGTTAGCCACGGGATTTGTGTCTGCTTTTATGAAACCCCAGTCAGGTTTACAAGGCAGCTCACTTCTGAGCTGAGGAAGAGGAAGAGGCAGGGAAAGGGAATTCCTAATCAACCTGCAGAGACTAGGATGATATCAAAGCAGTCTGAATATAATGGGCTGCATGTAATAGTCTCTGCTCTTCATAAAATTGTAAGATAGCATTAGAACAAAACCACTGAGAAAAACCATACACCTGGAAGGAAGTCTGTTTTCTTGGCATTGTACATAGTGTTTCTAACATTTGGAGGACTACTGGGAAAATAATGCAGTTTCTTTAGAGTTCATGATTTCAGCACATGAGTTTCTAAAAATCTTTCCTTGCAACAAATTCTCTACACATCGGAAGGCTGCTGTATTTCTTTCTGTTTGTTTGAGTTCCCTACACAGAGGGTAAGCTGTGTAGGAAGGTTGTGACAGAACATCTAAGGACCAGAGGACAGTCACAGTTGAGCGACAGGATGATTCCTCATCCAGGAGAAGCACGCTCAGAGTTTGCTTTTTGATCTTTTGGAAGTTCCATGTAAATGTGTCTTGGCCTAGCTCCCCCACCCTGGATCTGTTAGTCCTCGTAGGGTGGTGTTACCTTTCTGCCCTTGGTCAAATTTGTAGCAGAGAACTGCTAGCTCAGCCTGGCTTAGCCCAGTGGAGCAGGAAACTGGCAGCTCAGTGCACTGAGGGCTAGTCTTCCGACTCTTCAGTGGTGAGCAGCCAAGACTGTTATGTGGCCAAGAGTAAGGAGGGGTCAGATGTGACTGAGAGAGACAAATCCTATGAAAGGTGCATCAAGAAGTACGCTGGGGTTGGGGATATAGCTCAGTGGCATAAGCACCTACCTGACAAGCACAAGGTCCTGAGTTTGATACCCAGTACCACGAAAAAAAAAAGGTCTGCAATTTAGTGATTTAGATTTCTGAGATGTCAGGAGAATTGAGGATAACATCTTGCTCTCCAGAAGAGTCTGTAAGTTCAAGGATGATTTATTGTGTAGAATACAACTTGGGGCCATGACTACATTAATAGTGGCTAAAAGCAGCTCTCATTTTATATGAAATGAGCATAAAGAAAAGAATGAGATTTTCATTTGTATAACAAAACATATTCAAAATAAACTATGTAAATGATTCATATCATATATATTCTTACCTGAAAATTTAAATGAAGAAGAATCTATCAGTAATGACCTGGTTTGGCCCTTCAGCTTCTCACGTAAAATGGTTTCAATTCTTTCCCAAAATTTTGCGGCGCCATTTTCATAAAAGGACTTAAATTTCAGCACGACATGTATCACCACTTTCCCTTTGGCTTTGCTGCAAAACATAAAGGAGCAGATTTTTCTTTTATGACTGAGCTTCTGCTGTTCTCAGTGTCAGGGACAGGGAGTTTCTAGAAGGCGAGAGAGAACAAATGAGAACGATTCTATCTTCTGCTGACTGTCATAGTCCTTCCCCAAGTGGCAGTAGCAGCACTCGGTGGACACAGTTTCACAGTGTAGGATGACTTTGTATTTTAGATCTTCTATTGCCATCTTCTTTTTAAAAATTTTTATTTTAAAGAGAATAAAAAACATTAAAAATGATATAGAATTTCAAAACGATGATAAGAAATCAGCAATGGTTGCTGTATTACGTATTGTTATCTTCAAAGTAGTTGTTCAGATTGCCAGATATAAGCATGCAAAATTGATTTAAAAATAAGCTTTAACTGTTCCTTTTAATAAACTAATAGAAATTACTACTATAGTCAGCTATCATATATATATATTCCCCCCATCCTTCTTTCTTTCTTTTCTCTTTTCCTTTATCCTAGTTTTCTTTCCTTTTGAGCAGTTTCTTTCCCTTTCACAATATCTGTTGTACCTTTTAGGTTTTACTTTTTCAGTGGTGGCCAAGAGTAAGGATGGGTCCAATGTGACTGAGAGAGACACTAGAGAGGCAATATGGTGTTTACACATATGGCTCTGGTTTATTTTATGAGTATGGTGTTCGGTTCCATCTATTTGCCTATAAAAGCCTCGAGTTTATCTTTCTTTATAGCTGAGTAGTACTCCATTGTATAAAGATACCACATCCACTATAGCAAGCTCTTTGCATTCTTTTTACCAAAGTTTCCTCCTTTCTCAAATGTGGATGATAATCATATTTTCTGGGTTATTATAAGCCTCATTATAGAATATATACATCTTCTGGATAGTGCATATAGAGATATTTTGAAGATCGCAGAATACTGAACAAAATTATTATTTAGATGTATTGTAACTCCTCTTACAGACTCTGTAAGAAGAGCTAATAGAACATAATAACATGAAAAAGAGCTGGTAATAAGGGAAAAATTTATCATGTTGGTTTTCTTTTAATTGAGGAACAATTTGCAATAGTAGTCTATTTGTCTTTTAACTTTGGGAATCAGGATTGAGAGAAAAACTTATAGTAGACTTATTTCGTTCATCATTCTGACTTGAAGATATAAATGTATAAGACAGAAATTTAATTAATTATGTAATTAGGTTTTTTTTTTGAGACAGGTTTTTTGGTCTGTTTGTTTGGTAGTTCAACCTGGGCTTGAACTCACTGTATAGTCCAGGCTGGCCTCAAACTTCCTGTGATCCTCCTGTCTCAGGTTCCTGAGTGCTGGGATTATAGGCATACACCACCATACCATGTTTATATTTTAGAGGCAGTAGCCACTCTGATTTGATGGAATGTTTATTCTGTTCTAGTCTGTGTTTTTAATCCTATTTACCTCTTTCTAAGCATTTTTAGAATTTGTACATCTGAAAAACAACAACCTGGAGTGCTATATAATTTAAGAAGATCCAAAAGCATCTACTTCCCATATTTGTGAAAAAAAATACATGCCATGGCAAAGATCCATGTTTTTCTTTTCAATGATTTTTTATTGAAATGTGAAGGCTAAATGTTAATTTTTGTGTCACACTTAATCAGGTTATAAAGTGTAGATGTACCAGATGTCCTTCCTTTTGGGGCAGTATTTTTATTTCTTTTGTACAGTAAAGAACCATTAATAATTTCATACTAATTTATTAAGTGTTTTCATCTCTGCTTTTACATCTCTTATAGGTGAAATTCAGGACAACTGCTTTGTTGTTTATGGAAAGACAAGGGCATAATTTTGTTTATTTTCAGTAAATGTCACTCTGAACTTTTCTTCTGGATCACATAACAACCTGAAGCAAAACTAAATATAGACATATGAATCATTATTCTGATGCCATTAGAATCGAAGGGTCCTCTTTACCATTGAAAATATCAACTAAAGGCCATTTTTCCTTTAACTTTTCTTGATTCACAAGATTCTGTTTAGTTTCATTAACAGAGTCTGCAATTCTTTGCCACAGGAAGTTTTGCTTTCCATTTCTACACCTTATATTTGTTAGTTCACAGTTCTGTCATAGCCCAAACAATATGCCAGACAGAGCTCTAGGTGCCAGAGCTACGTCAGCATACAGACCACCAGGTTCCTGGGCACATGCTGTTTATGTTCTTGTAGAGTGACAGCTTTGGGCAGGCCCTCCTACTGTAGTGAGACCCTAATGATTAGGAGGAAACTGTGCTAATCTGAGGAGGAATATAGTGGGAAGAAGGAGCAAGCTAACAATTCCATTCGCTTTATTAACTCAGCTTTCTTCCTGACCTCAGCCCCTGTTCTTTCTTCTTGCAGAGCATTTGCTTTATAAAACTTGTAATTATAAATTCTTTCTTGGTTTCTTTGAAGTGTGTGTTCATCTTTTAAGAACACTTGCCAATTTTGGAGCCCTAGAAATGCCAGTTCCAAGGGCCTAAAAGCAACATCGTCAAAACAGAACCATCAAAGCAGATGCAGCTCAACCCCGCTTTTGCAGAGGGTGGGAGCCCTGCCGGGCACTGCTCCCAGGTATAAGGACAGGAGAAGCTTATTCTTTCTTTAGGAAAGCCAGTTAGTATGTAGATGGCTAAGCTCTCCTTCTCATCTGTGCCTTTAAAACTTGGCTCCCTCTTGTTTCAGTAGAGTTAGCGCTTAGTTCAGGCTTTCCCCTTCATTGCAATAGCACTGGGTAAAGTCTTCTGAGTCTGTGTGACTTCGTCCAACGCTTTTTTCAATGGGTTTGTGATGGGATACCCTGCAGTGCGTTTACTGGAAGAGGAATAAGGCCAGTTCGGATGTACAGTTGTGAGGGAGAACAACAAGGGCATGAGATTAGCCCAGGGAGGGTGGCATGTGTTAGAGGGAGGAGCTGGGCTTCGGGGGCACACTTTTCCAGCTCTTGGCCACTATACTGAGAATGAGTTATAGGCATGCAGGAGCAAAAACTAGTAGAGTAATCTAGATAGATCACTTGGGGTCAAATTACAGCTTTATTATTTATTAAATGTGTCACCTTGGCAGGATACTTAACCTACCTTGGCTTTAGATTATCTGTAAAATGTGAAATTAATAAACAGAAACCATATAGGATTGTCACTAAATTAAATGAGATCTAAGGAGATAGTGGTTAAGAACATTAAAAATGAACCAGTAATTACTTAAAAATAAATGAAGAAAATAAAGTACCATGTGTTGTACTTTGGGGCATAAATGGATTTCAAATCATATTAATTTTCCTATATGTGTTTGTAGCTGATATTTTTCCCTTCTACATTTACAAAAGAAATCACTTCTGATTTAGAAGTCATTTCACCCTATTAAATAATGTTACTCTGGAAAAGAGATGTTTATGTCTATTTATTTATATTTTTATGGACACTGAAAACAATTATATTTCATATTTACTACAGCCACTGAGGTTTTTATTACAAATACTAAAGAATTTATTTATTTTTGTTATGAACTTAATTTAATTTAAATACTTACTCTATCCTTAAATATATTCAGTCGGATATTCTAATTGCAGTTTAATAATATTCCTAGAGTGGGAAAGGTAAAATTTAGGATTACGGGTATTAGTTTAATGCCACTTATATCCAAATAAGTGTATTTTTAAAATGTTGGCAGTTGTAGGACATGCAAGTTGAGCTTTTGGTACAATTTCATGTAATTTTTGTCACAGGGCTATAGAATTATTGTATTTTAAGAGTGTCTTCCCTTGCAGGAATGATCTATTAATCTATATTGAAAGTTATCTTTTGTTTCTGGAGAGTCTTTCCCTCCCCAAGCAACTCCAAATAATAATTTAAAATATGACTTTAGTTTATGCTTCTGTGTTTCTCTCCCTGAGTTAGGTTTTTGCAGGGTGGTAAAGGTAGTTGTTTCACGCCTAGGGATGGGGGTCAGAGGTGCGGATCCACCCCTGACTATCTGAATTTATTTGCCTGCCCACTATTGAAGGATGAGAAAAACCCATAAATATGGAAAAATAAGATTATTTACAGTTTAGCCAAATTCTGAGTAACTACTTTGGAGATAATGATAATGCAATATAATAACCATTGTTAATTTCCTATCGTCTTGTTTTGAAATTCTGTATAATTTTTTTGTTCTTTATTATTGTCTTTTAAATTAAAAAAAAGTTTAGCCAAATTGGGAGGGCAGTGAGTCTGCCCCTACCTTGAGCCTACAAAAGCAATCTGATTTATAGAAGGGGCACAGCTAAAACCAGGAAGCACGCATGTGTGGATTTAACCAGGCTCCAACCCACCAGAGAGGCCAGTCTGACAGTCTGGTTCAGTTGAAGCCACTTTATAGCAAGGCTGGGAGTGGCAGTTTCTGCCCTCAGCATGAAGAAGCTGGAAAAATAGATTCATTCTTTAATGAATGAAAACAAACAAACAAACAAAAAGCTAAGTTTTGAAGATCCAGTTTAACCTATGGGTTACAAGAGGAAGCTTATTTCATAGCCGTGGTATAGCATCAAGCATAGTATTTTAACTGTAACATTGTAATGGTTAGCGATGCTAACAGTAAATAGCAAAGGGAAAGAGCGCGTTTAATCCACAAAAGGGGCCGCAGTCCACGTCACTGAGCATGTTAAGAAGACAAATCATTAAGTCCCTGGAGGAATCTTGCCGCGAGGCGGGCAAGTACCGGCTTCCTGGGTTTCTCACCCACGCCCCAGCTTTTCTGCTCCCAGACCCTCATGCTGTCTGCCCCAGTTTGCTAGGTTAGCACCTTGGTTCTGCTGGGGTTAGAAACTAGAGATCCGCACACCTAGGTTATCTGCTGCAGACCTTATTTTTCCCATGACACATTAGCTAAAGGCACCAGTAGCCAGTTTCATTATTTAATTGGTTTCTCAGTTATTCATGAGAATAGAAATCATATTTTAGTCATACTAAGACACAGTATCATCCAACAGAGCCCAGCACATCTTGCCTGTGAGTGAATAACACATGTTCTAAACACAGAATCCATTGCCTGTACTATAAGCTTACACAGGGATTCTTCTGGATATTAGTTCCTGTTGGGTTTTCATGACCTAACACAATGGGAGTATCACAAGTGGCAAATAATTATGGAACATTTACTGCTAACTGGGGTTTGGTATCTGTCTCTTGGTGGCAAAAAACCAAACCAAAACAAAAAACACATACTGAGTCACTCATGAACTTGATTTCCTTTTTTCTGGATGCTGGGTTTCTAGAGACATACTGTTTCTTTCTTCTGTATAACCTTTCTACATAATGAGTGTGTTTTTGCTCCTGCCTACTTATGTCCAACCCTCTGCTCCTCAGTAACGTTGGGTAAATATCTTGGTTGCTTGACTCAGCTGTGAAATTTGATGTCTATGGGCTCCGGAACAGTGATGTGAACAGTGAAGCTGTCGGGTTTAAACACACACACACACACACACACACACACACACACATGCAAACATACACATGCATGCGTGCACACACACAAAAACAATGTGAGCTTTAGGGACTTCTGCAGCCTACAGAGTCCCAGTTTCTGTCCACTGTTATGATGTAGGAATGATAACACTGGGCCCAGTGTTATCACAGATTTTAATTTTTTAATAGAATCTGAGATTTATTGTTTTAATGTGAAATCTCTCCACTTTTACATTTAATCCATTTTGCAAGTCTGTGTACAAGTAAAAAAATACAACTGCAAACTAGGCCATTCTGGGAATAGCTCTCTGATCTTACCAGTTGTTTTTTATTTTGAAATTATACTCCAGTTTACATTTGCTTTTTGACCTTGTACCTTCAAATAAAAAGAAAACCTCTCGTTTAGCCTTCATCCAATACCCATAATCAGTGGAACTCTTTGGTGAGGTTTAATAAATTTTGAACAATTTTTAAATAGCTTTTTCATGTTTGAAGTGTGCGGGGTTTTCATACAGCAAATTCAGACCTTTTCTAACCCTTCAACTGTGGCCAAGCAGAAAACGTTCTGTTGAGTATGAGAAGAGGAACAGGCGAAACCCTACACCTCCCAGTCTAATGTACATACCTTACTTGGACAACGTGAGATTTGACATAATTCCTTCTCAGTTTGCATTCGTGAAATGTTTCATTTACCTATTAAAAAAGTAAAACAGATAATAATGCATGGTTTCCTTTTCTAAAGTTTTTATTCTTGAAAATTTTAAATATACAAACACAAATAGAATATTATAGTGAACCAAGTAGCCATCATTCAGCTTGATCATTTATCAATATACAGCTAACTGTTTAACTTCCTTATATCTTACACAAATTAAGTGACTCCTTAATATCAAATAGTCAGTGTTCACATTTTTTGAGATTATCAAAAACAGCTTGATAGGAAAGACTACTCACTTCTAAGAGGTGAATTCAAAAGACAAATTCACATTGATTGCCTTCCACATGCAAACTTTTACTGAATATCAATATAATGAAACTTAATAGAAATGTCCTCAGAGGAGATGTTTCTTTTTTCTTTTGCACAATGGCCACCTGCTATACTGCCTAGACTGTAATGTATTTTTTCTACTCTTTCAGTTATATGTTACTGACATGTATAGAATGTGTTGCCTTAGTTACTTTCTCATTGCTGAGATGCAATGCCTAGAAATCTTATACTTTCTCATTGCTGAGATGCAATGCCTAGAAATCTTATACTTTCTCATTGCTGAGATGCAATGCCTAGAAATCTTATACTTTCTCATTGCTGAGATGCAATGCCTAGCATCCCTAACCTCGAGGAGGAGAGGTTCATGTTGGTTCACAGTTCGTAGCATTTTCAGTCCATAGTCAGCTGGCTCCAGGGAAGGGTGGTATGGCAGAGGAAAAAGTGCTTGTGGCATGGTAGTAGGAAGCAGAGAAAGAGATCAATGGAGGATTGGGGAAGAGATAGACCCAGGCCACGCCCCCAGTGACCCACTTCCTCCATCCAGGTTTCACCTCCCAAATCACATTTAGCTACATGGATTATCCACTGATGAGTCCATGCTCCCATGGTCAGATGTCCTTCCCTTTTGGTGGGACAGCTAGATGTAAATCATAACATGGTGAGTAGAAATCTCTTAGAAAAACTTTATGTAAGAATCACTTTCTCAATGCTTTCTGCTACAACTCCTCAATCTAATGTATGGCTTTGTACAATAGAACCTTAGCACATCACTAGACAATAAATTAAACTCTCTATGGCTTTTACTTTGAAAAGACAGGCCTTATAAAAAACAATTTGTTAGAATTGACAAAGTGTGTAATTTATATTTCTTCTTCTCTTCCAAAGCAACGGAATTGTGCGAGGATAGTCAATAAATATAGAACAAAACTGTAAGGTAGATAAGAATCACATTTTCTTACTGATTCAGTGGAGATAAGAAATAAAAGCCGTGCCAAGAGATACATATATAATAACCTGAAATAGTACTGGGTAGTATGGAGAATATAAAATATGAGATGGACTGACTACTCTGAAAATTGAGTATTTAAGTGGTCAAATAAGGTCCCTCTGATGAGATGGCATTTGACTGATACCTAAAAGATGCAAAGTTGACAATCAAGGAGAGATGAGCACAGTTTTCTAGGTGGCTGACGCAGCAGGTGTGAGAGCTCATAAGAATTAAATTGATATATTTGAGGGATAAAAGCAAAGTCATTGTGATTCAAGTTCCATGAGCAAGAGAAGTGTTCAAACTGAATTTTCCCAGGTAGGTAGGGATGTGATTACAGCGGGTATTTGTACGGCTGAGTAAGGAATTGGGATGTTATTTCTAAATGTAATGATTGCCAGGATGCTGAAAAGATGATAACGAAACTAATTTCTATTTTTTCTTTCAATTCCAATATATTTGCCTCTGCTAGGTCCAAATAGAATTGAGATTTAGGAAAAGTTAAGGAAGCAAGGAAATAATCAAGGAAGTTTCTCCCTTTGGTCAGGCAAGAACCCTAAGATTAGTCTGAGAGCCTTGTGCAAATAAAGAACCACAACAGGTCTGTGGAAAAACTTGACAAAAGGTATTTCAGGAAAACTAGGAATAGAGTGGACAACACTGGCTTTCTATGAAGCTTTCCATGGCTCCATGAACAACAGGAGGAGACTGCTAAGGGGGTACTCAAGTTTACTTGAATGTGATGTTAGGTTTATGCAGTGGGCAGAAAGTAGGACTCAGAAGACTACCTCCTGGGGCTTCTCAGTGAGGGGCAGAATGCTTGTCCACCCAACTTCAGTCAGTAGAATTTAAGGACAACTGGTTTTCATCTTACAGAGCTACCTCCAGTAACGTAAAAGTAGCCCCAATAAGCCAACAAAGAAATATTATACTGCAAATAAGGAAGTCAAGCAGGTAGAGAAGATAAAAACAGATTAGATGCTCATCAAAGCACAACTGTTTGAGGAAACAGAAACGTGCACAACGATGGGGAAAAAAAAAAAAAAAAACCCATACACATAAGAATACAGAGGCACAAGGGCAAAAAGGAGAAGCTACCAGGGTGCCAAAAAGCAAACACTGCAAGAGTAAATATTCAGTAGGTCAATTAGAAGAGATCATTGTCAACTTTGAAATCTAAATTTGTGGGCTGAAAGGCTAAATGGAATAGATATTTTAAATTTATGTCAAATAAAATAATAATGACATACTTTTATCAAAAAGTATGTGAGCAGCTTGCCGGTGGGGACGAGTTCCCCAAGGGCCGAGCAAGAACTTGAAGTGCCAGAGACGAGGCTCACGTGTAGCAAGACCACAGGAGCCTATTAGAAGAGGTGCACAGATGTACTAATCATGCCAGGGTGGATTGTTTCAGCTTTTTAAAAAGCAACTTGCCAACCTTTCTTAAAATTAAAGTTCTCATTGGACTTAGAAATCTTACACTAGATACTTGTCAAATTGATGAGGTTGTAGTAGCAAGAATTTTTAAAAAATTGGATTGGATTAGTCAAAATCTGCCAACAGGAAAAGAGATGAAAAGCTTATGCCACATCCATACTGAAGAATATTTTAAGATCATTGAAAAGACTATGTTAGACCTGTACATGGATACAGAGAAATTTTTGTGAGGTATTACCATGAAAAACAATTTTTATGAAACTGTATAATGAGCCATTACACTGACAAACATACCTATATCATTTTATTTTTGTGTTTGTATTAATAAAATTGAGGAGGGACATAAGGAAAGATGAACATGGTGTTATTATTAGGGCTTATTTGAAGGTGAAATCTGAGAATATATGTAAAGGGGAAGGAGGAAAAGGCAAGCAAAAAGTCTTTATAAAAATCTGCTTTATAAGATTCGATACTATTCCTCTTTTTGTTTTATATTTTCTTCTTATTGCAATATCGATATAAATTTGAGAAAATTTAAAGTCTTTGGAGATTTTTAAGCTGGTGTATGATGTGATTTGACTTTCGTTTTTAAAATACCCCTCTAGCTACTCTTCGGAGAATAGATCATGGAAAGATCAGGGTAAAAGCGAGGGAGCAAGTTAGGAATGACTGAAAGAGTTTGGGAGAGGTGGTAACTGCTGTGGTTGGTGAGAGAGGTGGGCAGATTAAAGCTATATTTAGGTGCGGAAGCAATAGGATGTGCAGCTTTGTCGCTGGCGGGGATTATTCCTTTGCTAGGTTTTTAGGTTGAGCATGTGAATTGATTTTGCTGTTTTTACTGAGATTGCTAAGGCTGGAAGGAAAGAATTTAGGGGGCAAAGAAGGACTTTTTTGGGGGATTTACCAGTGTAGCTGGTGTGCACTTAGTGAGCTTGAGTGTGGTAGTATGGACGGAGGTAAGCACGGGAAGAGGTGAAAAGAGACAGGGAGAATTCCGCATTCCCGCTTGGCTCTGAAGGTGGCCTGAGAGATTTGCAGAGGATAAGGCCCCAACAACGGCAACTGGAAGAAATGGCTAGTTAAGAGGAAGAAAATATGGAGCGGAAGATGCTACAGAAGCAAGAGAGGAAATTTTGCAGGAATGAAGGAAAATCATGGTGAGAATGACGTTAGGTGTGTTTGCCGTATCCACTTCCTCTCCTGTTCTCATTTAATGCGGCCCGGCTCTGGTCCTGTCTCCCCATCCTGCTGAGCCACTGTTGGGGGACTCTGCCACATCTAATGGCCTTCTTCCTCTTAGTTAGACTTCTAGTTTTAATCATCTAGAGTTGCTAACTCTTTTAGTCTATTAATGGTATTGATTTTGTTTTAAGGCACATTATAATGTGGCTTGATTTTAGTTTCATCCTTATTCTGTCATTTCAATAAGGTCAGAGGAGAGTAAAGGACAAATATTTACTGAAACAACACTTTTCCCTTGACAGCTGAGGTACAACCACTTTCAAGGAATACGTAATAAAATTTGATTAGACAGTGGAGGAAAAGGAGGACTTAACTTTAAGACCTAATGGCAGGGTGAGTGGAGAAGAGGAATGGCATGAGCTGAACCTAGGGTCAGAAATGGGACTGGGGACCAAATGGGGGGATATTATGATGCTGTTACTTTTAGAAATAAGCTTTGATATGAATGCAGGTGAATAACATTTAATACTGTTTAATAAATGTGAATAGATAATAGAGAACTAGTATCGATATTGCATTTTCTACAAATCAAAATCCTTCTGAGCTTGTAATGCTTCAGTCAGTTGTTATTTTCTAAAGACTAATCATGTTCTATTCTAATATGTGCAGTTTATTCATAACTGACTACCTTGTATTCACATTCCAAATTTTATAGTTCAAAAGATCAACACATACCTTTAATAATACCGGGTCTGACAGCTTTTATAGAAAATAACAATCTACACGCTACAGGTGTTCCAAGACATATAAGGTGAAGTTATGGGAGCTTGTCCAGTAACACTCATAGAATGTCTATTTTTTTCCCAAAAGAACCATGCCTCTTCAAATTGTCCAGATAAAGGGCTGTCTAATACTTGACATGTACTCCAAATGCCAAGTCTCACTTGGGATTATTGACAAAGCCTTCACCAGGGATTTCAGAACTGCTTATTTTCCCAAAATAAGAAAGAAGAAGATTAAAAATTCAAGTGACACACATATCACAACTATAAATATTGCTCTTGAATTTCAAGTAGATCTAAATTTTTTTCTTTCTCATGTGCTTCATGTCAGGTCACTCTCCTCTTCTCCTCCCCGCAAAGTAAAATGACAAAATGGCAACCCATGGAAATGTGAGGAGGGAGGCTCTGAATGATGTTGATGGAAAGACCTTGAAAATGATCCCATGGATGGACTTATTAACTGAAAAATCCTGCTCATTTATGATATTAAATTTGTCATGCTTTTTATTATCTTTAACAATGATATATTTCTAATTCTGATGAATCTTGTAGGTAATCTGTCATGTGCTAGGGTTTCCAAAGACATGTTTCCCAGCAGATTCAGCTCAGTAGAAACTTCGTTATTTGACAAATGCCCTGGTTGTGTATGATCTAAGATGCCCTTTGCTCTTGATATTCCACTACATGGTCTGATGTATGAGCTTGGCTGTCCCGCTTTCTATGGGTGATGTTAGGTGCCTTGTATGCATTAGTTATTACATTGGCTATCTATAACTGATTAATTGATATAGCATAACCATATTGAATTTTGTTAAACATTTTGGACTATTTGACTAGCCATGTGAAATTTGTGTAATTTGAATTGTGGTCATGATTTTATGTCTGTGTGCTCTTTAATTGTAGGACAAAAGGTCAGAGTGGGAGTATACAGGCAGGTAGGACTGGTAAATTAGCATTTAGTGTCTCTGTTCATAGAAAAATTAGAATTCCATGAGGATTAAATATTAAAATGTAAAGTGCTTAGACCATACTGAATATTATTAATTATTATTGTTATGGTCTTGTCCTACTCTTAAGTTTTTAGTATTTATGTTCAACTTATTTGGGTGCCATATCTGTTAAAGTGATGGAAAAAAAGAAAAAGAAAGAAAGAAGGCAGACTCTTTCCAGTCACACACTGGCAAACCCCAGTCAAAACTACAGACACTTTTCTTATCAGGGACTATTTGTTTTAGTTTAAAAACTGTCATTTTTAATAAGATAACATCTCTTTTGACCCAATTTATTTCCTCTTTTTAGGGCAAATCATCACAAGAATTATATAGTGGAGATCAGAAGAAGAAAAATAGGGTGTAGGCATCATAGTAATTACTATTCGACCTGTCTACTGATTCACAACTGTTTGGTTCATGTTACTATCACCAGTGATATGCTTATGAGTATTAGTGTATGTGGCAGTAACTATGATACAGGAAGCATCATTGTACTCAGTGAAAACAGAAGAGAGGCATTAAAAACAGGTATTGTGATGCATGCAAGTGAAAACAGCGTGAGAATTTCTGGTACTTGTTTTCAAGCAGGGGAGTTGAAAACTAGGAATGAGGGTTTTGAGAGGGACCTGATGTAAGGTGTAGGGATCCGTGTTCACTTGAGTGGGAAGATGGAATGATTAACCAGAATATTCATTGTGTGGTAAAAATAGGCTAATTTATTTCAATGAATTAGTCTAAATGTATAGCACAAAGGATGATTTCTTAGTGTGGATATATTTGTTTTAAAGTTATATGTTAACTTTGTCATACACTTGTAATGTGCTAATAATATTCATGACACTCCCATTTTGGGACAATTAAATTTTAGTTATCCTTTTGAAGAATTTACAGAACAGCAGGATTTACTAGCTCATGACATGCTTCATCCTGTGTTTTATTTTAATACTTACAATGACCCTCGTATATAGGCGTTTGTGATCTCATTTTTAGCTGAGGAAACAGATGTGGGGAAGTTCAGGGGACCAGGGTCATCCAGCAGGTAAATGGCTAAAGTTAGAACTGAACTGGAGCCTGGAGCCCAAAGTTGACTTCTTAATCAGTATAATAATGCTTTCTTGGTGCTTGCTTTTAAAAATAAAACTGAGCAAAAGGTGGGGGTTTTCTGTCTCCATTTTTCTGACTTCTAAATCTTAAAATAATGATTTAGTTTGTTGCATGAAATATTAATTGACCATGTCTCATGGCAGACATTTTGTAGGTGTTCAGGAGATGTAACACTCCTTCAGTATTTTTCTCCATATGTGTTTTCTAACCTACTTTCTGAGAGGACTGACTGTCCCAACTTAGAACTGGGGTAATGAAAACGGATGTTTCCAACTTGGAAAGTGACTGCTGAGATCCCAGCCTCCTACGAACATAGTATTTAAAGGACAATGCACAGAAAAGAATGTCAACTTACCAAAGATACTGTTTTTTTATTTAGGTCCTTGTATTCTTGTGAATATGGTTTTGCAAATTTGTTGTTATAGTCAATATTGTTGACTTTAAAGCTGATGTGATAGTAGAAAGGTGTCTTTCCTGGGAATGAGAGAAAAGAAGACATTTTCACATCAATCACCGTGTGACTATGGAAGTTATGTGAAATAGAATATGCTGAGGAAAGCTCAGGTTACTTGATATTTAAACCATCTTGATGCCCAGTTATTGAAATTGCTTTGATGAAGGAATGCTAATGAAATTGTAACCTTACTCAAAAACGTATTTAAAAATCTAAATGTAAAACTTTAACTTGCCAGCTTTCAAGTTCAGGTAATCTGGAAACAGATATGTTATTATGAAAAGAAATTACATTGTGGGATAGCAATTATCTTACCCTTTGTGATAAGCACAGATTACATTTAGATAAATGAGTAAAGCTATAGGGTTTATTGTTCATGAAAAGCCTAGGAAATTAAAATGAATAAAGGAAAACGAAAAATAAGGCACAATTTGGAAGTGCTGCACACTAAGTAAATAGAACAAAAGAACCCCTTTGATTGAGAAAAGTAAAGCTAAGGGAATAGGATGAGGGTTGGGTTGCATCGTACTGGTTGAGGACATTGAAATTCTTGCAGACTGAAGTTTTCTTTTCTCTTACTAATTTTTCAGGTCCTGTTATAGCCCTCTGCCCTGTGGAATAAGTGGGGGGTGGGGGGAAGAAAGCGAAGGAGAAGACAGGGGAAGGGAAGGCAAGAGAAGAAAAGAGGAGAGAAGAAGAAAGAAAGAAGTAAGAGTGTTTTGCAATGTTCTGAGAAAATTCTTCATCTCAGGGGCCGAAGTTCATATTTGGAATCATCTTCTACATCCTTTCACAAATACAAATAACTAAAGTAACTCAAAGTGGAATAAAATACTGTTTTGAGGGATTAAATTGGCAAAGATGATCAAAATTTTTGTAGGATAGTTTGGTGATATCAAAATCCTGAAATATATTCTTATCTGTGCATTTAATAACTTTACGTTTAGAATTTATTTTTATCTATATATAAAACTCTTTAAAATAATATCAAAATAACCTCAGATCTTAAAGTAGTAAATTAACAATATAAATTATTGCCTGTTTATGTAACAATCACTAAAATGCATCATCACTAAAATCATATTTCAGTGCCACAGGATGTATTTAGAACAATTCCAAAGCAATATAATTTTTATTGTTACATATTTCTTTGCACAAATACTGCGTGGCTTATATATTATTAGAAATATCAGATTTAGGGCTGGGGATATAGATTAGCAGCAGGGCCCCTGCCTGGCAGTCTCAAGGTCCTGAGTTTGATTTCCGGTACCAAAAAACAAAACAAAACAAAACCCAAAAATAAGTGCAGTTACTCTAGAAATATCAGGGTTTCGACATCAGGTTGTGAGATCAGGAGCGCGAGGTGAAATTAGGTAACCGTAACGTGCGGGAGCTACTCAATGCCTTTCACACTCTGCCAACGTGTAAAACCATTCTGCAGCTCCTGTGAGGTTCGCGCACCTGCTCAGCGCAAGAAGGGCTGGAGGTACGTTGACTGCTTCACTGGCATCTAGGAGAAACAGCACACTGTCCTCGTTACCTGTAACTACAACCTAGACTGTGAGCCGAAAAAAATTATAGAACATATGATTGCTTTCGAGTGTTACTTTCATTGCTAAAAGACAGGTAAGATTTAGAACCTTATATTTTTACTTAACTTTTTAAAAAAATTTATTTTTACTAGTACACGTTCTCTGCACACAATGATTATGAAAATTAGAATAATCTACCATCATTGTTCAAGGAAGTTGATTTCCTTTTTACAAGGAAGCCGGTTGGCCTAGTCTGAGCAATATAATTTTCATTTGTAACTTGCACGAATGCTTTTCTTTTTGTGCTTATTTAGACTGTTACGTGTATGTGGGCTTCTAATGAACTGGTCATACTGTTAGCACACTCGTCCCTGCGTAGCTGCATACCAGGCCGACTTATTTACTCAGAACCGGGTTCTGTGAGAGCCAATCACCCTGTCTTGGCTGCATGGTCACAGGAGATGGACTGCTCTGCTACTCACAGCTCAGTCCTCGGCTTCTGTTACCTACATTTAACACTTGTTGAAAGTAGTTGTCCAAGTCAGGATCTCCCAAATGAGCAGAGTGAAAATGCTGCCCTTTGAAGAGTCTGTTAGAGTTCGCACAAAAGGTGGCAGTGAAGAGATAATCCGGGAGGGGTTAATGCTCATGTACTCACGCCCCCCCCCCCATATAACGTGTGAGGACAAAGCAAATACATTCGAATCCGAGAAAGTGAGGTTTGATGCTTGGACTCCGCTGCTTTTGCTTTTATTTTATAATTCTTAAAACTGTTATTTTGGGGGTTAAAATGATCTTTTATAAGTAGCACTGAAATACTGTTTTAAAATAGAATAAAAAGCAAGAAAGACTGATTTTCTCCATGTATATCAAGAAACTTTTCAGGCACTCTAATCTGTCGGTTTCCTCACCAGTTCTTCACTCACTAACCTACTGCAATGCAGTAACTTTCTGAGGAAGTTATATTATCTCTTGCTCTCCTTTCTTCTCTTTTGCTGTGGGGATGCAATCTGTTGTTTGTCACTGAGCAGATGCTATATAATGCTAACATAAAAACCGTACTTCCCAGCCCCTATTACATTTAGGAGTGATTGGATTCATCATGCTGTGGCACAAGAGATGAAAGGAAACTAGTGTGTGCACTTCTAAGATGTTTCTTATCCAAAGTGGACATGCTTATCTTCTCCCTCACCCCCTTTTTGGCTGTCTGGGACATGAACATGATGGCTTCCCTGCAAGAGGTGTTTCACGCATCAAGATTACCATAGAAATGTAGGTCATGCATGGTAGAAAACTATACAGGCAACCTTGGGTTGCTAGACTGATGCGTATCTCTATCTTATATGTGCATCTGGCTTTCCCCAGGACAATAATTCTCAACTTTGGCTGAACTGTAGGGCTACCTGAGGAGCCCAGGAAATCATAATTTCCACTATAGGCAGCATTTGTGAAAGTAGGGAACATATGCTGGCATCTTTCGTATTTGTCAAAGTAAGGAACTAGAATTTAATTTAGTCTTTCATAGTTTTACTTTTTAATTGACACAATAGCTATAGTTATTTGTACAATGTCATACGATGTTTCAGTATCTGTATATATTATATAATGTTCAAGTCAGGGTAAATATCTCTATCTCTTCCAACATTTATCATTTATTTGTGATAAGAATATTAAAATCCTTTCTATGCTTTTTGAAGTAGAGAATGCTTTCGCTCTATCTCCAGTCACGCTACTATACAACACAGCATGATAACTCATTTTTGCTATAGAACTATAAGTTAGCACCTGGTGTTCCATGTGTAGTAGTCTTAAGAAAATCATTGCAGGTGATTCTAAAGTGTGGTCAGGGTCAAAAGTTAATTTTTTTAGAACAAAAATCTAAGAGCTATAGCTTATGGGCCAAAGTCAGTTTGTTTTGAGGAAGCCTATGAACAAAGACTGGCTTTTACAATTTGAAAACTTGAAAAAATTGAAAAGAATAATAATATATGGTGAAATGTAAAAATTATATGAAGTTCAAATTTTAGTTCTCATAAATAATTACTGGAAAACGGCTATAGTTTTTTTTTACATAATGTCTATGCATACTTGGCCACTACAACAATAGAACTGAATAATTGTGTTATTGTAATGGCCCACAGAGGAAAATATGTACGAATTGAACACTTAAGAGTAAAATGTGCTGAGGCTGATCTAGACGATGTGCGCTTTCAGTGCAAGATAGGATAACACACTTGCGTTTCTCCATTGCGCTGTATCCTCGTGCAGCTCCTAGCATGGTACCTGCCTGAGGTGCAAAAGCAGTCACCCAGTGAATGCTGGTTTATTTCAATCCGTGCATTATCAATCCGTGAGTCATTATCAGTTAGGGTAATCTAAAATAAAGAAATGTGGATGTCGAAGAATAAAAATCTGTGTTGTGCTTTGTTTTCTTCAACTGTCCTTCTGTAACTAATTACAGACCCAAGAGAAAGAGTAGTTATCGTGAAGAAAAGGCTCCTGGTCTCTGGGTCTGGAGTCTGTGGTAGTGAACTACAGAGTCTTGAGGGACCCAAAAGCATCACTAAAAGAGGAGCATTATGAAGCTGTCCCATATTCTGAAATCTGAACTGTCCTTTACTCTCCTTGCTGGAGAGATCTTGATTATATTTTCTTATCATGGATGAATACGTCTTTATTCCAGCTTGAGTTTACTCTTCTTTGCCTTTTAGGCAGCCGCAGGCATCTACTACTGCTTTACCTTCAGCTTTGATTGCTCCTCCACGTGGCCTCTTGGGTGGAACTGGGTAGGCTGTGTGTGGTCCATAAGAAAAACTATGTAAAGAGTGTCATTCAAAGAAGGACTGTTACATTTGTACTCCAGTTCATGAATTCAATTGTTCTGTAATTCTGGAAAAGTGACCGTGTTCACCTTCTTGTTTGTGTGTGCAAGATGGTCATGTTGGTCATCTGATGCAGAGTTTGCAAACAGAAACAAAAATTTGCCACATGCTTCTGTCCACAAATCAAATTGTTTTCAAACAAAAGCATTTGTGAACCGAGGCATCACTATATAAGGCTGCTTCTGTGTTCTGAAATTGCAATTCTCAAAGTGGTCTTGGGTACTACTGCCTCTCACATTGCCAAGCAAGGAAGCACCAAGCTCTTGTCTTTTAGACATTCTAGATGTGAATGAGACCCCAGTCCTCTTGGCTTCCAATCTTCAAGGTTCTTCTTGGGTCATACTGGTCTCTTCTAGAAGCCCACCTCTCACTTTGATGGTTTTCTCATCTCCTTTTTCTGGCACCTTTACACCCTTGATGAAAAGCAGCAGTTTCTGTTTTTAATCCCTTGAATGAGCACTTCTTATTCAAGTGTTGTGAACATAGACTAAGGTTATACCCTCATGGTTTAGCATTAGTAACAGGTATGTAGTGATAATGTTTCTACAACCAATCTGACTGTGGAAAGCTGAAGAGGGAAGATGAAGGAAAGATGGATGCGTGCCTTCAGTTCCCTAGGGTGCCACCTCTGTACTCACTGTGCTTACCCCTCTCTACTTCCATCCGTGCCAATGTTCTTTCCCCCTTACGCAGAAATGGATGCTGACCTGGCTAGCCACACTCTTTTATGGGTGGTTACTTTCTTCAGGAACTATTACTATGCTTTCAAGCAGTAATTCCCAACCTGTGAGCCATGAATTATATACTATGAGGGCACTGTGGCAGCAGAAGATAATTCCAAGGAAAGATGTTTATATATATGCCAAACATTGTTCTTGGACATTAATGAACAGTGGTTCTTATGCATGTGTATATTGTTGATTTTTCAAGCATAGGTAGATATAATTAAATATAAGCTCGTTTAAAAATATTATTGCACTTATAGTTCCTGTTAGTCTTTATATATTTTCTTATCTAACAAATTCTTTTGTAAAAATGGAGAAAAAAGGTTTTGGTATTAAAAATGTCACATACAAAGTGATAATACTGCATGTTCTCACTCCTGTGTGGATGATAAACAATTTGATCACACGGAAGCAGAGAGAAGGTGGGTGCTTGTTAGCACTTAGGAAGCGGGGGGATGGGGAGGGAGGAGAGAGGAAGGCCCTTGCCTCAGCAGGGCTGGCTAGGAGAAATAAGCTCTAGTGTTTTATATGGTAAGATGACTTCATTTTACATTTATATAGTTCAAAAACAACTGTAGGAGAAGGGTTGAAGGTTCACAAACAAAAAAAGTGCTCTGTTTTTAAGGTGATGAAGAGATGTTTCTAAGAAAAATCCAAGGCTCCTACATTGTTTTGTATTTTGTGTAAAACGTGTTGAAAAGTAAGTACACTTGTTTTTATCTTTCATACTTCATTATTAGAGAATAGTCTAATTTTATGGTAGAATTTTATAAGAAAAATACTGTATAGAGAAAAATATAGACTTTAGAGTAAGAAATTCTACTTTCAGAGTAAGAAGTCTAAGATTTTATATTTATATGTTAACTGATATATCATCTCCCTAATGTTCAAGTCAGAAAAGGTAAGGCTGTGCCTACTTTAATCATCAGCATCTAATCTTTCCTAAGATTCCCAGCATCTAAATCTTTCCTGAGGGGCTGGGGATATAGCTCAGTGGAATAAGCGCTTGCCTAGCAAGCGCAGGGTGCTGAGTTCGATCCCCAGTACCACAAATAAATAAATAAATAAAATAAAATAAAATAAAATAAAATAAAATAAAATAAATCTTTCCTGAGAGGGTGAAAAACCCATGGAAGAATATCAAATCAGTGATTTAGGGTGCCCTAAGCTAATGGTTTCTAAAGGACAAAGTTTGAAGACAAAGAAATTCTTTGAAGAAGATGAAAATGTCTAGTACTCTGGTTGCAATGAGGGTATCTTAGAAGTATACAAAGACCAAAACTCGTTAAGACATGGCTGCTAAATGTGCAGTTGTTTATACTTATATCAATTATACCTCAATAAAGCTTTAGAAACAAGAAAAAAGATTGCAGTAAATATTGGCGATCCTAGAAATAACCCCTTCTGGTTCTTTCCCTTCTTCAATTCTCAATATTCCTAATTTTGTCAAACAACTCAACAGATCTGTGTGACTGCAAAGCCAGACATAAAGAATCCTTACCGTAGGCAAACAAAGAGACAATGAGTCCAATGATGACCGCGGCTGTCACCACCGTTAAGATACCCAAGATAACCTTCCCATACTTCGTGAGCTTCATCTTTGCTGTTGACTCTGTTCTTCTATGCAAAAAGGACAGGAAAGAAGGTTTCAGTACGAGCCTGATACAGGACTTTCAGCAATAAATAGGATGTGTTATGTGCGTGTACCAGTTCCCTGCAAGGAATGTAAACATTGTGTACTACAAACGTGCTAAGAACACATACGTACATACATTTTATCACACATACAAAAGAAATACATATGGATTTGATGGTAAGTATAAAAGTGTATTATGTTCATTATAGACTTAGTCAGCTACTAAGCCTGGGAAGTGGACGTTAGTGACTATAGTTTGACCTATTTATGTACAGGTAATAATGGAAATACAAATATTTAGGAAATATTTGTATACTTCTACTATGCAATAGGTACTACAGGAAAAAAAGATCTCTCCTCACGGAGCTTACATTGTACTGAACGGAGACATGCAATAAATAAAGCTGTGATACATAAAATACAGGACCCGTAAAGACATTAGGCGCTAAAGGAAAGGGGTAGAGCAGGACAAAGGTCAGAAGCGCAAGGGCTTGTGTGAGAGAATAGGTGGCAAGGATAGGAGACCTGAACAGGCTTAACCTGGGGAGGGTGTCAGCCATGTGGCTCCCCAGAATATCCCAGAAAGGGAGGACAGCCTGATGAGTGCCCTGAGATGAGAACAAGAGGTGGGTGGGGGTGGGGGTAAAAAGAGCAAAGATACGTCGTGTCCATGCACTGACTCCCCTGGATGAAGGCAACTGTTACGTACTGAAAATATGCACTAATAAAAATTTCAAAAAACAAAAGCTCTCTGCGCTTTGTGATTCATGAAAATAACTTTTATCTCTCTGAGTCAAATGGCAGCATTCAATGGCTTTTATTTATTTATCTATTTATTTTTGTCTTTTTGAGACAGGGTCTTGCTATGCAGTTCAGGCTGGCCTTGAGCTCACTTTGTAGCCCAGGTTGGTCTCGAACTCATAACAATCCTCCTGCCTCAGCCTCCTGAGTGCTGGGATTACAGGTGTGCGCCACCATGACCAGCCGTTCAGTGGCTTTTAGCAGAACATTGTGATGATCTGACTTTGTCCTGAGTAATACCTCTCGCTGTGGTGAAGAAAAAAGTTGTGGAGAGCTAAAGGACAAGCAGCATGACAAGGTAGAGAATGACAATAGTCATCCTCACAGAAGGTGACAACTTGGAGCATGTAAATGGAGAAGGCTGAAGGCTGGGCACATTCTGCCTTCAGGGCGGAGGCTGACAGGGCTGTCCTAATGCGTTAGTACAGCGTGAACAAAAGAGTGGAGTCAAGGGTGGCTGCTGGGTCTTCAGTTAGAGAAATCAAAAGATGGAGCTGTTCATCAACTGGGATGGGCAGTTGTTGATAAAGTAAGTCTTGGAGGGTGGGTATAAGTTGAATGTTGTTTATTTTGCTTTTAGGATACTCAGTAGCTGTTCAGATGGAGATGTGGGCTGGACATCAAAGTTTGAAATGTGAGTTTCAATACAAATTTGCCATTCACCAGCAGACAGAGTAGGCTGTGAGACTTCGTGAGATTAACAAAGGGGATACACGTAGGTAGAGAGAAGAGCAGGAAAGCATCATCAGAGCACTCATCAGATTAGGGAGAAGAGGATGATCCAGCAAAGGATACACGGAGGAGTGGCCAGCGACACAGGAGGAAAGCCAAGAGAAGGTGGTACCCTGGAGGCCACTAGTGGTGTCGGTGATAAGAAGGGAACCGTTTGTGCCAGATGATGGCTCAAACAGGGTGAGCCAATGAGATTAGCATCTAGGGGTTACTAGTGATTTTGATGATATACAAGTTTTAGGAATGAAAAGGGTATGGGATCAGTTAAAGATAAAGCGAAAATGGAATTAGAAAAACTAAAGACAGTGTGACCATTAAACTTTATTCCACAGAGTTTGCTAAAGAGAGCAAAGAGATAGATTGGACTGTAAGGGGAGAAAGTGGCATCAAGAGTTTTGTTTACTACAGAAAAACCTTAAATACATAGAATAGTTTCATGGATTGCTGTATACCCATCACACAGGTTTAAGAACCAATGACGTTTTGCAATACAATATTTACTTCATACGTTTTTCTGAGCTATTTTAAAATAGTTAAAGTAATTGCATCATGACATTTGTCTCTAAATAATTTACACTGCATCTAAAATATAACAGCATTTTTCTATGACTACTGTAATACTCATAGAAATTGTCATTAATTTCTTAATATTCTCTAATACAAAGCTCACATTCAAATATCACTCCTCATCCTCAAAATTTGTTTTACAAATTTTTGTTTGAAGCAGATGAAAGTTAAAATCTCTACATTTTGTTTGGATCATGTATTTCTGTCTCTTTTAATCAATAACATTTTCTGTATTCCACCTTTTTGCGGCATTGACTTCAAATTATTGGTCAAGTTTTCCTATATAATGCTCTAGGAGAAGTTTGTGTAGTTATTTCTCTAAAATATTTTCACTACACATTTTTTTTTTGAAGTAATTATAGAGCCACATGTAGCTGTAAGGAATAATACAGATTCCTTGCACTTGTGACAGAGTTTCCCCAAGAGTGCTGACTTGACAAACTGTTGGGTAACATCACTAGGAGGGTGTTAGGGTCAACACTCCCGCTGCTGCGAGGCCGCCTGGCATAGCTTCTTCCTTGGGTCCCTTCTTCCTTGCCCTCTGTCAGCCCTGGCAGCCACAAGTTCACCTTCCCTTTTTATACTTTTGTTCTTCCAAGAGCATGCTGCAAATGGGATCATCCAGTCTGCAGCCTTTTGGGATCTGTTCCTTTCAGTCAGCTCTGGAGGTTTCTCCGTCATTATGTGAAGATTGATAGGGTTACAAAGTTTAGGCAAAAATGCTACAGAGAGCTTGGAAACAACAGTAGGACAGGGCTTAAATAATAATATGAAAAGCTTTTAAAATAAATTGCCACATTATTTATGAATTGGGAGGCAATTTTATTCCAAGGTATTTATGTTCTAATGTTGTAAAATAAAAACTCAAGTTTGACCTAAAAAGATATGCAGGAAATGTCTCTTCAGAATTTACCTAAATATATAATTAACTTTTTCTTGAAGACATGGTCTTGCTGTGTTTTTCAGATTGGCCTTGAACTCGCCATATAGCTTAGGCTGGCTTAGAACTCAAGGTGATCCTCTTGTCTCCTAAATCCTAGGATTACAGCAGTGCACCACCATGCCTAGCAGAATAGTTTATGATCGTGTTTATTAAGCATTGTCTACAGGAAAATATGGTGCTAGGAATGAGGTGCAAAATAATGAACAAGTGATAAATGTAAAATGCAAGAACTGTAAAAATAGCATGCTCTACACTGTGTTATATATTAGCCGACTGGGGCTGCCACAACAAACCCCCACAGAGTAGAGGCTCAGGCAGCACAAAGGTGTTTACTCACAGCTGGGGAGGCTGGAGGTGTGAGAAGGCAGGGGCAGAATTCCTTCCTCCGAGGCTCCCTGCTAGGCGTGCAGACGGCCGCCTGCTGTGACCGCACCTGCGCCCCCCTCTGCACCTTCCCTGTGCCTTTATTCTCCCATGCATGAGGGTCGCAGACTAACAACCTCACTTTAGCTCGACTCTCTCTTTTTATCCATCTTCAGATACACTCACACTCCGAGACACTAGAGGTTAGGACATCGGTGTACAAATTTTGAAGGACAAAATTCAGCCCATAATGTAGTTTTACATTTACTTAGACATTTTACATTTTGCTTTATTTTAACATAATATGCTTATATTTCCTATTTAACCTTCTGTTAATTTAATATAGACATATTTATATTTTATAGTTAAATAAAGATAATATAAATATATTTTGTACTGTGCATTTCTGTTTTATAATCTTTTCAGTAATTTCATTTTACTTAAAAATATTCTATTTAAAAGTATTTTGTCCAAATTCTTTCCATACCTACATATAAGTCAGTATCTCAATATTTCTGTATATTTATGATAACTATGAACTTTTTGGTTCCTTAATAAAATGAAATCTCACTAGATGACAGTTCAGAGGGAAATAGGACAGGACTTTCATGTTTCCCAGGCTGGCCTAGAACTCCTGGCCTGGAGTGAACCCACTGCCTTGATCTGGAAAACAAACTTTCAACTTGATCTACTCACTCACTGATTGTAGAAGAGGGTTTATTTAACATTTTTGACAGAATGAACTAAAAAGTATGGAAAACCTTGGTAATTAGTTTCCTACCAGTGTGTATGTGTTCTGGGACATCTTTCTCTGCAGCCACAGGTGCATATTTGCATGTTTTACTCAAGATAGCTTGCCAGGAGAAAGTCCCAATAAATGAACGAACCCAGATGAGGAATTTGACATAGCAAGTGTTTCAGTTATGTTTTCCTATTCTTCTTAATAGATTGAACCATATTAAAATTGCTACTTTTGTAGATTAAAAGTTGAGTATTGATAGTTTTATAATACTTCAATCTGTGGCTCTTCAAAGACCCTTCATTTATTGTTTCTTTTTCTGATTTGTGTACAAGCTGATATAAGAGTAATTCTCATACATAAGAATTTACCTAATATGGACTTCAACCTTTCTTCCATAGATTTCCT
Organism: Dinomys branickii; assembly: GCA_004027595.1. Classification (NCBI taxonomy): domain Eukaryota; kingdom Metazoa; phylum Chordata; class Mammalia; order Rodentia; family Dinomyidae; genus Dinomys; species Dinomys branickii. Next base: position 49,906 of record PVLD010000219.1, read on the forward strand.
AGAGTGAGATTTTGTCCAAAGTGTAGAACCAGAAGGGACTTTGCAATCACCAATCCTGGTTTCCCAATTGTAAAGAAATATTTTTATTTCTCTTTAGAGATTTGTCTTCTGGTTATCATTCGTATACTTAGGGTTAGGGCTAGGAGTAGGGCTCTTCTTTTCTGATCTCCAAAAGGAGAAGTAAATCGTTTGGGTGACTTAGAACACTCACTTGTCTTACATCCAAAATCAAAGGTCACTACCTGGTTTTGCTCAGAGGTGTGAAATTATGGTCAATGAAAAAAAAAACTTTAAAGGCAGAAAAACTAGGACTTTATTTCTATCATCTCATTGGAGTTTTCAAGGAGTCTGATGTTCTCTCTACTTGCAAAATGGTTTTATCTGGAAACCAATTAGCCCCTATGTGTACCCGCATGAGTACATTGAAAAGGAAAATTTATCTTTGTCATTATTCAGATTCTTTTCTTTATAATTTTTTTTAAAAAAAAACAATGTCAGATACATGAAAATCCATTTTCCCAAAGTTTTATTAAGTGAAGTATCAATTAAAATTTCTCCATAGTAGTTGAGCCTTGGGTGGAAGTTAAGGTGAGTAATAATAAAACTTTTGATTTTAACAGCAAGCCTTAAGTTTTTGTCTTGTTAATTCACACAGTGTATGCTGAAGCCACTCAGGTATAGTAATTAACAATAAGATGGTCATGACAAAGAATTATTTAGAGTTTTCTTTAGGTGGCTTGCAGGTGAGTTGTACTTAAAATTATTCTTTTCAAAGATAAAACCTTGGTTTCTCAGATTTTTTTGCAGATTTTATTTATAGAGCATAAGAACCTGAGCACGTTAATATGAAGGACATAGAGCCCATCCCTTAGAAACTGAGATAAAAGGGTTTTACTATAGTTTTGTTAAATAAAATCAATGAGTGTTTAATTTGATTAAAGATTTCAATGTTATAGTTAACTAAACTAAATATTAATGTGAATATAAAAATGATATTATTAACGCTGTATATTTGGAAATTGCATCTTGTCCAATATTCTACTGGACATATGATGGCATAGTACCACAACCAAAAATGTGTTTAACAAATTTATTAAAAATATGGGTTGATCTCAATGGGTTGCATTTTCTCAAAGTGCTAGGAAAGACTAATGTATGTGTGAATATCTATCAATGTGTAATTTGACTAAGAATCAAAACTATGAAAGTTACTTTTCCTGCATGTGTACAAACAGCATATTTCTTTGACTTCTAGGTTAATTTCTATCTAAATATATGACATTGCTCTGAGAAAAGACAAAATTCTCTCTTTTTTGTTTTTATTTCCAACTAAAATGTTAAATCATTCCGCTGGAAATATACAGCAGTGAAGCAATGAAAAATTATTCTTTATTTTTAAAAACTAAAATTAAGATTTTAAGTTCGCTCTTTCGCTTTCTATAGGTGAGGTAGCATATTGCAGATGGAAATATTAATATCTCTATATCATCATACACCACAGCAAACAGACTTAAATATCTTGTGTTCTCTCCATGTTCACACCAAAGTACCCATTTTAAAGATAAAATCCCCCGAACTACTTCAAGTTTCAGGAATTATATCTTCCATTTATGTTCTCATTGTAATGGAACGAGTTCTCAAAAAATTAATCAGAACAGATTTCTTATTAAAATTTATCCAACTTAATCCTTTTTGGGTTTCTTTTGTTTACAATTTGTATCGTCCCTGTTTCCACAAAATGCTTGAGGGAACAGCCCTCTTAAGAAATTTAAAAAAACAAACGAAATGCCTCCCGTGACTTTGGTCCCCTCAGACATTTGCCGAGGAGCCAGCTGTCCCCTCGCACTCACCTGCGCCGCAGACAGGTCCAGGCCGCCTCGCTCCGCCGCCGCCGTTGAGCCATCTCCCTTGGGAGTGCTGGTGCGCGCAGTCATCCTTCGCCTATGTAGCTCACAAAATTCTGGGACTTTTATGCGTTTTATGATAATGGCATAATGATAATACTTAGCACTTACACAACTTTTCATCTTCAAAGTGTTTCCAAACATTTATTAATTAATTTTAAAACGTTAGTAAAACATGAGCTGTGTGTATGCCACTCCATAAAATGTACAATAGTCGTATGACACAGTGCAGACAAACCTTAAAACCCGGCTGTGACTGCGAAAGTAGGGCTGCACAGCTCAAGGACACTTTATCCCTCCGAAGACCGGGGGCTGCTCTCGCATTCTCTAGGTTTCTCTTCCAAAAGTGATGCCAATTCAGTTTTTTTCTCTTCGATGAAAAGTCAATGACTCTTAAAACTCTAACCTTCCATTAGGATCTGAATGCTTTCCAAATCATAATTCTTTTGCCTCCTTCAATCATGTATCATCCTTTCATGAATTCCTTCTTGAAATTCTTACTGCCACGTTAATGCTAGTGCCCATTAAAGAGCGTTTCATACTCTGGAATCTACAGGGTGTTGATTTATAGTAAAAAAAAATATAGGTTTAGCCAGTAATTTTCCAAAAAGTTTTGGACAGCATTCTGGGTTTTAGCAGCCAATTTTGATATTTGTTTGGAGATCAGGCAGGACACACCTTAATGTTTAGTGACCCGGAATGAAGGAAAAGAATTTGCCAGAGGCCAGGGAACACACTCTTGGAGGATCTAGGTACTATGCTGGAAAAGAGGGTCTCCTTATGTGACAGCCTTTGTTAAAGGGACTGAACCTCACTACACAGTCAGGTAGCACCTTTGTCCTGCCAGTCTTGCCTCCTTTCTCCCACAGACATGCACAGTCAAGAATAATCAGAGAAAGCACGTTTATATTAGAATGAAAAGAATCACAATGGCTGTTTGCATATCAGGTACTACTAGTACATCGATCAGATCTGTCTACGTTCTTTAAATATTTCTCATTAATTGTATTTATTTGAACATCTCAGACATTTGATTTTTGTCAGTTTTTTTGTGGATGTATTTATTTACTTATTTTTAAAGAGAATAAAAAATACTAAGAAAACATTAGAAATGATACAGAATTTCACTAAACAAGATGATAGGAATTTGCCAGTGTGTTTAAAATACCTATTGTATTCCTCCCACTCTAACTTGTCTGTGTAAATCCTTTTCATCTTTTAGGGGTAGCCTAATTCTAATTTTTCCATGTGAGAGTCTCAAAACAGCGCGTTTTCATTTGAATCTCATGAATGCTAATAGACCCATGGTATCTTACCATAATATTCACAGTGTTGTGTGTGTTAGGCCAGGAATCAGTTGGGAAGCTCCCTGAATTACTATTCTAGAATGATAAAAATATCCAGGTACAATATCCTTCACTGATAAAAAGCATACATATTTCACACCTACTATGGAGTTGACACTATGCTAATTATAGAATTAGAAATAGTGTAGTTAAATATTTACCATCTCACGGTAAAGGTGCTCACATAAACAGGCAGGTAAAGCTTAGCAAATAAACGCTGGAGTGCACACGGAGAGCTGTGGGACATAGAAAGGAAGCTAACTCTGTTGCTATGGGTGGGAATCGGGGTGAGAGGTTTAGCAGTATTTAAGGAGAGACAGAGTGACACCTTCAAGAGATTCTGTAGATGAAGGAAGGGCACAGAAGAATGCTGTATGACAGAATTCTAAAATTCCTATTAAATTTCATAATTTTATGAATTTTAAGTTTTTTCTTTATCAACTTAACATTTATTATGATATACTAGAACATTTTTAAAAATGAAAGGTATTTTTCCTGTTTTTTCTTTTCTGCTTTTCTTTTTTATTATAACCGTTCACTTTAGAAGCTATTACTAATGAACTGACCATTGGATTGAAATGTTAAAATCTAATTTTTAAGTTATTATCAAGTTCCATGTTGACATATAAGGTAAATGAGACCCTATCTATTGTTAATTGTGGTGGAGCAGCATTGAGTGATTATGAACATAAAATATAAACTGAATAAGGCAGAACTTAAAATTTGCTTTACATTGTGATTTTAAATGGACTAAAATTATATTAGCTAGTTAGATAAAGACTGAAAGAATTTGGAAAGTGATGATTGCTATGATTGTCACAGTGCTTTGAGTTTATTCCCATTATTATGTTGTATACAGATTCTTTTTAAATAAAGGGGATATTTATAATTTTTTCTCATATTCAATTATGGACACTTTTGAACATTTCAAGTGAAATTTTAAAATGGATATCTTTTAAAAGTAAATATAGGGCTGGGGATATAGCTCAGTGGAATAAGCGCTTGCCTAGCAAGTGCAGGGTCCTGAGTTCGATCCCCAGTACCGCAAAAAAAAAAGTAAATATAAATTTTTTCCTGACCAGCCTTGAAGTAGAAAACACTTTATGAAGGAAAATTTAATTAGCAGTGAGGAAACTACACAGAATAAAACACAAAGATATATCAATGTTTAAAAGGCATTTAGAAAAAAATAGACTATATTGTTTTAAAAGCATAGGTTATATTGATCTTGTACTTTGAATAACTACTAGGAAGACAACAATGTACAATGTCTGAATTATTATAACTGTCCTACTAACCTGTTTTGAAACTGTTTTTTTGTTATTTTTTCTCTTTTAAATAAAAAACATCATATTAAGTAAGCCATTTTAGAAGACACATGTACAAAATCAATGAATTGATTTATTTTTGTACTGGAGGTTGAGCCTTGCCCTGGAGCGTGCCTTGTACCTGCCGGGCAGGTGCTGTACCTCTGGTCCATGTCTTCCACCTCCATGCTACATTATACTTTCATTCTGAGGCAGGGACTTGCCAAGTTTCCTTGCTCCCCTGAGCTTGTGATCTTTCTGCCTCAGTTCCCTGAGTCTCTGGGACTACATGCTACAAGCATTTCATTTATTTATTTATTTATTTATTTTTAATTTCTTTTTTATTTTCAAGACAAAAGAATGGAGACATGTGAACCAAAATAAGCCATAAACAATCAGAAATACAAAATTACACAGAATATAGTAGGGAATTAGCACTGGATGTTGTATTATGTAATGTTATCTTCACATTAGTTAACACATAAACATTAAAGGAAATACCAAATTATAGAGAAGATAGTAGGGAATTAGCACTGGATGCTGTATAATATAAAGTTATCTTCACTTCTGTTAATAAAAAAATGATTGAGAATACAAAATTGTAGAGAACATAGAAGGGAATTAGCTCTGGGTGCTGTCCTACATAATGTTACCTTCACATTTGTTACTCAGTTACACAGATGATGGCCCATTTGATCATTCAGTTTTCTCCTCCCTCATCTCCGTCGCCCTACCACTCAATCAGTCATCTCCCCTGTGATAATAACTGTACTCCTGGGTTTATCTATATCCCTGGACTCTTGCCTTGGGAAGAGATATAGCTGCCTCAGACTATACTATAACATACATGGGTGTATACAAACTGCCATGGTTGGAGGTGGAAAAGCACCTATGCTCACAGCGGACTGCCCGGCTCTGCCCCGTCACCGTGCTATGGGTGGGGGTGGGTCCAGTCTGTAGGTGCCCTCAGTGGGGCCCAGAGCATTCGCCCCCATCGGGGCGCCCTTGGTGATCCGTTTGGCTCTGTCCCGTTGCCTCGATGCCGGAGGTCCTTTCTTCTCCTCCTCCCTCCTCCTGATCTACAGTATTACCATTCCCCACTCCTTGCAACTGGGCATTGGACAAACTTACAATGCTTGGTATAAGGGCTTGAAATCTCCCTGGCCCGTTCTCACTGTGTTAGTTCAGGGTATGAACTGAGTTTAAAGATGAGTTCTAGAATATAGTTGGAGGATTTTCTCGGGTCTGCTGTGTAGAGTATGTTGTTGTTTTTCAGACTCCCAGTCTGCTGCTTTTAACCTAATTTGTTGCTATGGGTTCATGCAAGGTTCATATGTGCAAGCTGTAAGGAGACCCTCTTGGTGCTCACATTAATAGTTTGGGGTGAGTCCTGAAGACTGTGGATTCATCCCATTGTTGCCAGGAACAGGGGTGATTGCTCAGGCCGCCGGGACTCAGTGTGCTCCCAGAGAGAGTTCAGGGTGGGAGCTGAGTTTGGGCAACCCAGCTCGTGCTTCCTGCCTGATGTTGGAGTGAGAAGGGCGTGGAGCCATGCGATCCACCTCCATCTGCATCTCCCTCCTGCTGAGGTGCTGGAGCCCCTATCTGCTCCTCAGCCGGATCCCTGGGAGCCACCACAGCTCCCCACCAAGGTTCCCTGCTGCTCCCTGTTGGTAGCCGCTCACCCAGCGGAGAGGCAGGGGGTCACCGCCTTGAGGCAGGTGCAGAGTTGGGCATGGTGGGCTGTGTACTAGTTGCACTGATTCTCTCCAGGAGAGATTAGGAAGGTTGCCGCAGGGTGGGGACTCTGCCCCAGTGGCTGTCGTAACTTCTCATCCTCACACTGGGTTCAACAACTGCTCCCGACTGCCGCTGCTTCTTTTCCTGGCTGCGCCCTCCCCTCTCCAGCCCTGAACCAGCTCTTGGAAGTCCGCTCTCCCCTGGCTGAGGCGGGAGGCTTCCGTGAGCGTGGGTCTCTGAAGCTGAAGCTGCGAATGCCAGAACGAGGGCGTGGGCCAAGGGTGTGTTTGGAGTGGTGACTTCCTCCTTCTCCTCTCCCTCCGACTGTGCCATGGCGGATCTCCGATCCTTTCCTCCAGCAGAGGTTTTGCTTAGTCTTTCCGAGGGCTTCAGTTCCCATTTCTGATCCTTCCTGAGTTCAGGATACCCACCTCTTTCCCTTCTGTCCTTCACATGTTGCTATATTCCTATATTCCTTTGTCTGAGTGGCATTCCTCTGGGAGGTTCTCTCTCTACTGCCTACCCGGTCACCATCTTGAAGTCCTCTCGTAAAATTTATTATTTGTTTCTTTCTAATGAATTGACCATTACATTTCTAAAGTTCTGAAATGGCCAACAGACCATAGAAAGATACCACTTTAGGCTCCTGGTTGAAACCAACAGCTACAGAAAACTGCTGGCCTTGATTCAGGGCCACAAACATTTTAAATTAAAGTATCAATAAAGCTAATTGAAGAGTAATTTTGAAATATATGAAATTCGTAATTTACTAAAGGGGAATTTGGATTTTGTTAATGAATGTAATATTCTCATTCTTGGTGGCTCCTGTTTTAACTAGTTTGATGAAGGTCATTTAATACACAAGATTTTAGTCAAATTCTCTAATTGTTCTTACTTCAGAATGTTTTCTTTGATTTGTTAATGTCATCAATAATATATTAATATTATTTCTTTAAGTTTCACAATTTTATGTGTTTTGAAGTACTGAAAATATACTGAAAAAATGGATACTTGAATTTAGAGTAAGTTCATTCTAGAATTTTTCTGAATGTATTTTGATTTTAGACTTTGTGACAAAAAATAACTACATGGGCCCTGGGATATAGCTCAGCGGCACAGTGCGTGCCTGGCTAGTGCAAGGTCCTGAGTTCAATTCCTAGTACTGAAAAGAAACGCTACATGTAAAATAAAATTATCTATGACTATAGTCTGTACTCACCCAGAGTTGAAATAAGTTACATTTTCCCGTTGATGAAATTGCTTTTAAACATTTTTTGATTCACCCACTAATGTAATGCATTACATTGCATAACTGTACGTGTCATCAACTGTAATTGGAATTTGAAATTAAAGTTAAATATATTATTATTAAAATGTTAGTCTACAAAAAGACTGTGGAAACAAGCATTTCACTGTGGATATTTCCTGGGAAAGTAATGACATAAGCTGGTAATAGAATATCTTTGTCTTTTTAGTCCCAGTAATTAGGTCATTCAAAATCGCTGAGGTCCTATTTCTACCACAAAGAAATGGAAACATGTGAGGGGATCTATTTGTTCTGATTTAAACATTATGCAATGTTTACAGGTATCAGAATATCACGTGACACCCCATAAATATGTACATGTTTGTGTTTTTATATAGCAGTTTAAAAATTTCAGTAAAAAATTGAAGAAACTTACTTGAAACACATGCACACAAATCTTGCTTTCTTAAATGTGAAGGCCTTACTAGAATAATTAAACTGTATTATACAAAAGTGCAGGGACCTATTAGACTTTTAAATATGTACATAATTAATATCAAATACATGCTTTCACATGAGGAAATATTTTCTGTGAATTGATGGATCATTTGAAGTCATTTGTGGCAAACATTATCTTGAAAAACACTTTTCAGATTATGGGCCCCTTTGGTTCTTATCCTTACATTTCCTCTGCTTCATTTACAAGACTTATTAGCTCTATTTTGAAAGTTTTATATAACATCTTTTAAATTTTACTTTTAAAATTTAATCACAGTTCAGAGGAATCTAATCAAATCTTTTAATGAAAATTTGTTAAAATTTCTTTTAATTAAAGGGGTCTTTCTCATGGGAAATTTATTTTTTTAAATTTACTTAATCAACACTTGTCACTGACAAGAGCCCTCGGATTATATGTCTCTACACTCTCACCCCCACATCTTCCCCAGATTTTATGATGCAGTGAAGAAAGGCACATCTAAATCATAGAAGTCTTCATTCATTCTCTGCCGTTGTAAGCTTTACCATAAAGCAAAAACATTTTTATACTGCAATCAATGCATCCTTTGCCAGGCTTGAAAAAAAGAAAAGAAAGAAATTATAGGCAGTTTGGGTAAACCACATTTTATGAGATTTCTATACAAAAGTATTAGAGAAGGGATAATAAACAGTTTCAATTTTTTAAAAGGAAAAAGCCTTCTTGTTTTCATCAATGCTACAAACCAAATGATCTTATTTTTTACTAGAATAATATAATTAGGCATAATACTTATGCCATCTGTAGAATTATTTAAAAGGTTTTGGTTTGCCTAAATGAACCCAGTAGGAGGTGTATACATATCTTTGGAGTGGCTGTTGAATTTTTATGATCCTAGTTTTCTTGTTTATTGTTTCGATAGATCAGTCAAGGTTTCACCTGCATTTGTCTGATTTTCTGAAATATAGGGAAACAGAGATCTCTGAGGTTTAAAGGAAAGAGGGTTGAATCCTAAGTCTGGTCAGGACATAGAAACTTCAGTGAAATCACACCACAAGCGTTTGTAAGTCATCACACAACAACAGGAGCATGAGAGGTGCTGGATGAGGACGTAATTAGGACTAGAACTAGGACATCACTAGAACTATCTTAGGATGGTATTTGATTCAGTGGACTATGTATTCAGGATAAAAAGAAAACCACTATGGTAGTTTGAAAATTATGAATCAGAACGCTTCCTTCAGCTGTGTCAGCCCAGAAGCTTTTACCACACTCGTATACTCTCCCAGAGTCTGCATAGTGATCCCTGTTAACTATGCTGCTGCCTGTATATGGATGTTTTAGCTTCCTTTCTTAAGAGATGAAGAAAATTTCATTAAAGGCACCAGCCAGGGGTAGTGTAGGGATGCATCATGCCTCTGGGAGAAGTGTCAGCTCCGAAGCTGGGGGAGTAAACACCTAAAACTAAAACAAAACAAAACAAACCATTTAATATCATGAAGGGCTGGATGAGATTTTAGGGACTGGGGATGTAGCTCAGTGGCACAAGTCCCTGACTAGCAAGCACAAGGTCATGAGTTTGATTCCCAGTACCAAAAAAAAAAAAGATTTTTAAGTAGGAGTGATTTATCAAACTTGAATGAAATGCTCCAGATATCTTTTTTGAAATTTTGCAGTCTACCATAATTATTTATTATAAAAAGTGTGACATAGATTTTGGGAAAAGCTAATCTTTCTGCCCTCATGCAGACACCTCCATCATTCCTGAAGGTGGAAGCTGAGAGTTTCTCCAGAAATAGCATTCATGACTTGGATGCTGGTACACTGATGGTCCCAGTGGTAAGGCTTCTCTGAGTGGCCTTTATGGGCACTGGGTCTATTTTAGCCTGGAAAAGAAGAGAAAGAGGGCAGAGTCAGTGTGGTGCCAAATCTGGTAACAACGTGCCATGCAGAGGCATGTATGGAATACTGTCACACTGAGAGTGAGTGTCACGGTCACAGCTGGGCAAGAGGGCAGAGACACTGACTGACAAAACCCCACTCTCATCCAGAGTGCCATGACTCTGAAGGTTCGAGGGGCAGTTACAGCTGGTGTATATTTGTCCAATAAATGAATAGTGACTCTTTTTTATTTTATGAAAAAAATACAAAACTTCATAGCACAATAATGAGACAATAAGAATAGTTAATACACTGTATATCAGACCCACATCTTTAAGCATCATATTGTCTCCCTAGTGTAAGAACCTGAGTAAATAAAATCTGAAAGGTACAATAGATACTGTGAAAGGGAAAGAAACTGCTCAAAAGGAAAGAACAACTGGGTTGAGGGGAAGGAGAAAAGAAAGAAAGAAGGAAGGGAAGGAAATATATATTCATAAGATAGCTAAGAAAGTTGTGCTACTAATTTCTATCGATTCATTGAAAGGAACAGTGAATGCTTAATTTTTTTTTTTACTAATTTTGCATGCTTATATCTGGTCATCTGAACAACTACCTTGAAGACAACAATATGCAATATAATAAATATTGTTCAATTCATATCATCTCATTTTTTGAAATTCTGAGTTGTTTCTAATGTTCTTTTATTATATTCTCTTTAAAATAAAAAAATACATTACATACTGTTATCTTCAATGAAGTTGTTAATTCCTATCATTTTGTTTTGAGTTCATGTATTGTTTTTGTGTTGTTCTGATTTTGTCTTCACTGTTGTTAGTTTTTCTTAATTTTTAAAATAAAAAAATTTAAAAATACAATGTGATCATTATCTTTAGAGTAATTACTAAGTGACAAGAAAGAATCTGTCTTATAAAGAAGAAACAAACAGATAAACCACAACTTTATTGTCAATGAACAGAGAAATTACTATATAAATGTGACAAATTACTATGTATATTAGAATGAATCCAGATCGTCAGAACACAGAAATTCCCATGATTAGGGAATCACTGTGAAGACCATTAAGGAGAGCATGACTACCATTATGGTGAAGAGGAAATTGTTGATTCTTAGACTGAAAATAGAGTTTGGAAAATGAAAACATTTTATGTGTGAAAGATTCAAATGATATGAAGAACTGATTTCTAAAAGGTTAAGTACACAAGTCTTTAGAATCCGAGAACTTGGTTTTCGACCCTAACTTGGCAAGTTTCTGGAGCTGTGGTCTCAGACATAACAGTTAACTTCTCCGCACTTTAGGTTCTTCTTAAAAGCAGTAATGGTAATAATGCGTATCTTGAATTTATGATATGGAGAGCCTGGTAGTTAGCAAGTGCTTCATAACTATCAACCATTATAACTACTATTACTTTCATTATTTCAGATCCAACTGTCAATGAGTAGGATTTTTAATATACAATAAATTTTGATTTTTAAAAGAAATTGGTGTTTTTTTATTTTTTTGCTACTCAGAATCGAATTCAGGACCCTGCACTTGCCAGGCAGGCGCTTGTGCCTCTGAGCTACATCCCCAGCCTCCTTGGTGTTTTATTTCCCATCAACCTCATTTCCATTTGACTCAAGTGCCTGCAGAACTGCTCGGTGGTGGTTCCTCTGCACGCAGCGGCCTGCGCAGCGGGGGCTGCAGACCTGTCCTCTGTGGCCGGCTGAGCACGCCAGTCTGTGGTAGGGAACCGCCGAACAGGCACAGAGGCACCTGCACGCCTTCAGACCAATCTGCAGCCTCAGGCTGAGCAGGAGTGAAGTCGGGAACTGGTGCGGCCCACTTGCCCAGAAAGGCCTCCTTGGTCACAGCCTTGTCAGTAGCAGCCTGCTCTTCCTTTTCAATCTCTTCAGGGTTAGTGTAGAAGTAGGGATCAAGCATGACTTCCCACGGGTGTTCGCGGGAGATGGTGCCACGCATGCGCAGCACTTCCGGGCCAGTATCCACCACACCAGACCCACTGAATGAGCTTGCGTTCTGGAATCATATTGTGTCCCCGAAAAACAGAATGGCCAAGTAATGCCAGAAAACACATGCCATTGTTCGGAAGTTATTTCTCCTCAAAGCTACTACATACTAACACTGTACCTGTAGCAAGGATTACCGTGAAGCTCCACGCACTGGGCCGGAGTGGAGCGCTAGTGAAAACCTTGTCCCACGTGTGACACACCACCTATCCCCGTGCATCCACAGGCCTGCCAGGAGCCGCAACTCCAAGCTCTAACGATGTGCACAAAACAGGATTTTTTTGTATCAGGTACAATCACAAAATATGGTGAATGTTTAAATTTTAAAAATTATTACAGGAAAAGACGAACTACCATTAAACCCTCTAAAAATATTCCCCTTGCTTTGAATATACTTGCCACATTCTGAAACAGTTCCAGAAAGCCTCTTGCGCATGTCTTTCTGGGCACAGTTGGCTGTCTTGATGTCCTGAAGTTGCTCAGAAACTTTATCTCCAATGATCATTTTGACTTTAGGAAAGAGTTACAATTTACACAGTGCCAGATCCTGTGAAGAAGGTGAATGAGAACCCACCATAATGTTTTTGTTTGACAGAAATTTCCGTAAACATTTCATCAATGAATATTTAAATTAAAAAATTTATTACAGTAAAGACATTGCTATTAATCCCTGCTCCTCACTTCAAACACACTTATCCCATCATCCTTGGCAATGTATCTTTTAGTAACATAAGTTTTTAAAATAATTAATCATTTTCTGGATGTTCTGATCACCCTTGTATACAAGATTTGACTTGATCTTTGATGGGGAAGATTTTTCTCACATAGTTTTATACTTTATTCCTAAATGTGTAAGACATACATGGCTAGCAGAACAAATGGTCTCCCACGGAGAAGCTACAGACAGCTGGTCATAGCTCCACAAAAGCTTCTCAAGTGTTAGAATCAGTGATAAGAAGCAGATGTACCCTGTGTACATGTGTGTGGACACACTGTCAAAACAGATGACTGAAAAATGAATTAAAATACAAAACCAAGTCTGGGCCGCCCGAGGCAGGTACCAGCCTGACTGACTTGTTTGGGTGTTTGGGTGTCGCATAAGCTGTGCTGAGAGAACCTTTGGGTGCAGCCATCCTTACTCCATACTTGCGTTATTCTCTCAAAAACCCAAGGAAAGAGGGAGTTTTCGTTCTCTGATTTTCACCTAGGAAACACACCCCAATGAAATAAAACATTAGGTGAGGAATCGTGCAAATTCTACATTAAATTTCATTAAACAAATTAGAACTTCAAAATTGGTCAGGAGACTAAAAAGTTTACGCAAGAATAATCCAACAAACCAGCTTATGTGGGAGCCTTCTAACTTCCAGTGCTAGTAAAAACAGAAATCCTTATAACAGTGTTTCATTTGAAGAAAGTTTTTGTTTTTGTTTTTTGTTTTAATGAAAGGTGATGGTTGGGTCTTAGGTTTTTTTCCGTTCTAAAAATGTTAAATCAGAGCATGTTAACTATACAGAACAACGGTTTCCTTGTGACCTTCTCAGGCATGTGTACTTTGATCAAACTCACCTCCCACCTTCCCTCCCTGCCATTCTCCTTTCCCCTCCCTGTGGTCCCTTCCTTTGTGGAAGTCTTCCTTCTACATTCAATGCAGTCTTTGTTTTTTCTTTCTAGATAGCTCATAGGAGAGAGAGAAAAACAATACATGTCTTTCTGAGTCTGGCTTATTTCACTCAGCATGATGATCCCCAGTTTCCTCTATTTCCTAAAAATGATATAACTTCAGTCTTCTTTAGGGCTGAGTTAAGTACCATATTTTCTCAATCCCGCTCACCTGTTACTGGTATCTAGGCTGGTTCCATACCTTGCCTTTTGTAAGCTGTGCTGCAGTAACCACGGGCATGCAGGTCTCTCATGTGGACTCTGGTTCCTTTGTGTACACACCGAGAAACGGTGTAGCTGAATCATACAATAATTCTCTTAATTTTCTTAGGAATGTTAGAGAAAATTTTAAAAATAAAATACGAGAATTTTTGGAAAATCAGATTTTAACAGTAGTATGTCTGGAAATCCTAACTACCATAGTTTCAATGTACTAATATTTAGAAACACTGTATCTTCTTCATGATTTCTGTCCAAATGAGCTCTGTAATCAAGTAATGAAAGCTCACTTCATGATACTGTAGCTATGCTTTATTTTTGCAAGAGAAAGCATTTTGGAAGGCATCTGTATTATCATTTTTTTCCCACTAATTTTAGAAAACAGTTTGCCTGACCTGTGAGAAGAGAGATTTAATGCTATCCTCACTTAATGAAAAATGGAAACGTTGGTAACAAGAGTTTAAATTTTGCAACTTTCACACTTTAATTTTTCCTAGTCAGGTTTTGTTTGTTTCAATTTATGAAAAGATGCTCAATGCACTCAGCTCAGAAAGGCCTTTATATAACTTCTCAGCCAGATCGCAGTACCCGAAATTCTTCACCTAATAGAACTGGAAACTCCCCACAAAAGAACATCTTGCACTTAGACACTGCAAGATTTGGGTATGATTTAGATATTCAGCATAAGTTGTCATGGTAACTATTACTCAAACAAATTAAGGGATAATGAAAACCCAGCTTTTAGGTTATATACTATTCATGAAGTAAATTAATTTATTCTCTTTAAAGCAAAATTATTACTTGCTTATGTTTCCATTTTGATCTTTTTCATCAGTCATGATGTCTTCTAGTTTCTTTTTTGTATGATTTATTAAAATGCTCATATTTCCTGCTTTACTTCAAGTACAGCTCAATGAAGCAACGATAATTACTGTTCAAGCTTTACAAATAAAACTATGGAAACAGTGTCCATGGCCTGCCCTGGTCCTTCAGGTGACCAGTGTGGAAGGACTGGGACAGGCAGTGAGTCGTGACAAGAGGAGCCTTTCTGACTCAGAGAGCCAGGAAGCGAGTAGTCTTCTATTATTTCCTACTCTGTAGCTTTGAGCACATTAATGAACTTCTCTGATTTTTAGCATAGAGTTTGAACAAGTTATTTTTTATTATAGGAAAACAATTACTTCAACCAAGTGTGGCCTTTAAGCCACATGATTTGAATGTTTTTCCTTATTTCTCTTTCTTCTAAAAATGACACTATGCAAAAATTTCTGATAATTCAAAACTATTATTCAACACTGGTATATAATGGAATAATAGCTACCATTATCATTTATCAAATTTATCTTTATATTTTGCTATGAGAAATGTATCTGGCATAGTGTAAAAGTTTTTAATGAGAATATATGCAATAAGACTCAGTTTTAAAAATTATATATGCATGACACAGTAAAAAGTGAAGGGCCAGGGATATAGCTCAGAGACGCAGTGTCTGCAAGGCAAGTGCAAACTCCTGAGTTCAATTTCCTGTACAAAAAAAGGAGAGGAGATAACAAATTTAGGCAGGATTCTGGTATTTTCCCTCTATGAGTCCAAACATTTAAATATGTAGTATTATCCAAAGAATTTTCTGAATTTATCACCTTTTTCAAATAGTAATGTCCTAAGATCATAGTTTTCTCATTGCAGATCAAGTAAGGAAAGAGATGGTAGGAAACCCTAGCTGTGCTCCAGTCCAGGAGAACCAGAAAAAGGAAAATAAATTGCTGTTGTTGTAAAAATGAACATCTTTAAGAGAGTCAAGGGATTTGATTTCTTTTTAAATCATTGTATACATGAAGGCCATAGCATTCTAATCCTATTTTATTATCTTGGGGACATTGGTTTTCTGTCTTCTTCTAAATAATACTACAAATGTTTTAGTTACCAGTAAAATCTAATCTTTTTATATATTTTAACTTTTATTTTGCTATCATAAATATTATTAGCAATCTCTATGAATCATTTAATCTTGTCTCATTACAAAATGGGATTATAAATATATCTTTTTATTCTCTTTCATCTTCTAAAACTTATACTTTAAGAAAATTGCTCATCGTAGAAAAAGTATAAAATTTGAACAGAAAGATGAGACATAAATACTAAGTATAACACTAAATTTGCAGACAATGCTACTAGATCTATAATAATTCAAGTAGAAGCAATTATTAAAGTTTAATGCAGATCATGAATAAGATGTTTTTCCTGCTGTTCATCATCATATATGCATATATTCAAAAAGGTTTTGTATATTTCCTTTGGGGTTTTTTTTTTCCTGTATTATGTATGGTTATCAGTTTCTTCCCCTTACCACTGCTGGGACCTCAGAAATGTTGCACCAAAAATGTGAGAACTATAAACATATAAGAAAACAATGAAACATAATTAGACAATTTAATGACTTATGATAAGGCAAATATTCATGGAACTTTGCTAAAACATTGGCCATTCTCTGGATTTTCCTTTCAAATTATAATTTTGCTCTTCCTCACTTTCCTAAAAATAACCATTCTCCTGTATTTTTTATAAATTCTTTGCTTTTTAGTAGTAAATGAGTAATTTATAAGCATTATATAAATAGAATAATACCGAATGCATCCTTTTGTGACTGGATTCTTTTACTTTATCATTTTTTTGGTGGGGAACATACTGACGATTGAATGTTTTGTCTTTTCACCAAGCTACATCTCCAGCACTTCTTTTTAAAATATTTTTTATTTTAGATAGATTTTGTTATATTGGCTTTGAACTTTCCATCCTTTTGCTTTAGCCTCCCAGAAGGCTGGGATGAAAGTTGTGTGTCACCAAGCCTGACTTAACTGTGTTTTTAAGGTTCACCTGTGTTGTTTGATATAGGTCCTCTTCATTCATTTTTATTATTTGATATTTGTGTTGTGATATAACAAAATCTCCTTATCCATTCTAATATTGATGGACATTGGGTTGTTTCCAGTGGCTGGCAATTATAAATAATGTTTCTTTTGAATCTTCCTGCCCATGTGTATATATTCCTAGAGTGTCCACTTTGTGTCCTCCACAACGATGAATATTGCATTCCTATTCTGCTATTTTATCCTTTTTTCCTGAAGGTGTTGTTTCAATAACAAAAGTTTTCTTTTCTCAATAAAACAAATTTGTAATTCTCTCACATTAACACCTTTTTTGTTATAATACCCTTTTGCATTCTCTTTAAGATACCTTTTTCTATCTTGTCATTAAACTATCATGTTATAGTTTTTCTAAAAGCTACATTTATTTTCTCTCCTAGTCATTGTAACTTGGCTTTTGACCCTTATTTGGCTTAAATTTTTCTTGCAAATGCTGCCAAATGCATATTCTTGGTCATATTGCCACCCCTGGACTACAATTCCATACTTACAGTTGCTTGCTTGACCTTAGTGCTTATACATTTGAAATATAACCGATTCCAAGGGCAGCTCTTGACTTCTCAGACTCCAGAACTGGCTCTCACTTTGCTGTTTCATTTGCAGAGCCCTGTTCTAAACTTTACAGTCAAAATTTACTTTTGTTTCTTTCTGTATTTTCTGAATTCAGCTCTTTTTCAGTTTTCTTCATTGGTAGCTCCTTAATCCAGGGTGATCCTGTTCTTTCCCTGGGAGCCTGCAGGCCTATGGATTAGCGGCCTGGAACTCCAATACTCTTTCTTTGCCTCCTGCAGTTCTTCCTCGTTAGACTAACCAGGTTAATCTTCAGAAAATAGAAAACTGATCACCTGATTTCCCTACCAACTCTTGCCCCCACCTTTGTAATAAAATAGAAACTTATTTACATTGACCATGTTCCTAGTTTTTCAACCTCATCTACAGTTTCTCCTGCTTTGCACTGACCTTAGGAAAAGAAAGTCATCTCTTAACATATCAATCAACTTTTATTACACCAGTACTTTTTGTCCAAGTTACATGATTGGAGGTAGGATAAATATACAGGCTGCCTCAGAGAATATCGCTTGCTTTTTGAATTAATTCTCCAATTTTATGCCACTGCCTTTTCCTCCCAAATGGATTGTTGCTTACTTCAAATTCTGATTAGTTTGATTTTGTAAAAGATACTTTTTTCATGGTTGTGTACCAGATCAAGCAAATAAACACAAGCCCCTAATACTCTGAAATTCTTTTTTTTTTGGAGAGATCTTGTGTGCCTCAAAAGTATTTGTTTGGCTGGAGGTATCACTCTGCAGTAGAACATGCACCTAGCATCCGTAAGGCCCTGGGCTCAATCTCCAGTATCACAAAACCAAAAACCAAAATGATTTGCTTATTATTAGTAGTAGAATATATATTGAGAAGGAACCTTGGAAAAATCTGATTTTAAATTCAACCCATTGTAGAAATCTTCCTCAACATTATTGGCGGTGATCATTCTGCTTTTATTAAAATTCTTCCATGGTAATGGACTTCTTCTCTTCAAAGTCAACTGCTGCTTATAAAACTGAACTCCAGGACTATGGCCTATTTTCCCAAAAGGGGATGTCAAACTGATGGTTTAGAAATGGAAAGGGTTAGGTTTTGAGGTTTGGCTTATGATTACGTAGACATGTAAAAATATAAAGAGAAAAATCTATTTGGGGTCTCCGAATCATTTCACATTTAGTAAATTGGAAAACAAGGAAATGAATAGTGAAAGAGGGCCTTAAAAGATTTAGATTTGTAATTTGAGAGGCTCATAGATCCTTTTCCCCTAATTACAGGGTAATTACCATGGTCTTAGCAAATGCTCAGGAAGACTCACTTTTGATTTTAATGTGAGTATTTTTTATCAGTCTTTTAGGATCTTCCTCTATCTTTTTACTTATGCTGTAATAAATTATCACTCATTATCATTTTACTTTTTATATTATATTGCATAATATGTTCGTGATTGCCACCTATTCTGAGCATCCCAGGGGAAAAGTCTTGTCCTATCTTGGTTTCATTAGTGTCTGATAGACAGCTTGGAGTACGGTAAGGCTCAATAGATTTCCAGCACGAATGCCTGGTGTGTGATAAACGAGACCTCCAGTTAGTACAGTGGATGCTTCAGTTGTTTCCCCTAAGCTTCCCGGGATAATTCTCCTTGCATTAGGCTGGGTGCTATTTTAGACCTCGTTTGAATAGCACGTACTCATTTTTTTTTTTTTAATTTGGCTTTTTATGTATTGAAGAAGATTTTTCTTGGCATCAATAACTTTCTTCAACTAAACTGGTGGTGTGAATTTTCAGGATGATTTCTTTTTTAATGGCTGAAACAATTCATAAACCTCTACATCTCTGTAAATCCAAAGTGACTTTCAGAAAGTCACTTATGTGGCAGAAAAGTGGGGCCCCATCAGTACACCAATAAAGAAGCTCCTAAGTGTTCCTCTGATTTTCAATGTCTTCATAAAAATATATACATTTTGCTCATTTTTATTGTTTTCAATAAACAATTGTTCTATCTTCTGTTAAATAAATATTGTCTTTTAAATAGTTTCTAATATACAAGCATAAACATAACTATGTCTGTGATTATGTGAAGGCCTGTCAACATGCTCACAGACACAGACCCGCCCTGGAGGCTTGCTCCACATGGCCAGTGTGGTGTCCTCCTGGGATGCAGTGGGGCGTGTCAAGCTTGACGCTGGCGTCCGTCAGAGCTTGATTATAAGGTGGCAGACAGGGCCAAGCCTTCAGAGCCTGCCTGTCAGTTCTCTCACTGCAGAACCAATTAAATAAATTGTTTTGGATTGTCCTTCAGCAACATAACTTCCATAAATAATCAGGCAGGAAAAGACTGTAAAAGAATTTATTGGAAATAAAGCACACCAAAGATATTTTTCATCAAGTTACTTATATTTTTAATTTCTTTTCTTTTAAAGTAGATTGCCTTTATGTAGATCTCTTCACAATTTTACAGCAGGAAATGCAAAAGGCTGTCATTACAATGCCTGGAATTGTTCGCATAACCAGTTGTAGGGTATCTTTTAGGAGGAAATCCTGACACATAGATGATTGTATGCATAACTAAGCTTTAGCTACACTGGGAGCCATAAAACTCCACCAAGATTCATGATTCAGACGATATAGATTGCTGTGCCCTTAAATTTTAACTTAATGAAATTCATCTTATGTATACTCTTTGGTGGTGGTGGTGATGGTATGGTGTGTGTGTGTGTGAGAGAGAGAGAGACAGAGAGACAGAGAGACAGAGAGAGAGATTCTTCTCTTCTCAAGATGATTTTATTGATATTAAGCTCTTTACACCTTCTCTTTGCAAACTAGTTCTTCTCCCTTTTTTTCTATTTAATTTTCAATTCATTACTTAGATTTAGCTATTGAGGATCCTTCTACTCTCAAAAATAACTGCCAGTGGTGGGAAGGTGCTTCAGGGGAATCTTCCAGGTGATCAAATCTCTAACTCACTTTTGCTCAGTTGTCAGGATAAACTATACAGTGTAGCTTGAAGGCTTCCTGAGATGGGGTGCAGGTGCATGCTCTGAGTTTTTCTCTGGATGAGATACAGTTTCTCCTCTACGTAGATAAAAGATAAGTTAAATAAAAATCATCATCAAAAATATTTATAACTCCTTTGGTGAAAGCTAAACTATGTTAGTGTCCAAATATCTGAAATTCACCGGAGAGTTCCTATGAGGGCATGTACTTACAGGATAATTATGACAGCACAATGATTTCACTTTTTAAACTTTGTGACATATCCTATAAAATACTGAATGAACAGAAATTCTAAATAAACACTGTTTTTCTTGCCTTGCCCTATACATCTTGAATGTTATTTTGCCTCTTTTTTTCCTCAGGTTTCTACTCTTACCTCACTTACCAGCTTCAATAAACCATACTCAGAGACCTTTTCCTGACCCTCGACACTTGCCTGGACAGCTGTAGGAGAGTTTCCCATGGTGCCTATTCTTCTTACTAACAGCACATACAGTTATCATAAAGCTGTTAACTACAACTAGTGTAACATGTTACCCCTGTCATATGATCACAGTACTATACAGTATTCATGTGCTGCTCCTGAGAAAATACAAAGTCTATAGTAATAAAGGAAGATTAAATAATGCTTTCTTCTAGTATACTTTGCAACCATGTGTAAAAATAAAACAATAATAGTTTTATTTTTCTGCTGAAAAGTGAAGTTTTGGAATTTTAGACAGGCACACCTTTGTACAGACTTTGCAACAGAGATGCCTTTATTGCATTTAAACACTGTGACAGAAACATGTGTATTGCACTAGACTCCAGTTACTTGTCTAATCCAGTCACGGTAGGTTGTCACTCGGGTGTACACTCCCGGCCTATCTGGGACACCACACTGATAGCCCCAGCTCACTATCCCCACCAGGAACCAGAGCCTCCGTGAGTCTTCCTGGACTAGCGGGCCGCCAGAATCTCCCTGAAGGAAACAAAATGATTGATTACTTACATGCAAAGACACACCCAAAATCTTTAGTTTATTTCTATGGTGACAGAAGAAGTCATATCCGTTCTATCCCAAAAGTCAGCCTATTTCCTTTTGAAATAGTACACTAAGTTATGCAAAAAACTGAAGTCTTTGCTGAAACCCCTCAGGTATACAAGCGGCCCTTCAGCGACGCCCAGAAGATGAGAAGCGCCTTGTCCAGCCTTCCTCAGTTCCCTCCTCTGGGCTTTCCACTCCCCTCGGCTTTCCCTGGCCCGGGAACCCTGCTCTTACCAGCTCTGTTCCTCCTCACTCTGCCCCACCCAGGCTCTGGGTTCGAACAGTTTGTCAGTGTGCGCCTGCTTCCTGTGTATAGCTTTGTCACCTGCTTCTGCGCTGATTCCCGCGTGCCGGTTTGTACCTCTCTCAGCTTAGCCCCGCTCGGCAGCTTCTCTCGTCCTAGCAGCTGCACATCTCTGCAGTACTCACTGTGTTCAGGGTCTGTTTTCCCATCTCTTCTATAAAGCCCGCAAGGCAACAGAACTTACCTGCTCTGGACACCGCTACCACCTAAGCTTCTAGCCCCTCGGAGATGCTAAGGAAGTATTTGTTCAGTGAATGAGCTTCTACAAGCCTCACGTATCTACCTTAGCACCCTGCATAGTGTCGGCTGCACAGTATTATCTTCAAAAAATACTCTTTTGGTGAGAAGAAATTTACATGGCAACAAGTAAAACATTTCTTATGGGATGTTTACCAGCCAATTACAATCAACCAGCAAATATTACTACCTGTGTTGGTTTGGCTGGGGAGACAGATTCAGTACATCTTTCAGACTATGTGATGGGATGATTCTGCGGGTACTGGAGCTAGATATCCTGGGTTTGATCCCCCACTTTCCAGCTATGTGAACTTCAGTAAGGTATTTAAGAGCTCTCTGTACCTCAACTTCCTTATTGGTGATAATACTTTCTATGAATTTGATGCGGTTAGCCCACAAAGCACTCTGATACCCCTGGCATTAGGCAGTACTCATAAAAGCCAGCTCTTATTACCAAGTGTGCATCTAGAAAAGTTAGCTATTCATTTGATTCCCCGAGTAGTGAATTTTTCTATACCTGCTTAGTCACGGATCTAGATGCGGAGCAGGGTCAGTGTGTGCATCAGCAATCAGCCGGAAGGCCCTGGGGAGGGATGGCCCCTCCCTCCTCTGGACGGTAAGTGACTGTCAAGTTAACCACCGGCCATTATTTGCTGTCACTGCGCTTCTGTTGCCACTTTTCCTGAACCAACAAGATGTTCTGCCTGATGCCTTATCAAGAATGGGCAAGCCCATGCAAAATAAGGAGGACACGCAGCTTTCCTTGTTCCTAGCTGTTTCGTTCTCTGACTGAAGATAGAGTGCTTGAACTCCTGTCCTCTGCTCCAGGCCATAACCCTGAAGGGTAAAGGTGATGCACTGTTGTGCATGTTGCATACGAAGTGATTAACAAAGTCCTCAAATGAATGTGTGAATGAATGTGCCCATGAATGAAAGAATTAAAGAAACAAAAGGGCCATTTGTTGTTGTATTTTGTTTTTGAGACACAAACAAAAGCAGAGAAGCCTGTGGTGGAACACAGGGAAGTTTTTATAATGAATAACGGCTTGAACTGGGCTTGAGGGAAAACAGAATTTGTATACACAGAAAGTAAGAGGCATCATCTGTAAATAAAGCCTAGGTAACACCTTCTTAGACACTTATTTTTGGGGTGGTATGGGAGTTGAACCCATTGCCTCCTGCTGACCTACATCTCCAGCCCTTTAATAATTTTTCTTTAAGCTGAAATAGGATTTCATTAAATTACTAAGGCTGGGCTCTAATTTATGATCCTCCTGCCTCAGGCTTGCAGAATGCTGGGATTACAGGTGCACAGCACCATGTCTGGCTGGGTAACATTGTCACTCTAAGGTATGTTCTTAAGTCAGTTTTAATCAGTGCTCTTAAATAGATCTGCAATTGTCAGTGTGGAGACGTGTTATGCGATTGGTGAATTCTTCGAAAAACTATCATAAAATTTCAGCTGATGCTCAGGACTAGCAGTAACAAGAAACTGAAGGTCACCGAGCATTCCCGGATACGCAGACATCTCCACCTGGAGGGTCAAGGGCAGAGTGGGGAACTAATGGTGTCTTGGAACTCAGGAGACATATCTCCTCCACTGACACACAATTTGTAGTGACAAAATGTTTCATTTGGGTGGGAAGTGCTTATGAATTGCAATCCTGACATAAACTGTAAGTACTACTTATCACGCTTAAATATGAAAGTCAGTAACATTTGATGGGAAGAACCAGCCTTTTCTTTTGTATACATTTCCCCCAGGGAAGCAGTAGGAGATTCCTGAATAAAACAGGACAGTTTAAAGACTAGCTTCTGACAGCAAATAGTTGTTCTTGTGACTCTATGGAGTTGGATTTCTATCGTAAGACCATTAAGGTCGAATAATTGTATTTAAAAATTTAATATTAGAATTTTATTCCAATTATGGTACAGTGAGAAGTACATATGTATTATTTACACTTGCATATTTTGTTAAAATTATAACCTAGGTTTAAGTTATTTCTTTTTTTTTTTTTTAAGTTATTTCTTTTCTATTTGTGCCATTATACAGCTGTGGGAGTTCTTGAGACTCAAGTAGGATTTTGTATAAATTTTCTATCTTCAACATGCATCAGGATTTATTTCAAAATTTCATTTCTCTCTGTGGATCTTGAAAAACCAATTATTTTTCATTGAGAGTTGACAATAATTGTACACATTTGTAGGATAGAAAGTAATGCTATGTTTATGAACAGAATGTGGGATAATTAAATCAAGATAATTAACTTCTTAACTTCTTCGTTACTTTGAATACTTAACATTTTTTCCTAGTACAAATGTTTGTAATTTACTGTCAGTAATTTTGAAGTATATAACACTATTATTAGAACACTATATATTTGCCACAATGTGTAAAAGGATTTTATTTAACCCTTCCATAGCAGTTAAAAGTTAATTTTTTAGTGAAAATGTTTGTAAGAAAATTTTATTTCTAAAACTCTGATGATCAGTTTCCAGAGGATCAGGACTGTGTGCCTTCACTATTCCGTTTTTGTTTTCACTGTATGGCATGTTACACGTGTCCTAGAGCTTTCTGGATGGTATGGAGGAGAAGGCTGTCTTGGGCTTACCTGGCATGCATCCACCGCACCTGAAAGTAGTCCGGCGCATACCATCCCAGGCAAGATGGCGCCATCATAACGGTTCGGTGAGTTACACTCACTAGTACTAATTATTTGGACTTGTCCTTGCCGGAGATATGTGACTGTACTGCCTGTTTAGTATAAAAGCAAAATAAAATGGACTTCAGGATATATAAATGAAAAACTACAATAAATTTGAAAAGGAATAAGTGCACTCCAAACATAGTTCTCTACTTATGAAGGGGGGGGCATTTGAAGATATCTGTGGGAGTTTCTTTCCAGCCAGAATTTCCCACAGGAGAAAAGGGCGTATCCTTTAAACAGAGGAGTTTTTCTTTTATCTTTTCCTTTTTTGCATTAGTTTTGTGCTACGGTGCCACTTAGAGTTTTAGAGAAAACAAATTTGCTGTCTTAAAATTGACTAACAGCTTTTAAGTTATCCACTGATTGACTCTGAATTAGAAAATAACATACTGATCAATTTTTAATCTAGCAGTAAGAGACAAATTGGTCTGGTTTCAAGGCTAAAGAGGTCATTTATTTTATATTCATGTTCCTTCAAAATACCATTGCATTTTCCATGCCTAACACAAACTTTATCTAGGACACCAACTTACTTTAGGCCAAAGTGCACAAAGACACATCTTCAGGGGTCCATGAGGCTCTGTGCTATTCACTGGAGAAAGAACTGATGGCAAGTGTGAAAGTCCAGGGATGCTGTCCACACTGCCCTTCTGTTCCCCAGTGGACACACCTATCCTCTCAGGGGGCTTTGTAGTGAGGCTCTAGTTGTTCTTCTTACACAGTCCCCACTTTAATTTCAGTTTTAGTTATTCAGTAAATAAGTGAGTAATTATTATGTATATATTATCATGCATTATGTATGCAGACCTGGCAGAAATAATGGTTTCACCCCAGAACACCTTAAAAGGCTATTGACATCTTAGGGGTGTTGAATATTAGCTACTGTCCTTAGATGATATCTATTCATCCTCTCCCTTTTCTTCATAATGAAGCCATTTGAGTCCTGCACAATCTCTGGATTAGAAAAGAGCTTGTGTCTTGAAATTTCTCTATTGCTGTTCTTGAGAATGCTCCATGGGCATTTTGCTTACACTGCGATGAAACGGAGGGCTAGGCAGTGCTTTGGCTGATCAGGACATAGGATGATTTTGTCTGTAGAACCTGTCTGCCTTCCAGATGTTTCCTAATTTATATATATATATATATATATATATATATATATATATTAGCAAATAGCAGGAGGCTGCATTATTGTTAAATTTGGGTTGTTTTGTTCTCTGGAGATACTTACCACCATAGGTTAGTGAGCCCCATCCTGTTACGTAAGCAGTGGAACCAGGGGTGATGCTCTGGGTGGCCACGGGGAGACACACGCGGTGGATATCTCGGGTGAAGGTGATAGCCCTCTCCAGCTGCACGGCTGCAATGTCATTCTCATGAGTCTCAGGTGTGTAATTATTATGGATTGAAATTGTCCTCACCCTCACTCTCAGTCTAGGCGTGCTCGTGGAAACACCAAAGGTGGCAGTCCATTGCTGAGGATTAGGGTAGCTAGAAAGAGTACAAGAACAGGCTACTTGAAGATAGAACTTGTAAGCACGTCAAACATTTGGATTTTGTATCTGCCATCTGAGAACTATTTGACTGTCGTCTCTTCCCTATGCATTCCTGCATTATAAGCTTAGTAAATATGCACACTTTACTGGCAGAATGAATGGTCATTTGTCTAAAGAAACACAGGAAGAGTTTAGCAAATACGTTTTGGGATAATGTTTTGGCTTTTTCTATTCTAATAAGGATGTTCTAGTACCTGGCAGCTAGCGTAACACAAGTTTCCTCTTCAATCTCTCCCCGTTTTACACTCTCCTATTCAAGAAACATGAAGTCTGATACAGTGTTTGTTTTAATTTTAACTCATTCTTTTCAATCCTAGTTTTCTCTCTTTTCTTTTGCCTTGAGAAAGTAGCTTCATTTAAATAACGTTGATAGGGAGCATCCTTATTTTATGAATGCAGGAAAGATCTTTTTGTGCTAAGTGCTATGGCATATATATGTACATATATACATATATATGCTGTGTGTACATATGCATATGTACACCTACATATATACACTAAGCGAAATAGAGACAGCACTAACACAATATACAAAATTCAAAATTTAACATTGTGACCTAAGAATTAGAACTTTTTAGCTAAACTTTCAAAACATATACTATGAGGTAAAAAATGGATGGATTTCATTAAGTTGCACTTAAACATACCCTAAACAACTTTAGCACATGGATCAGAAGCCATGAGAACCACCTTGTATGGTGAAGCTCTGCAACATTTCCAATTTTCTTTTATTACTTGCTACTGTCTTCGACTCTTTGATCAGTCTTACATTCTTATGTCTGGTGGACTGAGCAATTTCATTGAAGATAACAGTATGTAATGTAGCAACTATTGTTAACTCCTATCATTTTGTTTTGAGGTCATGTATCATTTTTGTGTTGTTTTGATTTTGTCTTCATTGTTATTCTGTTAGTTTTTTTTAATTTTTAAAAAAATTTTAGAAAAAGAAGTCATGAGAAAGTATTCGGAATGTTTAATATTTAGAATAAGTAGAATATACTAAAAGAGTATGTAAGCTTGCAATAAATGGACAAAAAACTATTACAAAATGGGCAAACTTGCCAGTAATCAAGAAATAGAAATTATAACAGTGAGGATCTATTGTCTATTAATAAGGATAATGGAAATGAAATAAGAAACCTAATATTATGTGTTCATAAGGAGGGAAATGAGAACTCCTCTTCTAGTCCTGGCGGAGAGGTAAGCATTTGGAAAGCACCCCACTACCTCTATCTGACTGTGTATGTGCTCACGGGTGTGCATCACAGAGAAATTCCTGCAGGTTTATGGACGGGCCCTGCTGTTGGGATCTGCAGTGTCCCCAACGGCTCATGTGTCTCCACAGCAGCAGTATCCTGAGGTGCGGATTAGGGGAAACCATTTGGCCACCGGGGCTCTGATTTCATCAACAGATTAATCCATTGGTGGGTTTTTAATATGATGGGATATTGGGAGGAAGTAGGATTTAGATGAAGGGAATGTGTCCTCGGGGGCATATCCTGTTTCTCTCTCTCCTCACCCCTCCTCTCCCCTCCCTTCTTGTCCTCTCTGTCTTTCTCTCTGTCAGTCAGTCTGTCTGTCTGTCTGTCTCTGTCTCTCTCCCTGCTGTAAACAAGTGAACAGCCAGGCTCCCTGCCATTCTACTGTGCATCACCACAGCCCACGATCAATAGAGCCAAGCAACTGGATGGAAGCACTGAACTATGAGCCAAACTCAATGTTTTTTCCTGGAAATTGACTTTTCTCAGGTAATCTGTCACAGTGACAAAATACTGGCACAGAAGATCTTGTTTGTGTGTGAGCTCCTTGTGGAAGTGGGAATAAAGAGCAACTTTGCTGGAGGAAGGAAAGTTGGATTGCTATGGATTGCTATGCAGCAGTGGAACAGATGAAAATGCCCAGGCCTGAATGAGAACAGAAACAAAGTCAGACTATGAGCAGTTTTGCCTTCATAAGTTAAAAGCATATAAAAACACCCCCCCACACAAACTCTTTAGGTTTTACAGGTCCATGCATTCTTTTCTTCTTTTTGCCCTTCCGTAGAATAAACCCAGGGCCTCCTGCTTGAGAGGCAAGTGCTCTAGCGCTAAGTTATATCCTCAGCCCTAAGGCACATGTGTATTTAAAGGCTTCTTTCAAATACAGTTACATGACACTTTGGGGGTGAGAAGGACCAGGGATGACAGGAGAAAGATCCCTGAATACCGATGGAAAAGATCAGTGAATTAGAAGGCAAGTAATAATTTTTAATTATTAATATTTCTTCTACAAGTAATAAAAGCAAAATGTAAGCCAATAATAATTTAAGATTCCTGTGGAGTATAGATAGTGGAAGTAATACAAAAATAATGTTTATATGTTTAAGAAATGCTTTTATAAGGTACAGTAACAAATTTAAGGGTGAAAGTTAAAAATTCTGAAGAAAAACAGTTTTAAAAAATGTGGTATTTTTACATGATGAATATTATTCAGCTGTGAGGAAGGATGGACTTGAGGCTTTTGTAGGCAAATGGTCACAGTTAGAGACCATACTCATAAGTGAAATAAACCAGATGTGCATGTGCAAGCAGCGTATTGTGTCATTAGTGTAAGAGCCCGAAGGCGGGAATATAAATTAGGAGGTATGAGAGGAAGCTGCTGAAAAGTAAAGAGTAATAGGGATGAGGGGAAGGAGAAAGGGAAGAGAGTAGCTATGTGGGTACGAGAATATATGCAGGATGGCTGGCATGGTTGAACTGTTGTCTCATGTCACTTTAATGTGAGGAACAATCAGTGGGTGGTTGTTTGATCAGTCTTGTATGTCTATTTACATTGTCCTGAACATACACTTTGAAGTTATCAATGTGTAATACAACAACCATTGTTAATCCCCTGCCACCTTATCTGTAATTCAGATTTTGTACTGTTCTTGTGCTACTTTGTGTTTGTTTGGTAATGTTTTTGTTCTTTTACTTTTAAAATAAAAAAAATACATATCACATCGATATACATGCATCCATGTTTATAGCTGCACAAACTGTAATAGCTAAATTGTGGAAGAAACCCAAATGTCCATCCACTGAGGACTGGACAAAAAAATTGTAGAATTTTGATATAATGGAATATTACTCAGCTATAAAGAAACATAAACTCAAGGCTTTTATAGGTAAATGGTCACTACTAGAGAGCATACTCATAAGTGAAATAAATCAGACCTTCATGTGTAAGCAACATATTATCTCACTAGTGTAAGAATCTGAAAGATTGAATAAAAATTAGGAGGTATGATAAACATTGTGAAAGGAAAGGAAACTGCTCAAAAGTAAAAAGCAACTGGGATGAGGGAAAAGAGAAAATAAAGAAGGGGAAAACTATGTACATATGTATATGCAGGACAGCTAACATAGTTGTACTACTGATTTCTATCACTTTATTGAAAGGAACAGTTAATGATTAATTATTTGATCAATCTTGCATGTCTACATTTGTTTTCCTGAGTAACCACTTTGAAGTTAGTATGTAATACAACAACCATTGTTAATTCCCTGTCACCTTGTCTGCAATTCAGTATTGCTTGTACTATTCTTGTGCTACTTTGTAAATGGATGTCTGTTTGTTAGTATGTTTTCATTCTTTTACTTTTAAAATAAAAAAAAATAGGCAAATCCATGATTGCTTTTACATTCAACTTCTTTTGCTCAGTGTTTTTACTGGGGAGATTTTAAAGAGATTCTTCTACTCCTTCTCTCTTGCTGATTCTTCCCTCTTTCTTGTCTTTCCTTCTAGCAAGTGAATGAGCATGGGTTTGAAAAGAGTTCTGTTTGCATTTAATTCTCAGCTGTGGCGCTGATTAGCATTATTATTTATGGGGAGTAGTATCACTGATTCCTGGTTTATGTGTAAAATGGGATGGCTGTAGTCTCTCATAGAGTTGTAAGTATGAAGAAGCAAGTAAACTATGTCCAATATAGTGTTTGACACAAAGTAGGTGCAGCTGTGAGTTCCACTAATCATGGCTCAGCAAATCCTTGCTAAGTGTCTACTTGGCGTAAGGAATGGTATGAGTCTCTGGCAATAAAAATCTGACTAACTGGGTCTCTGTCTTTGAGGAGTTCCACACAGTAGTACAAGAGACCAACAAAGAAATCATAAATCACAAAGACTACTATAAAGGATAAGAACATTTCCTTGAGAATAGAATAGGGAAGTCAGAGATTATCACAGAAAGATCTCTAGAGGAAGTGACAGTTCAATAATCCTCCTACTGTCTACGTACCATGGTACAAGTTTGGTCATATTCCAAACAATCCCTCACTGGTTGTTCTGAGTGACACTGGATTTTGGGGTGTCACACTGCATTTATAAAACCAAAGTTCTTGATATTAAGCATTTGAGATAAGGTTCTGTCTGAAAACTTATATAAACAAGTTTCCGTGGAAATCTCTGAGACTGCTATGAAGCGGCTCTGAGCAGGATTTCACATTAACCAATGTTTACTTGGGAGTTGTCTGAAGCTTAGCACCTTGTCGGGAGATGAGCAGTTGACTCATAGAAAATAAATCTCTATGGGTCACTGGTCACTGCTGGGGCCTGTAGTGGCCTGTGAAGCTGTGATGCCTCAAGGACAAGAAGGCCACGGCTGAGGGCGTCTGACTCCAACTCCAATGAACCAGAAGAGATTACAGCTTAGGCTCCATACCCCTATGATAAATACCAACCGAGAGATAAGGTAGTTCTTCTGACTGACAAAATTTACTACTTGGAAGATGTTCCCAAAGTGAGATTCCCACGTTTTTCTTGAGTTTCCTCTTTGTTTGAAAACCAAATGAATACAGGCTGCCCAGAGAAGCCTTTGGCTAACTCAGAGAAAGTAAGCTGTGAGAGAGTCAGTCCCTCCTGGAGCTCCAAAGTCATATTCCATTGTCTCATTTATTAGTTCAGCCTTGGGTCCGTCCACTCACTTGGGAGATCGCAGGTCTGATCAGCCTGCAATAACTTAGGGTTATTTAACCCAGTTTTTGATAAATCTCAAAACAACAAAAAGAAAAGAAAAAATTTGGAGCTCAAACAGAGAAGCTGGAGAGAGTATAATTGGCCATCTTATCCTTGACCCTTTTTAAAAATACCAGTAAGAGTTTCTATTTCCTGATACATCTGTCCCAGTTTAGCATAGTTTATTGGCTTGAGCGTCATTTGTTTTCCCCCACTTTTTTTGCAGTCAGATGTTTTTAAGAAACACTATAAAGTTGCTTGAATTATTTTTCTCTTTAAAGTTTGACTCAAATTGTAGGCAAAAAGGTGAATATAAAAATAAAGGTAAAAATGAAAGAGTAAAATGAGAAATGAACGGTCCCTGATGACCTAGCAGTTGGCAGCTGAGACCTCTAGGTGATCCCATGATAGTAACACGAGATGATGACAGCAAAAGATAAAAGAAAGAGTAGGTAAGGCGACAGTGCCTGGGGGCACTAAGCAATTGGACAGTGGTTATCTCGGAATTCAAAAGACCTAGGCTGCGACTTCGCCCATATGTTCCAGGCTGTTCTGTGGTTATGACTTCCTTCCTGGGATTAAAATGCAAAGTTGGGCATCTTGGCTCCTTTTTGGGCTGTGGGCGCCCTGTCCTCTATGCTGATCTGTAGCTGCAGGTTCTGCCGTGCAGTTTCATACCTCACAGCTCTGCCTCACGAGTTCTTTGCTGCAGACCTGAGTTTGTGCCCCATGATGAGTGCTGCTTGTCACAGTGTGGGACTGTGGAGGCCCAGAGGAAGAAAAGATTACTTGGAGATGAGACTTACTTCAATCTCTGAAAGACCCAGAGAGGCTGCTTCAAAGTCTTTGAAGCAAGGTGACAGGGCAGTATTTCTCAGCCCCTGTAGCTCCTAAATAAAATATGTGTGAACTGATGCAGCATAGAGGACTGTGCCCAGTGCTGTTGGCTGGGATCAAACCTCAAGATAAGAGGCTATGACTTCCCAGGGCATAAAAGGTTACACAGCAGAGCTGAAGCACCGACCCCAAAACAGTAGATACTACCCCAGTTGTGTAATGCAGAAGGATCTTTCTGCAGATCCTTCTCTCTCATATTGTAGAGGTGATTTCAGGCCTCCTACCTAGCCCAGCTCACAGAACTCACTACTTCCTGCCTTTCCCATATTCTCTCATCTGCAAGCCATTACCTTCTTCATGAATTAATGAAATGCTAGTTTTGCCTGGGTCGAGGTCTTTGCTCCAGTTAGCCATCATCTCAGCCACACTTAGGACCTCTTGGCTCTCTATAACTACAAAAATGTCTTAAAGTCTTTAATCTCATCATGGGTTGCACCGGAAATGATAGGTTGGAATTAACTTGCTAGAATTTCAATAACTTTTCCATGGGATACAAATAAAAACCTCCTGGACCACGGCAAGGACTGGGAAGGGCTCACTATATCATGGTTTAATGTAGATCTGACAGGTGGGTCCCAACAGGACTTAGGATCCAGCCCTATTTTTCTCGCATCCTTAGTTATGCTAAGAGCCTGGTAAATCCAGGCACTGGGGTTTCTAGTTCCAGCACTTGGGTGTGCTTTGAGATCAGTCAGCACTTTTCTTGCTCTTTGGCCTTTCCAGTATAAAATGAATAAAGTTTTTTGTGAATTTTGTTTTGTGTATTATGCTATCTGGGATACAGCAATAAATCTGCCAACATATATAAAATTGTGTAATTTGGGGAGTATCTTTTGAATAGATTTCAGATTTATTCAGTCTGAATTATAAAACACTATAAGAAGAGCTTAGAATAACTTGTTCCTTAAAATTTTTATTCATAAAGTATACTGATTTTAGTAAATTTTATTCTTGCTTAATTTTATGAATACTGTTATAAAAAGTACTGTATTATAAAATAACCATTGGTGAATTGTTAAGACATCTTATCTAGTGAAACTCTAATGTCTCTAATTCTTTTTTAATATTTTTTTTTATTCTCTTTAATGGTTTGAACAGTCTTCCATTCTTACATCTGGAAATGTGAGCAACTTAGTTGAAGATAACAATATGTAACATAACAACCACTATTCCTATAATTTTGTTTTGAAACCCTGTATCATTTTTAATGTTCTTACTTTGTTTTATGTCTGTGATTTTGATATTTTGCTATTGTTCTCTTTTACTACTCTCTTTAAAATAAAAACAAATTAAAATTGTAGTAATCTCAAATTTAAACACATTTCTTAGAAATTGTGAACATTTCTGAGCAAAGTAGCACATGCCTGTAATTGAAGCTACTAAGGAGGCTGAGGCAAGAGGATTATAAGTTCAGGACCAGCCTGGGCAATTTAGTGAGACCTTGTCTAAAAAAGGGAGCTGGTGATGTAGGCTAGTCATAAAGCACTTGTTTAATGTGGTACTGAAAAAAATCAATTGTGAAGTTTTCATTGAATTCAATAGGAAGAAATGGAGATCTGCAGAGGATATTAGCACTTCAGGAGCACCAGCAGGTTGGGCAGTGCTCCTAGATGCGGAAAGGTAGCCAGAGTTCACAGGAAGAGTAAAACGCTGTTAGCCTGAAGCTCAAAGACCAAGCTTTGTGGAGTAAATTTGGATCAATTGGACTATGGAGGACTGGGTATCGGGTAAATAGGGTAGATTTTTAGACTGCAGAAGTTATTGAAAAGATCTGAGAAGAGAAGAGACGTGGTAAAGGGTGCACTTGGCCTCACCACCACTTTTCTGAGTGATCTTTCTTAGTTTAGTTTCCAACAATGGCTGGGGGCTAGGATGCTCAGCAATTATGTAGGTCTGAAGTTAGCAGATTTTCATCATGCTGAAGTCTAAGACCCTATTAGTATATCCTGTTGTTTATGTCAATGGGCTAAATTTTTGCAACTTACTTTCCACTGACATCTATTAATCTAGTATAAATGGGGGCTGGGGATATAGCTCAGTGGAATAAGCTCCTGCCTAGCAAGCACAGGGTCCTGAGTTCGATCCCCAGTACCGCAAAATAGTATAAATAATAACTTTTAGTCATCTCTGTTAAGAATTTCTGTAAATTATCTCAAGTCATTTTACCAAAGCTACTCATTATTAATGACTATTGTTGTGTATTCTAAATCCAAGATTAAAGTGTAAGCTCCCTGAAGGCAGGGTCAGTGTACTAGCTACTACAATACATGAATCTGTGCTCATCATAAATATTAAAAAATTTTTGGATGAATAAATTTATGGCATCAAGAAATCTGTAGGTCAGCCATCAGCCTGTTGATCAGCTTTCAAGATATAACATGCAAATCTTCCACAACCAAAAATTAACATACGTTTACATTAGCATACTCAACCTCACCACTAACACTCAGATATAAATTACAATATTGTCTCTAATTAAGAAAAAGAGGCATAGGGAGGTTCAGCAAAATTTCTAAACTTTTGTATCTAGAATTTAAGTTAAACAATCTGATATATAAATTTGTTATTTCCCTTGATGGTATGCTATTACCTTAAACAGAGAACTACTAGTAAATTAGCAAACTAAACTAGAGATGCGCTTTTACTTTCATGAAAGAAAGAAAATATTCACAAAGTTTTTGCACTGCATCACTTCTGGGCTCAGTTCAATCATGTTCTGTCCCAGGGCAGTGGTGGCATCTTTCGGGATCTGTCACTCCTGATTATTTCCAGATGGTGGGGAGCTGCGGCCTCACCTTCTGAAGCAGTGAGCTGCGGTCAGGACCCACAGGTTGCTGATCAGGACCCCTCCACACCGGTGAGCACCATTGACCTGTAGACTGACTTGCCACGGCCAGTCGCCCGCCTCAGCTTGAGTACCCCCAATGACTCTCTCTGCAGACAGTGTCATCAGGTCGGGACGGACCCCACATGCTAAGGAGAAGAGGGCATTAATGTGATAGGAGACAACGATTCACTTGCATTTTGGTTACTGCTGTAGGCCTTCTCCAGCAGTTATGGTTTTCTTTGATGTCTTTTCCCCCAGGATAAGCTAAACATGTGTGAGCACTGTTGGCTATTGACTGAATTCTATAGGAGATTTATGAACTTAATTTACATTGAACAGCTTTGGAATGGTTTGGAATGGTTTGTGAGTAAGATATGCCAGGGCTGGAGATTCCATCTCAGGCCACAGACTCCTGGCAAATTTCTTTCCTCTTATTAGACTTGCTCCTCAAAATGTGGGCTGTAGCTCGGTAGCATGGGCACTCCCTGGGACCTTGTTAAAAATGCAGACCCTCAGACTCACGTCAGGGAACAAATCAAAAGCCGCGTTGTGATAAGAGGTGTGTGTGTCCACTGATGTTGGGTGAAAACCCAGAAGCCTCCAGAGAGGTCTTGCAGGTTCCAGTCCCTCTCCAGACCTGACTGAAGCTGACTGAACTGTGCTTGAAGCAGCAGGAAGTTCTCTAGGATGGCTGAGGGACTTTACATTTAGAATCTAGGTTTATTTCTATTTTAAGAATATCATGAATCCTCCGATAATTAAAGTTGAACAGGGATGGAGCGAGCTAATCACTCATTTCCTCTTAATACCAATTTCTATGAATTTGTATTTTCAAATCTACTACTCAGAAATTAGATGTAGATCACCAAAAATTTGAATCACTGGGCTGGCTTTCAAGGAGTGCTCATGTTCAGTAGGATAACCACTTAAAGGCATTTTTTTCTTGTAAATTCCTCAATAGAGGACCAGGATTCCATTAAAAGTACATGAAGTCTTGGTTCCTAGGCTGCTTCCCCAAAATAAATTCCCTAGTGAATTATTTACTCACAATTTTTTTTTTTTTTTTGGTGCTGGGAATCAAACTCAAGACCTTGCACTTGCCAGGGAGGCACTTGTGCTGCTGACCTAGATCCCCAGCCCCATTTAAGCACAGTTTTACTCAATATAACCATAAGTTAAATATTAATAAAGTTCAAAAACATGCATGGGGTAGCATAATTCTGTAAAGTCACTTAAGCTTCTGAGCTAGGCCAGAAATGCAGGTACACTGAAGTACTTTCTAACTTTAACCTGTTGGCCAGAGAAGCAGACTGTGCGTTTCTAAGAGTTATACTTCTGCTAGCCTAGCCAGAGAATATATAAGATTGTGTGCGAACACAGTGACTTTCCTTCCAGGTAAGACTTTAAAAACTTGTTTTTTATTATACCTTATTCTTAACCTGCATCCACAAAAAAGCATGCTCTTCTGGAAGTCAGGAAAAGTTATTTGAATGGTGTCATGAAATATATCTTACAACTCTCCATAAATACCATCGTAGAACCAGGGAAGTAAAAGATTCCGCAAACTACCAAAACAATGTCCATAGCTCAATCTTGAGTACCTAGTGTACGACACTGTGTTGCTACTTTAGTTTTTCTTTTTTCTAGAAGGAGCTGCAATAGCTCAGATATTACTCCGTGGGTCAGTTCCATCAGCAATCTTGTCCCCACGAGGATCCAGCTCGGCGACCTTATACTGAAGACATCAACTTCACGGACACTGCTCTGGCGAAGAGCACAGAGCAACTCTACTTTTGCCTCCTTATATTTTGGTAAAGGATATTTACAAAATAAATTCTAAACTTACCTTGAGTAAACATTTGTTCTGTATCCTGATCAGTTAATGCTAGAGAGAGAATAAAACCAACAAAATTTAGTTAAAATAATTTTCACTATGATATCTTAAAATGCAGTACTCAGATAACCAGAGTAAAAATCACTGGGAGCATGTGCTGAAATACAGATTCCTAGACTCCAAATCTGCTGGAAGAAACTCTAGGCCATGTGCTTTAGAAATCTATTTGCAACCTTGTGCCGCTGTATTGTTATACACACTATGCTTCAATTGCTCATTAAATACTAGAAAGATTTCTTTACTCTCAACTCATTCAGTTTAGTTGGGAAAATAGAGGCATAAGTAAGTCTCTGAGTGTTACAATTTGTGTCTTGATGTCCCCCTAAAGCCTCATGCAGCCTTAGGCTTTTTAGCAGGTGGCTGAATCTAGAGTGTGTGATGCTGGGATTAAGGGTGTGTGATTGCTAAATTCAGTCCACTGATTGGTTTGGCACAGCCATAATACCAGCAGTCTAGACACAGTACAAAAGGGTAAGTGGGATGTTAAGGTCTCTTGTTGCTGTTGGTGTCTTCTGCCACCATGAATGTTTGGTCTTCTGCCATGTGCCATCCTGCCTTGGAGCCAGCTGATTATGGACAGAAACCTCTACAAACTGTGAACTAAATAAACCCTTCCCTCTTTAACTTTGGGTGTCAGGTATTTTTTTCTCAGCAATGAGAGAAAAGTAGCTTAGATACTGAGATATAGTGTGATAAATATTATAAGAGAAGTTTATTGTTCATTTATTAAAATATACCTATAAACACATATCTGTATGTGTATATATATATTACTCTATGGATAATGTGAGATGCCAAAGGTACAAGATTGCTCAAAATACAGGGCTCTGCCTTCACATTATTTACATGTAGAATTGATCAAGGAATCATTCAAATAAATCCAAATGCTGAGTGGAAAGGAGAATAAGGAGAGAAACTCATTTTACCAAGGAGAATCACAGAATTTATCAATGGAGGAAATAACATTTGAACCAGTGGAAATAATGTTTGTTCTGTATTTTGAAAACCTAAAAGGAAAATTTCAGGCATACAAGAGGGGAAAAGACATTGCACATGTTAGGTAGAGTGAGGCTACAGCATGGCATTGTATGGGGTTGTGCAGCATTGGTGCAAGGAGAGAGTTGGATGGGCCTGTGGAGAAAGCCATAACAGTATCAGAGAGCGAAGGTCTGATGCTTCTGGTTTAAGGTCTGCTTGCAAGACAGTTTTCTTTTTTAAAAATTTATTTAAAAAAATAAAAGAAGGAAAGCATATTAACAAACAGACGTCCATTTACAAAAAAGTATAAGAACAATACCAGCAATACTGAATAGCTGACAAATGGTAAGAAATTAACAATGGTTTGTTGTATTATGTATTGATATCTTCAAAGTAGTTTCTCAGGAAAACAGACATGCAAAATTGATCAAATAATTAATCATTAACTGATCCTTACAGTAAAGCTATAGAAGTCAGTAGTACAACTATGTTAGCTATCCGGCATATATATGTACATAATTTCCTCTTCTTTTTGTTCTCTTTTCCCTCATCCCAATTCTTTACTTTTGAGCAGTTTCCTTTTGTTTTGCAATGTCTATCATGCTCCTTAATTTTTATTCACTCTTTCAGGTTCTTATACTAGTGAGACAATATGTTGCTTACCCATGTAGGTCTGATTTATTTCACGTATGATTATGGTGTCTAGTTGTGACTACTTGGAAAAGTCTCGAGATTATCTTTCTTTAGATTTGAATAATATTCCATCATATAAAATTACCGCAAATTTTTTATCCATTGCTCAGTGGATGGACATTTAGGCTGCTTTCACAATTTAGATATAAGAAATTGCACTGCTATAAACATGGGTGTATATATATGACTGTAATATAATGTTTTCAGTTCTTCTGGGAAAATACCCAGAAGGGGAATAGCTGGATTAAATGGTACCTCTAGACCTAGTTTGCTGAGGTATCTCTGAAATGATTTCCATAGTGGTTTCACCAGTCTGCATTCCCACTAGCAGTGGAAAACAGTTTCTATGTCTCCACAGCCTAACCAGCATTTGTTATTGGTTGATTTCTATTTTTATTTTAAAAATAAAAGAAGGAAAACATACTAACAAACAACCATTCATTTACAAAATAGCATAGGAACAATACAAACTATACAGAGGTACAGACAAAGTGGTATGCAATTAACAATGGTTGTTGTATTACTACTGATATCTTCAAAATGGTTTCTAAGGAAAACAAATAGAGACAGACAACATTGATCAAACAAGTAATCATTAACTGTTCCTTTTAGTAAAGCAATAGAAGACAGCAGTACAAATGTTAGCTATCCTCTGTATATATATATATATATAATTTCCCTTTCTTTCCCTTCTCTTTTCCCACACCTCAGTTATCGGTTGATTTCTTAATGATAGACATTCTTACTGGGGTGAGATGAAATCTCAATGTTGTTTTAATTTGCATTTCTCAAATGACTGACGATGTTTAACATTTTCTCATGTATTTATTATTGCCACTTGTATTTCTTCATCTGAGAAGTGTGTATTCATCTCAGATGCCCATTTCTGGATTGTGTCTTTGAATTCTGGGGGGCTAATTTTTTAAATTCTTTATATGTTCTAGGTAGAAGACCTTTGTCTGAGGGACAGCCAGCTAAAATTTTTCCCAGTTTGTGGGTTTTCATTTTATCCTGCTGGCAATTTGTTTAGATGTGCAGAAACTTTTCAGCAAGATAAGGTCCCACTTGTTGATTCTTTGAAGTATTTCCTGTGTGGTTTGGTTTTTGCTCACGAACTCTCTGCCTACCCCAACGTCTTTGAGGTATTTACCTACTTTCTCTTCCAATAGGTTTAGTGTTTCTATTTTACTATTGAGATCTGAGATCCATTTTGACTTGAGTTTGGTGCATGGTGATAGACTTGGGTCTATTTTCAATCTTCAGCAAGTGGCAAGCCAATTTTTCAAGCACCATGTATTAAAGAGGCTATTTTTCTTCCAGTGAATTTGTTTGTCCCCTTTGTCAAAGATTAGGTGGCGGAGTGTGTTTGTGGTTATGGCTGTTTCTTCCAGTATGTCCCTTTTTCTTCCAACCAGTACGATGTTGATTTTATTACAGTAGCTTTGTAGTATAATATCAAGTCAGGGATTGTGATTCCACCTGACTTGTCTTTGTTGCCCAGGATTGCTTTTGCTCTTCTGGGTCTCTTCTGGTTCCAGATAAATTTAAGGAACATTTTCTCAAGATTTGTGAGGTATGCTTATGGTAATTTAATGCAAACTGTATTGAATCTGTACAACAATTTTGGTAGTATGGCCATTTTCATAATGTTGGTTCTTCTTATCCATGAGCAAAGAATGTTTTTCCATTTACTGAAATCCTCTTCAATCTCTTTTTTCAGAGTACTGTAGTTTTTATTGAATAGATCTTTTACTCCTTTTGTTAGATTGATTCCTAAATATTTCAATTTCTTGGATGCTATTGTGAAAGGAATGGTTTCCTTAATTTCTGTCTCAGTATATTTGTTGTTTGTGTATAGGAATGCTATTGATTTTTGAGTGTTGACTTTGTATCCAGCTACACTGATGAATGTGTTGATTAATTCAAAGTGTTTTCTTGTGGAGTTTTGGGGTCTTCCATGTAAAGTATCATGTCATCTGTAAATAGTGATAATTTTACTTTTTCCTTTCCTATTCTTATTCCTTTTATTTCTCTCTCTTGTCTAATTGCTGTGGCTAATGTTTCCAGAACTATGTTGAACAGGAGTGGTGACAGTGGACATCCTTGTCTTGCTCCTGATTTTAAAGTAAAAGCTTTCAGTTTTGTTCCATTTAGTATGATGTTAGCTGTTGATTTGTCATAGATGACTTTGATCAGATTGAGGTAAAGGCCATCTATTTCTATTTTCTTTAGGTTTGATTTTTATCATGAATGCATGTTGGATTTTGTGAAAAGCTTTTTCTGCATCTATTGGAATGATCACGTGGTTTTTGTCTTTGGCTGTATTGATATAGTGTATTACATTAATTGATTTGTGAATATTAAACCATCCCCACATACCTGGAATGAAGCCAACTTAGTCACAGTGTACGATTTTCTTGATGATTTGCTGCATCCTATTTGCTAGTATTTTAAGTATCTTTGCATCTATATTCATTAGGGAGATTGGTCTCTAGTTCTCTTTCTTGGTTAGGTCTTTCTCTAGTTTTGTTATCAGTACAGTACTAGCCTCCAGAAATGAGTTAGGGAGAATTGTTTCCTTTTCAATTTCACTGAAGAGTTTGAGGAGTGTTCGTATTAAATCTTCTCTGAATTTCTTTTAAAATTCTGCTGTGAGTCCACCAGGACCTGGGCTTTTCCTTGTCAGTAAATTTTTAATCCCATTTTTAATCTAAATAATGGATATTGGGTTGTTCAAGATTTTTATTTTTTATGTTATTTTTTATATCTTCTTGATTCAACTTTGTTAATTTGTACATATCTAGGAATCTGTGCATTCCATATGAGATTTCTATCCTATTGGAGTAAAGATTTTGAAAGTAGGTTTTAATGATCTTTTGAATTTCTGCAGGATCTGTACGAAAGTGATTTCATCTTTTTCATTCCTTATTGCATGAATTTGAGTTCTTTCCTTTCTTTTTTGATAAGATTGGCTAGGGGTTTATTTGTTTTATT
This sequence comes from Dinomys branickii, assembly GCA_004027595.1. Classification (NCBI taxonomy): domain Eukaryota; kingdom Metazoa; phylum Chordata; class Mammalia; order Rodentia; family Dinomyidae; genus Dinomys; species Dinomys branickii. The sequence goes on from PVLD010000219.1 coordinate 91,267, forward strand.
TATTCTTTCAAAGAATGAATTATTTGATTCATTTTTTGTAGGGTTTTCTTTGTCTCAATTGCATTAATTTATGCCCTGGTCTTTATAATCTCCTCCCTTCTTTGGGCTTTGGGCCTGACTTGTTCTTTTTCTAAAAATTTGAGGTGCAGCATTAGGCTATTTATTTGTTCTCTTTCTGTTTTCCTTATGTATGAGTTCACTGCTATAATTTCCCTCTGAGAAGTGCTTTCGTTGCATCGCACTGATTCCAGTAAGTTGTATCTACATTTTCATTTTTTGTAGATAATTTTAAACTTTTTCTTTAATTTCTTCTGTGACTCATTGGTTATTCAGGAGGTTGTTATGTAATTTCTAGGTGTTTATGGAGTTTTTGGGGTTCCTTTTGTCATTAATTTCCAATTTCATTGCACTGTGGTCAGATAATATGCATGGGATGATTTCAATTCTTTGGAATTTTGGTAGGTATGCTCTATGGGCTAGAGTGTGGTCTATTTTAGAGAAAGTCCCATGTGTAGCTAAGAACAATGTGTATTCTGATGTTGTGTTGTGGAACACTCTGTATACATCTACTAAGGCCATTTGTTCATACATTTGGTTCAGGTCTGTTATTTCTTTGCTGAGTTTTAGTCCAGTTGACCTGTCTCTTTGCATCAAGGGGGTATTTAGGTCCCCTATTGCAATAGTGTTATTATTTGGTTTTTTATGTCTGTTAATATTTGCCTTATATAGTTTGGTGCTCCAGTATTTGGTGCATACATGTTTAGTATTGTTATCTCATCCTCTTGCAGTTTTCCCCTAACAAGTATGTAGTGACCTTCTTTATCTCTTTCAATTGTTCTTGGTTTGAAGTTTACATTGTCTGCAAACATAATAGCTGCACCTGCCACTTTCTTGGTTCCTGTTGCGTGGAGAATTGTTTTCCATCCTTTGACTTTATGTCTATGGATTTCCTTTTGAGTAAAATGTGTTTCCTGTATTCAACTTAGTGTTGGATTTTGTTTCTTGATCCACTCTGCCAGTCTGTTTCTTTTGACTGGTGACTTGAGGCCATTTGCATTATCTACATAATATGTAGTAGCTTATCTTTGTCATGTTATTTACTTCCTGTTGGTTTTCTAATTTTTCTACCTGTTTAATTGCTTGCTCTGCTTGAGGGTTCCTTTTTATTGTTGCTCTTGAAATAGTGGTCAGTTTTTCTCTGTCTAGAATGACTTTTGGTAGTCTTTGTCAGGATAGTTTGGCACTCATGAAGTTCTTCAGTTGTTCTTTGTCATGGAAATACTTCATTTCTCCATTAAATTTGAAAGATAGTTTGGCAGGATACGTCAGTCTTGGTTGGAAGCTGTTTTGTCTTAGGACCTGTAATACTTCACTCTAAGCTCTTCCCGATTGCATGGTTTGTGTTGAGAAGTGTGCCATGATTCCAATGGACTTTCCTTTATAGGTGATCTATTTCTTTTCTCTAGCAGTTTTTAATAGTCTGTTCTTTTACTGGAGATCTGGGATCTTGATTATTATGTGTTTTGCTGTAGTTTTATTATGGTTATAACTAGTAGGAGTTCTATATGCCTCATTGACCTGTGTCTCAGGCTCTGTTTCCATGCCTGGGAAATTTTCTGCTATTATTTTTGCAAGTACTCTTTTTATGGCATTTGTGTGCCCTCCTGCTGCTTCACTGACTCCTATTAGTCTGACATTATTTCTCTTTGCCTGGTCTTGCAGCTTTTGAATAGATTTTTCCTGGATCCTTGTTGATTTTAAGAGATCCCTCCTTTCACAATCGCTAGCTGCCATGCTGTCTTCAAGAATTGAAATTCTATCTTCTTCTTCATTCAAGTGTTTTTGCAAGCTTTCAATGGAAGTTTTGGTTTCCTGGAAATCTCTTTGAGTCTGTTTCATGAATTCTAATTAAATCCTATATTGCTCATGTAACATTTTCATCCATTGCCTATGTTCCTCTCTTTTTTTATCTGTTTCTTCTCTAGATGTGCAGAGTATTTCTTTCATTATTATTGTCATTTCATTTTTTTCCTGAGAGATTCTGTCTGATCTGATCTCTTCTATGGCCTGATGGAGTTGTTTGTTTACTTCTATTGCAATCATTTCAGCAATTTCAGGTCTGTGTTTACCAAGTTGTACTATGTTGATGTCTCTTGGACTTGTTCTGAGTAGGGTGGAGTTCTGAGATTTCGCTTTAGTCCTTTGTCTTGTCATGTTTGATGCCAGGGGAAGAACACTCAGGCTCCCTCTTCTCTGTTCAGCAAATGTCGCTAATGTCCTTAGTTTTCCTGTTGGTCGGGCTGGCTCCTCAATGTCCACTGAGATGCACTGTTTAGTCTGGGGTCTTCTGGCAAATGGCGAAGTGTACCTAGTTCTTCCAAGTCTCAGCTGCAAAGTGCAATGTCCACTCACACCAGACTGTCTGATTCAGTGTCTCCTCACAGCTCAGGGCATGAGTATGACCCAGAAGCAGGATGCATTGGTGGTACAATCATGGACAAGTGTTCCTGTGTCCCCAGGCAGTTCAGGGCACAGACAGAGCACAGGCATGAATGGTAGGGTCATGAGTTTGTGGACCACCTGGTTCCATGTCTCCAGGCAGCTCAGGGTGTGCACAGGAGCCAGACATGGGCTGCAATGGTGTTGTTCACAGACTGCCTGTTTCTGTGACTTCCAGGAGGTCAGGGTGCACATAAAGCCCAGATGTGTACTGTGGTGCAAAGTTCATGGACTGCCTGCTGTAGTACCTCAGGCAGTGCAGGGCACATGCAAAGAGGGCCCAAATGCAAACCCCAGTGTTAGCAGTCTGTGGGCCTCCTGAGTCAGAATCTCTTGTCTGCATCAGGTGCACGGAGGGCAGAGACACAGACTGTGGTCAAAATACAGTTTTCTCTGTGTTCTGGTAGTCATCTCAGGCTTAAGCTGATCAAATTTCACACACAATTTACTACTTACATTATTATAGTTCGTGAATGTCCACTCATCCCCAGGGAGCTACAAATCTTGATTACTGCCTTTCTCATCATTCCCACATCTCTGTCTCCTGGTTCTGTAACTTCTAACCCTATCGTCTTCACTACTCCTTTTGTTGCTACTTCATGCTTTTGTCATTGTACACTGGCACTATTTTAATGACAAACTGATATTTTTAAAAACCATTTTTTCAATTCCTCTACCTAGATCTTACCAGATTGATCTTTTCTGAAAACGTAAGCCAGATCTACCTTTCCATGCTTGAAATATTTGAGTGAGAAATCAGTCTTCTTGTTTCCACAAGATAAATTCAGACTTCTCAAGATAGATTTTCATGTGATTTAAAATGAGTCTGTAGAGGCCACTGATATAGATCAGTAGCACAAGCACCTGTCTGACAAATGCAAGGTCCTGAGTTTGATTCTTTGTAACAAAAAATAAATAAATTTTTAAAACCCAGTCTACACAAAGTTATCTCCAGCTAGAAATTTCACAATGTTTAGGTGACATTTGCTTTGAAAGCAGTGGAATCAGGTTACTTTGGGGGAGCAGGAAACAAAAAGTGGTGAGCAGTCTTCTTTGCTCTTTGAGCCAGAGAGGCTTGAGTCTGAATTTTGAATGCTCACAAGCTGTTTTAGTTTGGGCAACTATTTATCTTTTCTAAATGGAGAGAGTAAAAGTGTCTACAGGATACGGAGATTATGAGGTTTAAATGAAGGCATTAAAAGATTAAATAAAGGCATTGTGAGGATTAAATAAAGGATTAAACTAAAGCATTAAATAAAGGTGCATACAGGACATAAAACTATGCCTAAAAAATAGCACTCTTTGAATCAGTGTTTTGATAGTGATGCCCAAGGGGATGATGACAATGATATCAATGAATTATTCCAGCAAACCTCCCTTCACTGTTCTGCCAAAACATCATGTTAATTATGGATTATTTTCTTCTTTCCATGTCCTATCCTCCTCTCCGGCAATTTTCTTTCTCTCATCTTAAAATATGAGATCCTACTCCTTCTTCAAAGTCTATCCATCTACCCTTTGCGGAGAGATACCAAACACTCTGGACTTTTCCTTTCCTCAATTTCCTTAGTGGTCTTTTACGCTAGGTGCTTGAGCATATGTTCTCTGGATTTTCAGGTCTGTGATCTTGATTGCTATCTTGGGTTGGGTTATATTTTGCCTCATCTAGATTATGAGGTCCTGGGAGGTGGAAACTACACTGTCTAACACAATGCTGGACAAAATACAAGCACTTGGCAAGTGGTTTTGGAAGAATTCCCTAATGTATAGAACAGAGGCAATAATCACTTGGGCAGCAGTGAATAAGGGCACATCAGACCACGGACTTTGGAGCAGTGTCTTGGAGGTCTTCCCAGTGACAAGCATTAACTTCTTGGTTGCAAGGGGAGAAGTGAGGCTGGGGTTGGGAATGGGGGTGGAGTGGACAACTTCATAGGTTTAATGCAGTAAGGGTTTGGCATCACAATAGGAGAGCATTTCAATGCTGTAACAGTGAGTACTGCCCTAGAAGGGCAATAATATTCTTCATAGAAGTGTTGGGGGATAAATGGTAATAAATTTTTCTTAAGATCAGAATATATTTATTGAGTGAAAGAAAGCTTTTGTCTAAGAGAGCAACAGGAGGAGTCCCAAGTGGGTTGCAAGGACCTTGCCTTTTCTAGGGATTTTATAAAGCAAAGCCACAAGGTGAGGCAGATTCAAGGTAAGGAAAAATAGGAAATCACAAGATGGGCATGAGGTGGGACAAACTACGGTCAGTCAATAAGGTTACAAGTATAATTGTTCAGATATAATTGATTAAATTGGAATCAAATGGGGAAGCGGGTCACATAGCAAGTGGGCATGAATACAGAACAGAGGCTTTTCCTATAGGGGCTTGGGTTAGTGGCTCTTCCTGGCTTCCTCAAGTGAGATACCTATTTGGAATATCAACCCATGATATTTATCCTTAGGAAGTATGTGGGTGCATTTGTTTTATCTTTTGTCTTGAGATCTGGCCCCCAGTGGAGTTGCCTGTCTCTCCCACAGTAGCAAGGAATCGCATCTTCTGCACTGGCTCCTTTGAGGATCTAGCCTATCTGACTGCCTATAATATTTCTATCTAACTTAGCTGCCTGTAACATTCCTCCCTCTGAAGAAGTACCCCTTAATTTCCATGAGGGAGCAAGGGGTGAAGATCAATCTGGCTACCTCCAGCTGAAGAGGGTCATAGTTATGATTAGCAGTCAGAGATACTCCACAGAGGGTCTTCTTAAAGGCCCTCAATAGACATCAGTTGTTCTTGTCTTAGGTAAACGTACAGCTTTAAGTCTGGAGGAGACAAGGCCACAGAAACAATGAAGTATACATAGGCCAAATAATAGAATCAACAGGATAATTATGGATACAGTCAACAAAGGTTTTCACCAAGAAGAGCCAGTAATGGCTTTCCACAAAGAGAATAAGGATAAGGTCTAGGGAATTTTAGAGTCTGACATGCCATTGACTTGTCATCTAATATCTTGAATATCTGTTGAGATATTAGCAGAAAGATCAGGAATATACGCACAACATTCAGTTTTTACAATTGCACATGTACTCCCCTGTGCTGCTGTTAGAATGTCTAATGCCATCCGATTTTGGAGGTCAGCTTGCCTCATTAATTTTACTTTTTTATTTAGGAGAGGGAGACCAGCTGCAGTATAGTTAGTTAAGGCCTCAATATGTGTCATATAACCCTTTCTCTGGACAAGATCTGGTGGCTCCTGGTAAAAGTAATCTAAAAGAAATCTAGCATATTTGCTACTGGTTTTATCGGTATGATAATTGGGGGCTTGGCATACTCTAAGCAAGAATGAATTTTTCAAGAAATTAGAGCATGTATAATCCATACATGAGCATTAGAGCTGACAGGTAAGTTTAGAAACTGTTTTTAAGGGATAGCAATTATAACTCACTGGCTCTTAGATCCCTTTACTGATGGAGTCTGATATTTTGTCATAAGTCCCTCTAACTTTAGTTATAATTATCTCTAAAATTTTGATGACTTATGAGAAACATATTAACACATTACTTTACCCAGTGAGAACTAAGTTTTTGTATATGAACAACAATATGTATTGCATTTGTAAAAACCAGTCTCAACACCATTTTGATTAGTTTGCAACCTGGAGATTATATATATATATATATATATATATATATATATATAGTCATTTTACAGGATAAAATCTCTCCAGGATGGGAGCTGGGCTTTTAGGCATAACTAAAAGGAATGGATGATGAGAATGGTACCCCAGTTACAGTTTAAGCGAGGTATTTTTTGGTGATTGCTTTTATTGAGGTATGATGACTGGAAGGAAGATCAGGGTTGGAGAACAAAGAGACTTGTGCCAATGTCTAGGAATAGGCTGATTTTTTCCCCTATAGTCATGATTACTCAGGGCTCCTCCACAGAGATGACAAGTGGAGATGACAGACTGGCCAGAGGGAGAAGGCAGTGTGCCCTAGGCCCTTTTAGTCTTGCTAGACCAGCTGGGAAGAGGCTGAGCTCTGGGACCTCTGCCTCAGGGTGCAGTCTCACTTCCAGTGGCAGCCTTTCCAGTCAGGGCATGGCTTGGGGGGCCTCTTACCGCAGTCCCTCTTAAGGTGGTCTGGCTTTCCACTGTAGTAGCAGGTGAGCCTAGTCATTGAGCTCTTCTTGGAGCCCTGAAAATCAGACTTAGGGCCTGTTTTTCTTAAGGCCACAACAAAGGCAGCCACTTTCTTGGTCTCTTTGTTTTTTTCTCATTGGCTTTCTCCCAGTCCCTATTATAGAATACTAAGGAGGTAGTTTTTACTAAAGTATCTGTTATGGTTGATACATTGGGTTTCTACTTGGGGACTCTAGAGGTTTAGCTGAGTGACTCAGGAGGAAGCTGGGGTGCTTATTTTGTAAACATCCTGAGCCTGTGGAAGAGGAGGACATGGAGATTGTGTGAGAGGTTCATGACCCCTGGGTGGGGGTAGGCTGTTTACAATGTAGAGGAGAAAAGGAGGCTGCTTGCAGCATTCCTCCCTTTTGCTTTGGTTGTTTTTGCTGTGCTCTGCTGCCAAGAAGTTTGCCCTCTGCCATGTGCCACTCTGCCTCTGAAGCAGTCCAATATGGACTGAAACCTCCACAAACTGAAAGCTAAATAAACCTTTCCTTTCTTCATTTTGGGTGTTGGGTATTTTGTCTCAGCAACGAAAGAAAAGTAACCAAGACAGTATCACATGAGCTATCTGAAGCAAAAACTATCTTTTGTAGCTTTTTAAAAATATCTGCTGCTGACTGGGAAATAAATGTGTCTTTGAGTTTAATCTGTCATTTTATTGAATCAGGAGGTGAGGACATATGTTATACCAGTATCTCTAGTAAATGATCTAGGAAAGCAGAGGAGTTTTTATCTTTCTCCTGATAAAAAGCTAACAATTTAAAATAACTAGAGGGTTTGGTATTTATCCTTAAATCTTTAAGTATACATACTTGAAAATGTCTCCTGCTCCAATCTCCTGTCTGGGTATTAGGCCATCAGGGGTCTTGTGTAGGGACTGCTTGGGCTCCACTGGGAACTGGTAGTTTTCCTGGCTGTCTATCTTCTTGGTGTTTAAAATTAATAATATGATATTTATCCCCAAATGCAATAGCAGCTTGTAATTCTGCTTATCTGTTATTATGAGTCAATGTTTGATTTAAGATTAACATTATATCTTTTGCAGCCTAGGTTATAGGTCTAAGTAAATCCTCTAAAGACATCAATGTACTTATCAGCGTCATCTGAAAATTTTCTTCATTCCAATTTGATCTGATTTAAGTCACTGAGAGAGTCATGAATGTAGGTAGTCTCACATGGATTGTAATATACTTTGAGCATAAACAAGAATTATTTCTTAATGTAAAGGAAGTTTAAACATAAGGTAATTCTGACCATTTTTTTTCTTTTTTACAGTACAATTTTAGTTGTAAAAATTTTAGTTGTAACTAGTACTTCCCTTTGCTTTCCATTTTGGCTCTAGAGGATAGGCAGGTCACACGCCTGTTCACAAAAATATCAAATGGCTCTTTCTTAACACATAAGGGTCAAACATTGTCCAGGGCTGAAAAATACCTTCTAAATGAGTAAGAGACTTCGACTTTGAGCACCCTGTTTCATCCAGTGATCTTGGTGGAAGACCTTCAGATGATACAGAGGAAAGAAACTCCCAACCTGCTAGATGTCTGGTATGAGTCTGTGTTCTCTAAAATTGAAGAATGAATTTTAGGAAGAACGGAGGTTAAGAGTAGAATATATTTATTAGGAGAAAGAAAGCTTCTGTCTGAGAGAGAGAAGGATTCCTGAGTGGGATGCTTAACAAAGAATTTTCAGGGAGTAAGTTTAATATATGAACACTAAATTAGCCTTTACATCGTAGAATGCTTTATGTCATCCCAATTAGGATGGCTCTTAACAAAAAGATAAAATGTTACAAGTGCTGGTGAGGATATGGAGAGAGGGGAGCATTCATAAACCATTGAAGGGAAAATAAGTACATGTAGTCATAGGGAAAACAGTGTGGAGGTGGCTCAGAAAATGAGAACTGGAACTGCTATATAGATTTAGTGAGCTCACTGCCTATGTGTATCCACAGGCATTGCAATCAGCGGTTAAAAACACATCTGCATCTCATGTGTCTTGCAGCACTGTTTACAACAGCTGAGACATGTAATAAGCTTAGGAGACTATTCACGGAGGAATATGAAGCAACAGTGGCTTAGACACACAATGGGACATCATTGAGCTGTAAGGGGAATGAAATCCTGTCATTTGCAGCAACATGGATTGACTTGGAGGGCGCTGTGCTAAGTGAAAGTAAGTTGGGCCCAGAGGCAACAAATCCCGTTTGTTCTCACATATAGGCAGGACCTCCAAAAACCCCAGAAAATACAATAGTGGTTACCACAGCCTGGGAAAGACGCGGGCTGGAGAGAGGACGGACAATGGGTTTGGGGTGCAATGGATAGGATGAATAAATTCTAATGTTATGCAGCACAGTGACTAACAATGATTGATAGCAATAACTGAGTATTTCAAAATAACAAGCAGAGAGGATTTTACAGCTCCCAACACAAGGAAAAATTATCATCTATCAGATGATAGAACTCCAATTGCCCTGATCTAATCATTGCACATTGTATACATATATTGAAATATCACTCTACTCTATAAATACGTACAATCAGTATGTGTCAATTAAAAATGAAAACATAATTACAGTGTTCCTAAATGTTCCCCATGCAACCCCGAGACGTTTAGGACAGACATTATCATTACCATTTCACAAAGCAGAAAACTGAAACCAAAAATATTCTTCAATTCTAATCTCTAAATTTGTTGCCACGCAACAGTCTTTAAGGACCCTCTTAAGCAATTTCAATAAGAAAGTGTATTTGCATATCCACTGAGTTTGCCTTTTCACCTTGTTAGGAGTGTTAGAGTCCAAGCAAGTTGAAATGTATGTCTCTATGTGGACACTAGGTATTAGACCTCCTTCCATGTTGAAATTATTCCACTTAAGAAGAAAGTAGTATTTTTAAAAATACACATAACTATTGAAAAACAAAAAAAAATCTTAGTATGTTTTCATTAGAGAGCTATATATAATTTTTATCTTTTTAATATAGTTTTGAAAAAGTTTAATTCCAAGGAAAAAAAGCCAGTCTCTCATCTAATTAGTAAACTCGAGGGATGTATTGAAATAAAATTGTATGCAAAAAATGGTACTTGCTTGTTATCCCGGTTGAAGGGCTTATTTCTAGGTTTGCAGAGTTATTCAGCACTTGTTGTAAAATAGACTGAACTCTGCCTTTCATTGATTCTCCATTGTTACGTCTACTGAATCGAAACTTCATGACAACGTCGGCTATCACATTGCTACCTTCTTGCCTGTAAATCATAAAACCATAAAGTGAGGAAAACCCCTAACAACCAAAGACAAAGAATTTAAATATTATGTACTATCCACTAGAATATTCAATAGGATTCCATTTGTTAACACCACAGAAACTGGAGATAAGGCATTGGTCTAGTGCAAACGATGGAGTTGGGCTGGAGGTCTCAGAATAGGGCCAGAACTCTGGGAACATCACCCTCTAGTGAAAACGTGAATTAGAAAGAAAAGTATCTGTTTACCAACTGATAAAAGAAAAGGTTTCTCTGTGTCCAAATGTCAGCTTTATATAGAAAAATATGTTCTTCCTAAGAATTCATGATGATAAACCTGGCTATATGAGGTTTATGATGTTTGGATTCTCATTAATATTATCTGTATTTCCCATAATCTTTAAGCTAAGAAATGAAAAAAAATACCCACAAAACCAAAAAACAAAACCAGTACGTATTCTGCTGATTCCCTTAGAGTGTCTCACAAAATTAAATATTCTGGAGGAGTGTGTGATAGATCTACTCTGCATAAGATCTCACTTAGAAAACGGGATTAAGATTTAACTATTATGAGTTGTGCAGCTATGATTAATGGTATGCATGAGTCACTGTAACGTGAGGACTTTAACAGGTAAGTGGGTACACCTGCACACAGTGGAGTAGTGGTCTCTTATAAGGGACAGTCATGTCATTTTAGGGAAATGAATGCCCTTTGAGACTAAATCAGACACAAAAGGCTAAATATCTCATGGTTTCTCATATGAGAAACTCAAAATATAAATAATTTAAAATGCAAAATAAAAGATAGAGATAAGACATAGAAGTTGACTTTGTGGAGATGAGAAGGTTGGGAAGAGGCTGAGGGGAGAGTGGAGAGGCAGCGGTGCAGAGAATTATGCCATGGTGTGTGTATGTACCGATTCCTCAGTGTAAGTGTATTTATTACATATTGCAAACATATACAACAGTGCTAAAAGAAGTGGAAGCACATTTGAAATGATTAATGACATAAAAGAAGGAATCATTAGAATGAGAAAAGTAGAAGTTATCATAAAAAAATACCAGGTACATTTTCTAAAGAAATAGAGCTCACAGATAGGAAAACATAGTCATTGAAACAGGAAAGTCAATAAATGGTTACAGAAAATAATCAAAGTTGAAGATTGTTAACTGGAAGATGGAAAAGAAGAAGTTACACAGAATCTAATGTAGGTGAGAAATTATAAAGATCAAAGAAATGTTAAGGGAAATAAAGAAGGTCAATGTATACCTCAAGCAACACTAAAGAGAAGCACAGAAAAAGCAGAGGATCAGCAATATCAGGAGAGGTGAGAACTACCCAGGACTGACGCAGATGCCAAACCCAGATGGCAGTGAGTCTCAAGCACACTAAATAAATGAAAAGTCAAACACAAAAATGAGGCATGATAAACTAGACAGTGAATGTTCAAATTAAAAAATATTATAGTAAAAGCTACATTGCTATTAATCTGCCTCAAACGGCCCCTCCTGGCTTTGAGCGCTCTTATCCCGTCCTTCTCGTCCCTTTCTTGAGTGTCTTGACAAGACCAAATAAAAAATACAGTGAGTTTTGCTGCTGAGAACTAAAGGAAAGATGGGCGCATACGAACATTGTGGTATGTCTTCATCCACCTTCTTTATTGGATTGGCCCTCTGCAGCTTCCATGTCAACATGACCGTGAAAGGTCAGTCCTTTAATTGACTTAGGACACTGAGCCAGCCATGCCAACCCAACTAAAGACACACAAAAGAGGAGTTTCATACTCACATTAGAAAGTGATGAGGACAGTGGTGGAAGTGTGCTCAAAGCTGCAGACAGCACTTTGAGAGGAATTAATTGTAACGTATCTTTTACTGCAATGCATTTTTAAAAATTTAAACCTGAACTGTACTTTTTATTATATTTTAGATATAACAAAACTTTGAACTCCAAAGACAAGAAGCTTTCTCAAACAATAGAGAAAAGATTCTCTTCCACAGAACTTGTTGACAGATTTCTTAGCAACAAGAATGGAAGACAGTTTATAATTACATCTTGAAGGTACTGAAAGAGAAACAGCTATTAACTTAGAATTTTATACATGCACTAAATTATTGAGAATGAGGCTATAATAAGGCCATCTGCTGGGTTTAAAAAAAAAAACAAAAAATAGAGCTCATCATTCATTGACTGCTATGAAAAATTTATGAAGGAAATGCTTCAGTAAGAAGGAAACTGAACACCGGAATAATTTGAGGTAAACAATATGAAACAAAATATAGCAAAAATAGGTAATGTAAAAAGGCATAGGCAGGTAGGGATAATTATAATAACTAATTCGGAGGCATTAAAATAGGGTGCACCTAAAGCACTGTTAAGATAACATGAAAAATTGTTACAAGTGCTCTATATTATTTGGAACAAGCAAGTGTAAGCCAAATCTCCTTGTTTGTATTTTAATGGTAATTACTAAAATAAAAGAGAATAGATAACTTCTAAACTAGTAAACAAAAAAGCAAATGGAGAAAACTCAGCCACAGTGATGAAGGCAAGGCAGAGGGAAAGAAGCACAGAGAGATCCAGATAAAGAGCACACAAGACTGGAAGAAATCCATGCAAACATAATGCTGGCGGCTGGTTAAAGGCAAAGATGGGTGCACAAGAAAGCATTGATCTACCTGTCTCCTCACAGTAGGAGAACTATAGAACCTATGAAGGCACACACATTTTGAAACTAAATGGCTAGAAATATATTAAACAAACAATACTCATAAGAAAGCTAAGGTGGCTTTATTAATGTTGGGTGTGAGATTTTAAGATAAAAAATTAATTAGGAATAAAGAGAAGTAAAAAAGTCTGAATAAAAAAGTAATTCATGAGGAAATTATAACAGTTCTAAAAATTTAAGTACCTAAAAATATTTCTTGACAATATAATCTATCTAGCAGAGAAAAACAGACAAATCTATAGTGGTAGATTTTGCGTGAACAATATAATTATTAAACTTAATAGGAAGGAACAAAATTTATTATCCAGGAAGAGACTCACAGACCTGTGTAAACAATGCAGAAGTGCTACCAAAAATAGAAAGAAACATTGCTTGTGTGGAAAAATTAAATCAAATCTTTAACACATTGTCTATACAGATTTAAAATCTGAATATGAACATCAAAAATGTAAAACTTGAACAAATATATGGGAGAACAAATACTTTAAACATTTGGGACTCAGAGAGTGGGAAAATAATTATAATAATATTATTCCTATAGTAAGGAAGAAACTCCAGTGGTCATGCAGCAATCGAATCAGCACTAGGATTTACATGAAGTGGTTTTAATCCAAAGCCCATATACTTTACTGCTATAAAAGTAAAACTAGAGAATATCATTCAACCACTGGCCAGTAAGAACTCATTAAAGCCTGACTGTGTCATAATATTAGTGAGAGGGTCTCTCATACACTGGGAGTTAAGGTGCAAATTTCTTCAGCCATGTTTCTGGACCCTTCATTAATACCTAGTCAAATTGATGTTGCACTTTTAGATAAACATTTTCATGTCTGCATATGTAAACTATGCTTACTGTAGAATTTTTAGGAGGTCAAAAAATGAAAAAATATTAATACTCATCAAATGTTGAACGAATGAATAAACTGCAGTGCATTCATCCAGTAACATGATAAAATGAAGGAATATGCAAGAATTAAATCAACTAGGCTTAGCTGTATTAAAGGGAGTTCACATAAAATGATTTGAATAAGTTTGTGGGAAGATATTGTACAGTCTTATTTATGTAGTTATGTCTTTGTATAGGCACATACAGGAGAAAATCACTAAGGAGTCCTCTTCTTTTACATTCAACATCATTCTTGTCAAAGCTCCTTACAGTTTTATATGGAATCTCATTTATTTTGCATTCTAGTAAAGGGCACCAAACTGTTTTTTACTCTACTGTGTTTCCTCCTAAAGGGTCTCATGCTTTGAGGAGTCTTACCCCTCCAATTTATGCTCCACATTGCTGGGCAGTGATCCTTTGAACTATTAAGTTGGACTGTGCGACCTCTGTTTGGTGCTTCCACCTCATCCAGAGCAAAACCTAGAGTCCTTCGCCTTTGCCCAGAAGGCCTGTGTGATCTTGTTTTTGGTGAGATCTCTGACTATGACTATGACCACTGAGCATTTGTAGCTACGACAGAAGATTTGACATGAAAGTCCTAAAGGTGATAGGAACTCACTGAAATGTGTTTTGGAAAATATCCTTCCCATAGACTCTTCCAACTTCTTTAAATCCACATCAAAACTTGTTTGACCAGCATGTTATGCTCAATTTTTGTGATGTCAGTAACTTGAGAAAGAATTAGTGTAATTGCCCTCCCAACCAAAGACATTTCATGTATTATTTGAAGGATTGAGCAATGCAGGCACTTAAGTCTTTGTGGGAGGGTCAGTCGTTGTGACTATTTTGAACAGGAAGGCCTGTTCCATCACATCCCATGGACAGGTGCATACTTAACTAAGGCAGGGATGGCAAATAACTAGCATGCATGCTGCTACTCCTCTTATTAGCCTGTGACAAGCATGACATAGATTTGGCCACAACATCCTTTTATTATAGCATTCCAGGAGGATGAGACCAAAAAGCCACTGCTGACGCTGGGTTATGGTGTCCTGTTCTTGGATGAATAGGTGCAGGGCCAAAGCATTGCACAATTCTGAGGCACTGCTTACAGGGCGCACTGAGTGATACCCACGGAGTTCACGTGGTCAGATGGCGCTGTTACTGCACCTTGACTCCAGTTTTCCTTTCACCCATTCTTCCTTTTCCCAGTAATAACTGAGGCAAGTTGGTCATTTAATTAGCAGCTAAGTAAATCAAAGATGATGTTCTGGGCATTGTTTTTCCCAGCTGCTCTGGTTTCTGCTCTCACGTTATTGTGAAGTGCATGAGCATGTCATCATGACCCATGCTGTGGACCAAAGCCGGATGTGCCAAGTTGCATCTTACCTCCCATAGCTTTTGAGACCATTTCACTCACCTCAGTCTGACAACATGGGCTCTGATAAACTGATTTCTTAAATTTGACTGTTGGAATGCATTAGTAATCTGTAGAAAGAAAGGGGAAAATGTTTTTTATGATTAGTTCTTCCTTTCCTTTCTCCCAACCTTACAACATGGACTTATATTAATGAGTAGAAACTCACATGTTTTGTTGAGTTCAGCTCAATTCCATCACAGAAGTGTGCGATTGGTTTAGGCAGGTAATGTAACCTTTTGACGTGGGATCTCTTTCTTCATTTATCAAACAGAGATGACACTGACCAGAGGCATCCTCGGTAAAAGCCATTCTAACTGCACCACCTGTTTTACTGTCTGAGCTCCTGTGTCTTATGACTTGCTGGCTGTTGCTTAGGGTGTTGGGGTGAGAGCTGAACAAGCACTAGGGAATTCCTCTCAACAGCTCATAGTATGTGATCCCCCACAACTGCTTTTAAATAAACAAATCCATATAAAAGCATCATAAAAAGAGTAGCAGACAAAGATTAAAGGCAAGGGGAAAATGAAAGAAACAGCAGTCTTCCTTTCATTTCAGATCCATGTCCAAACATCAGAGGTTACTTTGAGCATTAGTTGGAGATTTTGTGACCCAACCATAACTACGTCCCTGAATCACTGCTCAGTGCTGACAAGGATGGGTGCCTAGAGCACAAAGCTCAACGTCCCAATAGCTGGAAGGGTTTCTGAGACTGGCATAGTTCTGTGGAGCAGGCACAAGTGTCCTCTGGTTTTATAATAGAGAGAGGATTCTGCCGGCTTGGACTACGAGGCGGCACTCACATGCACGTTGACGTGAAAATGTGAAGATGGAAAATTAAGCAGAATGCTGAACTTTACATTTAGCCAGGATTGAACTCAACTCATTTGAGACCGGAAGGTTTATACAATCTATTATATGTAATCCTACAACATATCTTACTTTTTGGATATCAATTCTTTTTGATTGGTAGATACCAGACCAATGAGTTGTTAGAAAAGAATTTTCTTTTTTTCCCAGAGGCTTTAAAATTTTTAAGAATAATGAAACTATTGACTTTTAATAAAATAACTCATGTCCCTTTTTTAAAATGCAAAAATACTAGCAAGTGTTTAAAAAAGCAACAATCATTCTAAATTCTACAATTTGGAGTTAACCAGTGCTGTCATTTGGTGAATTATATTCAAGTTATCTATGTAGGGAAAGATATGTTTATTACTATGGAACATTACAAGAAATACTTTAATAAAGGATTTAGCCTTAATTTTACTTGACTTTAATGAACAAAACAGAAAGCCAAATAAAGCTCAAATAATTGCCAAATTTTGGAAAATTATTTCTTGTCATTATGTCTTAATTCTTAATTGAACATTACACTGGCAAGGGTACCCCGGACTTAAAGATCCTTTTTCATTTTGACATGTCTGTTGTGTGGAAAATATTATGAGCAACCTGACAAAGATTATGATCATAAGCAACATAAAAAGAAATTGGCTGATATGTATATACAAACAAAAAGGACGAAGCCTATGGGAAAAATTCTTTATTTCACAGGAGGGGTGAAAACATTGTTCTTGGCCTTCTTTACAATGTATCCAGTGATTGGTAGAAAGTCAGTGACCGATGCTTAAAGATTGCACCCACAGGATATGGGAAAGGTGGTAGGCTGCACGGACTTGGGGTATTTAGCTTGCTGTGAGAATGTTAATGAATTGTGTAACCCTTTTCCTCTCAGTTTCTGTATCTGTAGAAGGAGTGCAGTCAGAGTGTACTAAATGGTCAATCTGTAACTATTCCTGCAGTTTACAGAGTCTGTGCACCTATTTCTTGCAAACTTCGCATTCAGTCTTTGGGTTCCCACCTCCCAAAATTATCAATCTGCTAATATGAGTTGACTTTCACACCCATTTGACTTTGTAAGTTGTACTGTTGCATGTTTATTACCATAGATAAACACCAAGGAAACAACAAAAATAGAAAACTATTTAATATTTTTTCCTAACTGAAGGTGGCAATACTGTTTTTTATATTCTAGGGCCACCTAAAATTCTCCACCTCAGCAAAATCCATAATAAATAAGTACTGAAATGAATCATGGACTACTTAATTAAGTTCTAACAAAGTTAACATTATTAAATCTGTCAATGGTACAAGTTACATAAAGATAAAACAAGCCTGGTGCAGACAGAAGATCCTCACTCACAAGGCATGTGAACTGCTCTCACTGGGGTTTGCATGTGGGCCCTCCCTGGGCATGCCCAGCACTGAGTGAGGTATGGGAGCAGGTGCTCTACGAGCTGCTGGCATTGTGGTTTGGGTCTGGGCTTCACTTGTGCCCTGACCTCCTGGAGGTTGTACACACAGGCAATCTGTGATCCCTGTTGGTGTGGCCCATGTCTGGATCCCATGAGTGTCCTGAACTGACTGGAGACACAGAATCAGGTGGTCCACAACTGTTGACCCTGCAGTTTGTGTCTGGGATTTTGCCTGTATCCTGAACCGCCTAGGGTTACAGGACCACTGGTCTTGGATTGCACCACCAGTGCAACCAGATTCTGGGTCATACATGTGCCCTGAACTGTGAGGGGTTGTTGGATCAGACAGTCTGCCATCAACTGACATCACAGTTTGAGCCTGAAACCTTGGAGAACTCAGTAAACTTCATGATCTACTGAAGGACACCAGACCAAGCAGCACATCTCAGTGGACACTGAGGGGCAGGCCTGACCACCAGGAAAATTAGGGCCACTAGGGACTTTTGCTGAATAGCCAGAGAGGAGGGAGACTGAGTGTTCTGCCTCCAGCATCAAACTTGACAAGGCAAAGGGCTAAAACACAATCTTTGAACTCCACCCCACTCAGAACAAGTCCAAGAGACATCAACATAGGAGAACTTGGTAAATACACACCTGAGATTGCTGAAATGGTTGCAATGGAACTAAAGAAACTACTCCATGAGGCCATAGAAGAGATTAGATCAGACAGAATCTCTCAGGCAAAAAAAATGAAATGACAATAATAATGAAAGAATACTCTGCACATTTAGAGAAGAAACAGATAAAAAAAGAGAGGAACATAGGCAATGGATGGAAAAGTTACATGAGCAATATAGGATTTAATTAGAATTCATGAAACAGACTCAAAGAGATTTCCAGGAAACCAAAACTTCCACTGAAAGCTTGCAAAAACACTTGAATGAAGAAGATAGAATTTCAAATCCTGAAGACAGCATGGCAGCTAGCGATTGTGAAAGGAAGGATCTCTTAAAATCAACAAAGATCCAGGAAAAATCAATTCAACAGCTGCAAGATGAGACAAAGAAATAATGTCCAAGTAATAGGAGTCAATGAAACAGCAAGAGGTGACACAAATGCCATAAAAAGAATATTTGCAGAAATAATAGCAGAAAATTTCCCAAGCATGGAAGCAGAACTTGAGACACAGTTAAGAGAGGTATATAGAACTCCTGCTAGTCATAACCATAATAAAACGACACCCAGACATATAATAATCAAGTTCTCCAGCAAAAGAACAGACTATTAAAAGCTACTAGAGAAAAGAAACAAATCACCTATAAAGGAAACCCCATCAGAATCATGGCAGACTTCACACAAACCATCCAATCGAGAATTGTTTGGAACGAAGTATTACAGGTCCTAATATAAAACAGCTTCCAACCAAGACTGATGTATCCTGCCAGAGTATCTTTCAAGTTTAATGGAGAAATAAAATATTTCCATGACAAAGGGCAACTGAAGAACTTCATGAGTGCCAAACCATCATTACAAAAAGTACTAAAAGGCATTCTAGACAGAAGAAAATGACCACAGTTTCAAGAACAATACAAAGGAACCCTCAAGCAGAGCAAGCAAGTAAACAGGCAGAAAAAGTAAGAAACCAACAGCATGTAAATAACATGACAATGATAAGCCAGTACATATTGGTTATAACCATAAATGTAAATGGCCTCAATTCACCAGTCAAAGAAACAGACTGGCAGATTGGATCAAGAAACAAAATCCAATGATATGCTGTATATAGGAAACACATTTTACTCAAAAGGAAATTCATAGACTGAAAGTGAAAGGATGGAAAACAATCCTCCATGCAACAAGAACCAAGAAAAAAGCAGGAGTAGCTATTATGTTTGCAGACAATGTAAACTTCAAACCAAGTACAATCAAAAGAGATAAAGAAGGTCACTACATACTTGTTAGGGGAAAACTGCAAGAGGATGAGATAACAATCTTAAACATGTATGCACCAAATATTGGAGCACCAAACTACCTAAGGCAAATCTTAACAGACATGAAAACCCATATAATTAATACCACTATTGTAATAGGGGACCTGAACACCCCTTTCACACAAAGAGATAGGGCAACTGGACAAAAAATCAGCAAAGAAGTAACAGGTCTGAACCAAAGCTGCATACAAATGGACTTAGTAGATGTATACAGAGTGTTCCAACCCACAATATCAGAATAAACACTTTTCTCAGCTAAACATGGGACTTTCTCTAAAATAGACCATATTCTAGCCCATAGAGAATACCTACCTAAATGGAAAAGAGTTGAAATTATCCCATACATATTATGAGAACACAGTGCAATGAAATTGGAAATTAATGACAAAAGGCACTCCAAAAACTCCATGAACACTTAGAAATTAAATAACAACCTCCTGAGCAACCAATGGGTCACAGAAGATATTAAAGAAGAAATTAAAAATACCTACAAACAAATGAAAATGTAGTACAAGTTACTGGAATCTGTGGGATGGAATGAAAGCAGTCCTCAGAGAGAAAGTTATAGTGGTGAAATCACATGTAAGGAAAACAGAAAGAGAACACATAAACAGCCTAAAGCTGCACCTCAAACTTTTAGAAAAAGAAGAACAAGTTAAGCCCAAAGCCCAAAGAAGAGTGGAGATTATAAAGATCAGAGCAGAAATTGATGCAATTGAAATGAAGAAAACCCTACCAAAAATAGTGGCACCTATGAATCAAAGAGTTGGTCCTTCGAAAGAGTAAATAAAATTGATAAATGCCTAGCCAACCTTAAAAAAAGGAAAGAATTCAAATTCATGCAACAAGGAATGAAAAGGTTGAAATTACTACAGATTCTACAGAAATTCAGAAGATCATTAATTCCTAGTTTAAAAATCTTCAGTCCCACAGGATAGAAAACTCAGAAGAAATGGAAAGATACCTAGATATGTACAAATTACCAAGGTTGAGTCAAGAAGATATAAAAATCTTGAACAGGGGCTGGGGATATAGCTCAGTGGAATAAGCGCTTGCCTAGCAAGCGCAGGGTCCTGAGTTCGATCCCCAGTACCGCAAAAAAAAAAAAAAAATCTTGAACAATCCAATATCAATTAATGAGATTGAAAACGTGATTAAAAACTTACCAACAAAGAAAAGCACTGGCCCTGATGGATAGAGAGCAGAATTTTACAAGAAATTCAAAAAAGATTTAATATCAACACTCCTCAAACTCTTCAGTGAAAAGAAGTTCTCCCTAACTTATTTTTGGAGGCAAGTATTATACTGATAACAAAACCAGAGAAAGACCCAACAAAGAAAGAGAACTAGAGACCAATCTCCTTAATGAATATAGATGCAAAGATACTCAGTAAAATACTAGCAAATAGAATGCAGCAAATCACCAAGAAAATCATACACCACGACCAAGTCAGATTCATTCCAGGAATGCAGGGATGGTTCAATATTCGCAAATCAGTTAATGTTATCCACTATATCAATGTTGAGTCATAATGTATCTAAGGTAGCCAAGTAGCAATATGAAGGTGGCAGTTAGGCAAAAGGCTTGGAAGTGCAGAGGTGCAGGGCATGCTGGAGGAACAGCAAGTCACTGGTACATAGTGATGTTGAGTGAAAAGGCACGATATCGCTGAGAAAGAGGATACAGTGTGAGAGGAGAGGAAGGTGTAGGGCAAAGCCTACAGGAATTTCAGCCTTTGCTGGCAGCATACAGAGGGGAGCATCAGACCACAGACAAGGAATGACCAGAGAGGCAGGGTGAAAATAATGGGTGCACGAGTGGTGTGGAAATCTCTTGACAACCACAAGCTTGTGGGCTCTGTCATGAGAGTGTACAATAAAAATTCATCTACTCCAACTAGTTCATTTTACTGATGAACCGAGGCTCTGAAAAAGAAGTGGATTGCTTAATGGAAGAGAAAGTTCTGAGAGGACTGCCCAGCCAGTGTTCCTGCATTTTCTACTGCGGGGATAACTGTGCTGCCTGAGACCTTTGGAGAATGACAGGATGCCAGGGACCGGGAAGCTGTGGCTTGATTTCTGTTCTACACAGAAAGAGCCTTGAACATGTTACTTTGCCTCACAGTTCTTATTTATCTGTCTCTATGGATGACAGAGTAATTCCTACAGCTACTTTGAAATAGATAGGCACATGTGAAAGTGTTTTGTAACCTATAAAGCACTGTACTATTTTTCATGTAATGTTTAAATGTTCACATGTCTTAAGTGTTTATCATTTTACAGATGGATAACTATATAACTATTAAGGAAATCATATACCAGAAGAATTTCCATGGACATCTTGGAATATGAACTACACTGTCAAACCGCGGTGCTCTAAAACTCGTGGCACTACTGTGGAAATTAACCTATGAAGTACAGAGTAGAGTGCGGAGAAGGAAGGCAGGAAGGTGGCAGACGACAAAGCAACATGATGGACACGCTGAGTAACACAGTTTTGAGTTTATCATCCAGCTATTATAGGGACAGCTTCCATATATTAGTAACAAACATTCTAGATGAATTAGAAGTAAAAGTGCAAAGGGCAGGTATGCCCTGTAGGGTATGTCCTGCCCAGGTTTGCCTGTAATCCCAGCACTAGGAACGCTGAGGCAGGAGAATTCCTGAGAGTTTGAGGCCAGGCTGGGCTTTAAAGTGAGCTAAAGGCCAACCTAAGCCGCATAGTGAAAGCCTGCCTCAAAAAGACCCCCCAAAAAAGACAGAAAAGAAATAAAAAGTATAATCATTGAAAATAGCAAAATAGAAAATGTGAGTGAACATTTAAAGAATATTTGAGGTAGAGAAAGACATCCTTCAATTTTTTCTGTTTTGTCTTTTTTTTGGAGACAGTTTCATTATGTAGATCAGGCTGGGGTTTAGCTCACTATGTAGTTTAGGTTACCCTCAAACTCGCAGTGATACTCTTGCCTCAGCCTCCTGAGTGCTGGGATTATAGGTGTGCAACACCACAGCCATTGAGAAAGACATTTTTAACTTGTAATACAAATAAGTATTCAAAAAAGAATTAATAACTTATAAAAAGTAACTCAAGCCAGGTGTGTTGGTACATCCCTGTAAAGCCAACACTTGGAGGTCTGAGGCAGGAGGATCACTATGAGCTCAAGCCAGCCTGAGCTACATAGTGAGATCTTGTGTGAAAACAAAACAAAGAAACAAAATAAGCAAAGCAAAGCAAAACAAAATAAAGTAAATCTTATATTGGCATAAAACTACATTATAAACAAGATT
Organism: Dinomys branickii; assembly: GCA_004027595.1. Classification (NCBI taxonomy): domain Eukaryota; kingdom Metazoa; phylum Chordata; class Mammalia; order Rodentia; family Dinomyidae; genus Dinomys; species Dinomys branickii. The sequence continues at coordinate 113,753 of PVLD010000219.1, forward strand.
AAAAGTTAAATCACTGAGTAGAAAATTATGTGCATCATGAGTAGCAGATTAATTTAGTATATTAGTAATTTTTGCAGGTTCATATTAAAAACTAAGGGCTCCAATTTAAAAAACAGGAATATTTTGAGTAACAAATTATAAATGAATTATAAAAATAAACTATTAGTATATAGTATCAGATTAAGTCTCACTTACAGTTAAAGATATGCAAACTCTAATAATAATGAGCTATCATTACTCATGTGTTGAATAACTAAAACCTTTTTACAATGCCTAGTGTTAGTGCTGTGGGGAAAGAAGCATACCTATGCAGATTCATACCTGCTGATGGCAGTATAAGCAGGCACTTCTGGAGTGCAATCTAGGAATTAAAATAAATATTTAACTCAAACTGCACAGGAAATACTTCAGTGAACACCTGGGACCTCATCTTATTAAAAAACTTTTGCACATCAAAAGAAATCACGAACAGAGTGAAATGACAACCCACAGATTGGGAAAATTTTAGCCAATTGTCCCTCAGAAAAAGGACTAATATCTAGAACATATAAAAATTGACAAAAAAAGTCAGAGCTCCCACATTCAAAGACCCACTCCAAAAATGGGCATCTGAGATGAATAAGCACTTCTCAATGAAGAAATACAAATGGAAAATAAATATATGAAAAAATGTTCAATATAATTAGTCATTCAAGAAACACAAATTAAAACACTGAGAGTCCATCGCACCCCAGAAAGAATGGCTATCGTCAAGAAATCAACCAATAGCAAATGCTGGAGGGGCTGTGGGAGAAAGGAACCCTTTTCCACTGCTGGTGGACTTGGGGTGAAATTAAAAATGAACCCTTTTCCACTGTGTAAATTAGTATGGAGATTCCTCAAAAAAGCTAGGATTAGAGGTTCCATTCAACCCAGCTCCCTTTCTGGGCATCTTCCCAAAAGAATTAAAAACACCATACCACAGAGACGTATGTCCACCCATGTTTATAGCAGTGTAATTTGTAATAGCTAAATCCTGGAAACAACCCAAATGCCCATTAACTGAGGAATGGAAAAACAGGTGTGGCATTTTGATACAATGGGTATTACTCAGCTATAAAGAAGGATGAACTGGAGACTTTTATAGGTAAATGGATGCAGAGACCATACTCATAAGTGAAATAAATCACACTCACATGTGTGAACATCATACTGTTTCCCTGGTGTGAGAAACTGAAAGAGAAGATAAGACCTATAATGTACAATAGATATTGTAACATAGGAAGAAATTGTTAAAAAAGAAAAAGAAATTAGGATGAGTGAATGGGAAAGGACAGTAGGAAAAAATGCAAGTCAGTTATTATCAGTGTGTCTCAGTTCATAAAAAGGAAGGTTTGTGCTAGTGGTAATTGGAGAAATTTCACGCCCATATGTTGTACTCTGAGTAACTACTTTAACAATAATAATATGCAGTATGTTACCTGTCATTATTCTCCTATCACCTTGTTATGAAATTTTGTTTTACATGTGTTCCATAAAATAAAAATAAATAAATAAAACAAAACAGGCAGACCACTAAATTGACACGGACAAATGGTGAGCAAGGACAGCACACGTCTGGGGAGAAGAGAGAAGAAGAAAATTTTCACAGATTCTTCCGTTAGTCGAAGCACCACTCTGCACTCCTCTGCTGCACACAGTGGGTTATGCATGGTGATTCTTCCCGAGGCACAATGTACGGGAAAGGGGAGGCGCAGCCCTGGCGTGGAAACCTCGTGCACACGGCTCAGTCTCGGACGAAGGTCAGCAGCGAGGAGTCCTGGTGCTGCTAGTGCAAACCTTTGACAGGGAGTAATAAAACTGACCCTTCTGTTATAGTCTCCCACCTGCAAATTCATAATCCCAGTCTGTGAGCAGAATAGCAGAAAACACAGTTCATGGGACTTTCCACCAAATACCAGACTGCTTCTCAAAACTGTCGGACTTATCAAAAACCAGGAAAGTCTGAGGAAGTGCCATAGTCTGCTGCATCGGCCTAAGGGAATGTGACGCATAAGTGCAGTGCATTCTGGGTGAAAGTCTGGAGCAGGAAAAGAGGGGTAAGAGGCAAAAAAGCCTAAATGAGAGTTTGGTTTGTAACAGCAAAGCAGCATCAGTTTATTAATTGTGACAAATTTACTAGCATAATCTTAAGAAACTTTCTGTAAATTTAAGACAGTTGTAAAATATACTTTCTAAAACAAAGAAAAATCTCTAGGGTGAAATTAAAAATGAATGGAATCTATACTATGGCAATTTTACTTCTATGACTATGTTCCGAGAATATAATCACTCAAATATGCAGGAATGTATGAAAAAGCATGATCATCAAGAGTGCTGAATATAATTCTAATTCTAATTTTAAAAACTAAGCAGTGGTGGTGCATGCCTGTAATTCCAGCACTCGGGAAGCTGAGGCAAGAGGATCACTGTGAGTTTGAGGCCAACTTGGGCTGTGAAGTGAGTTCAAGGCCAACCTGAACTTCCCAGCAAAACCATGCCTCAAAAAGACAAAAACAAAACAAAGCAACAACAACAACAATACAACAAACTAAAACGGCAGGTCAGGGGTGTAGGTTAGCATGGTAGAGCTCTCCCCTCGTGCGCAGGAGGCCCTGCGTTCCACCCCCAGCACTGTGACAAGACCAAACAAAGCACAACCCCAAAAATGTGAACGCCTGCCAATACAGGACCGGTAAACTGCAATATCGTATATCTAAATGCTACAATAGTATTTAGTTACTTTAAATGGTATTTCTAAATCTATCGATATTTAAGTATACCTGTAACATTTCTGAGGAAAGAGGTAGTGCAATAACCTACATAGTCTAATTTCACTGAGAAATAGTCACATGTTTTTGTGCTGTTTACATCTGACAATATCTGAAACATAACAATGTGAGTGCTGGATATGTATTTCTGTCCAGATTTTGTATATATTTTTCTTTTTCATATTTTCTGAATGTTCTGAAGTTTTCATGTGCTGTGTATTGTCTTTATGATAATACTAAAACTACCTGTATTTTTATAAAAGTTATGCATATGTCATGATATTTTACTGAAAATTTTGAGAATGCTTTAAGAACTGATACATATAAAATCAATCAGTTGGAATAGTGTTCTAAAGACTTACTATTTTCCAGAGGAGCATATAATACTTTTTCATTTAATTTGTGTTCTTTCTCACTGATGAATATGTTAGGCTTTATTCTATTTATTTCTAAATTAGTTTTTTGCAAGCTCCATTGAAGCTGAGCTGACCTACCATATCTGACCTGTTCTAGCAGGAACTGAATAAAGTCAGTAGGACATGTGGCTTTCTTGACAAATAACGGTCCAAATTCCCCACTAGGAAGCCAGTAGCTGCCACTGTACACCCTTCTGGTTTTGTCCTGTGCTATGTGAAGTTGGGACATGAATCCTCACACTGCACCTCTGCGGGCGTGTGAGGACTTCAGTGAGGATAAGTGTCCTCAGACTGCTCTCTCAGGTTTGTGTCTCAAGGATGTAGCTTGAAGAAATTTAGGTATTTCTATTGGTCTGTGCTCCAGATTATGGAATTTCATGGTACAAACGACAACAAATGTTTCTGTGCACTTCTAAGAACAGCCTGGGCAGAGAGAGTAGCGGGTGAGGGAGGCGGGCTGCCTTGATCAGCGCAGGACGAAGTTTCATCTGTTTTCCCACATTTTCTAGAGCATTCTTTATGCAGTTGTCCTTTTGCCTCTTCTCTACAGTACTGTAACAAACTGTGAATTAGTCTCTCTGTGTTCACGGTCTTTTTTTTACTTAATTTATACACTTCTGGACACGAATATGTCAGATCCTGTTTCCATCATGTTACTTCCAGCACAAGAGTTACTGCCTGCAAAATAAGATCCAAACCTGCCAGCTAAGCACTTTCTTACTTCTGTGCTCTGGCTCAAGTTTTGGCCCCTGTTTGCCTGCTTTCTTCTCAAAGCCAAGTTGAAAAGTCACCTTTTAAGAAAGCTGTCTGTGGTCTCTACACTGGGCATAATTAACCCACCTTACTCATCTCCTTTCCAGGTGCTCTTTTAACTATATAGTTCACACTGTAAACCATGCAGGCATACTCAATCTTCCTAAAAAGGTGAGGTAAGGGAGAAAGTGTGAGTCCAGACAGGTTTGAAGCCAGTCCACTCTGCACTAATACCCAAGGACCTGGCAGGCAGCCCGCAGCCTTTCTGAGTGGGACACATGTCTTGCTTTGCATTTTCCCGCTTGTGACTTGAGGCTTATTGCTGAGCCAGCATGATACTGTTCAACCTATGCTATATGGCACACATATTCTTTAACACTTACTACTTTCTGTATTTCACTGTAGAAGGAAAGAAGAAGCAAAATGAAAGGAATTTAAAAGGCAATCTCAGTCCCTAACTCTCACACTAATAAGCACCCAGTCTTTGCAGTCATAATCAAATGAAATACGCATTTATGGCCCGCCTAACACTTTCCATTCATGACAAAAACATGTAAGTGAGAACCAGTGCATTAAAAAACTACTTAGAGAAAGTTCAGAGAAACACATCTTTCACTACTCAAAGGAGAAAAAGATGAAGTCCGTCTAGCAATTGAAAATATATCTTAAAACACTAGGTTTATTATTATGTTCATTTTTAATGGAATAAAGAAGAAAGGGAAGTCTTAACATACCATAGATTCAATTCTTTCAGTCAAAATTCTGTATTCTTGTGTACCTGGTGAACTTAACTGGTCATTGTATTCAACATTCATTACTCGAATATTACCATGGTAAAAGCAAGATTTTTGACCTGGAAAACAAAGAAAAAACAGGGTCAGTCTCACATTATGAAGTAGTTGATTTTTTCAGGATTATGGGAAATTATATTACACAATTACTATTGGTTTCCCTAAAAGAAAGAAAAGGAAGATCTACACTTCATATAAATGTAACTAAAATACTATTTTTCTTTCAGTTTTGAAAAAGATTGGTAAATCTAGAACTCTCAAACCTGTGTGAAATTTAAACCAGCATTATTCTTTGAGACATTAAAAACTATTCCAAAGTGCTATCATTTTCATTCTTAGTATCTTTTAGGGAGATTTGTTGATTCATTCAAGAAATATATTGAATATCTATAATATGCTGTTATTCAAGATATCATCAAGGAGGAAGTCAAGAAACTCTGAATAGGTTTAAAATTATTTTACTGGAAAGGGACCGAGAGTTGGGAGGAGCGAGCCCACATGGTGGGTGGGGTCATGCGAAGGGTCAGGATGCTTTTTGTCCATGCTGAGTGCAGGCATCATGCACTGCAAATATGAGTAATAGAAGCTGTGCTGTTAATTGAAGAATTAGTGCTTTGACATTAGCTTTTCTGTAATAAGCTGGGAAATAAATCTGCCAGAATATCTAACCCACTTTGTCCATTGTAAGTTTTTTTCACCCAAAGAGTCTTCTAGAATACATACTCAGCTACGTGATGTGATAAAAATCTCTAAAATATACTTGCATTACACAACTCCAAACACCACGAACTGACCCTGCCCTTTTTTCTAACCATTTGCATACACAATTTATGAAGCAAAATGCGTTGCACACAGGAGAGGATCAGAGTCCCCGTGTGGATGCCCATTGTTGGTCTTGGTGGCGGAGAGACAAAGTACGCTGGGCCACATGTGACCAGGAGATAGGGTTTGCATGGGACTCACCTAGGGACAGGCTCTTTGTGTGTTTTTTAAATTTTTACTTTTTATTTTTATTAGTATGTGTTTGCAATTCATAATGACTTGCATTGTAGGGAACTGGCACCTTCACATAACACATCTCAAACCTTTTTCTCTCCCTTTCCCCTACACTACCTTTTTTAAAAAATGATTTTGTTTTGGCCAATATCAGATTCATTTATTTATTTTGTAAGTGTTTATAAAGTTAGTTATCATAAACATAAATTAAAAGCCAGACTAACAGGCCAAAAATCATGCAAAGCACATAAGACAACTATACTAAATCAAGGTACAACTTCGGATATATTGGCCATGCTGGGTTATAATAACTTATTTTCTCCCTCATTTACCCTAGTGTCTTTTAGTTTGCACTTTATATATTTGGTTTCTCATATGAGAAAAAACATGAGATTTTTAAACTTGTGTGTCTAATTTATTTCACTTAACATTATGGTCTTGAGGTGAATGCATTTTGACTCAAGTTTACCCTTGTTTATGGCACAGTAGTACTTGATCATACATAGACAACATATTCTATTTATGCATTCTCTTTATGTATTCCTCTGTTGGTGTATACATAGACAAAACTTAGTTATTATGAATTATGCTACTGTAGACATGGATTTCATAGCGATTTTCCAGTGTACATTCCTACCACAATGAAGAAGCGTTCCTTTTTCCCCTACAGGCTCTCCAACATTTATTATTATTTGATTTATTATTGTTGGCCATTAATTTAAAGGGAGATGGAGACTCAGTGTCACTTTATTTTGCTTTTCTTGAATGGTCAGTGATGCTGAACATTTTTTCATGTATCTATTGTCCATTTATTTGTCTTCCTCTGAGAAGTGCTTACGCATTTCAGGTGCTCATTCTTTAACTTGGTCTTTAAATGTGTGTGGGAGTCTAATTTTTGAGTTGTTTCTATATTTTAGATATTAGTACTTTGAGGACTGGCTAGCAATTTTTTCCCCATTTTGTAGGTTTTTTCTTCTATTGCTAGTGGTTTCCTTTGTTGTGCAAAAGCTTTTACATTTTGTACGATCCCATTGTTGATGCTTGGTATTATTTCTTTGGCAACTGAGGTTCTACTCCAAAACTCTTGGCTGAGAATATAGCTCATCGGCGTGGCACCTGCCGAGCAAGAGCAAAGTTGTGAGTCTGGAAGAAAAGAGAAAAAAAGAAAAAGTCTTTGCCTAAGCCTATGTCTTCAAGTGTTTTACGTATTTTGTCTTCTAGCAGATGTTTTTGTTTTAATATGTAGATTTTTAATCCATTTTGATTTTAGTTTAGTGCATGGTTCTAGATTCAACCTTTGGTTTGTGGATAGCCAGATTTCTCAGCACCATTTGTTAAAGAGTCTACCTTTTCTGCAGCAAAAATGGTTAGTTCTTTTGCCAAAGATAAGGTAGCTGGAGTTGTTTATGCAATCTTTCTTCTGCTCTATTGATCCAGAAGTGTTTTTTCCCCAATGCGGTGCTGTAGCTTCACAGTGTAATTTTGAAGTTTGGCATTGTAATACCCTCTTCCTTGCCCTTCTTGGCCAGAAGTGCTTTTGCTATTTTAGATCTCATTTGATTCTGTATGAATTTTAGGATTCTTTCTCTACCTCTGTGAGGCATGCTATTGATATTTTGATGGGGATTGCCTTAAATCTCTATCACAGTTTTAGAAGTATGGACATTTTGACTACACTGGTTCTACCAATGCAGGAGCAGGGGGTATCTTTCATTTTATGGCATCTTTTTTGATCTACTTTTTTTCAGAGCATTGTAGTTTTCTTTGTAGTGGTCTTTCACTTTCTTGGTTAGGTTCATTCCTGAGTATTTTATTTTTCTTGATGTCATTGAGAAAGGCATTGTTCTCTTATTTCTCATTTGCTTGGTTTATTATTTGTAGACAGAAGTGCTATTTATTTTTGAGTGTTTACTTTGTATTGTATGCTACTGAAGTTGGTCATTCATTCTAAGAGTCTTTTCGTGTTCTTCTGCATAGAGGATCATGTCATCTGGAAATAATAATAATTTGACTTCTATTTTAGCTATCCATATCCCCCATATCCCTTTTCTTTCTTTCTCTTGTCTAATTAGGAGAGCAATACTAAACAGACGCAAGAATAGCAGATAATTTTGTCTTTTCCTGATTTTAGTGGGAAAGCTTTCAGTTTCTCCCTATTTAGTATGATGTTGACCATTTGGTTGTCATAGATATCTTTTATCAGATTGAGATAAAGATGTTCCCTATTTTCATAGGGTTTTTCTGATGAATGATGCTGGAGTTTACAAGTGCTTTTTGTTTTCCTATTGATCTTATGACTTTTGTTTTTGCTTCTGTTTATATGGTGTATTGCATTTACTGATTTTGGCATATTAAACCATCCTTGCATTTTTAGACTAAAATCCTATCTGGTCATGATTTATGATCTTGATGATTTTATGCATTTTGTTTGTCAGTGTCCTATTGAGGATTTTTGCATCTACATTTCTTAAAGAGATTGACCTGTAGTACTCTTTTTGGTCGGGTGCTTTTTTGGTTTTGGAAACAGGGTAATGTTTGCTTCCAGGAATGACTTTGGGAATACTTCCTTTTTGATTTAACTAAAGAGTTTGAGGAGTATTGGCATTCTCCTGAAGTTCTTGTAGGATTTGGCAGTAAACCTGTTGGGATCTGGGCTTTTCTTACTGTTTTTTTTTTTTTTTTCCTAATTACTTCTTCAGTTTCACTGACTGATGTTGGCTTATTCAGGAATTTTCTATCTTCTTGGTCCAGCTTTGGCAGTTCATATGTTCTAAGAATTTATATATTTCTTCTCAATTTTCTGTTTTGTTAGTGTACAGGTTCTCAAAGTAGTTCCTTTTTTTTGGTACCAGGAATCAAACTCAGGATCTTGTTCTTGCCAGGCAGGAGCTTGTGCCACTAAGCTATATCCTCAGCTCAAAGTAGTTACTGGTAAGTGTCTGGATTTTGGCAGGATCCACTGTGATTTCACCTTTTTAAGTTCTAATTGCATTTATTTGATTTTGTCTTTATTTTGATAATATAGGCTAAGAGTTTACCTTTTTTTATTCTTTTAAAGAACCAACTCTTTGATTCATGGATTTGTTGTATTGCTTTTTTAGTCTCAATTTCATTAATTTCTGCTTTGATATTGCTAACTTCCTTCCATGTACTGCTTTTGGATTTGAATTGTTTTTCTGGGATTTTGGGGTGCATCATTATGTTATTTATTTGAGTTTGCTCTGCTTTCTTCACATGCGATTTCATTGCTATAAAGTTCCCTCTTATAACAGCTTTAATTGTGTCTCATAAGTCCCTGCATGTCACACTGGCATTATCATTTAATTATAGAAACTCTCTAATTTCTGTCTTTGTTTCTCCAATCCATTAATTATTCAAGAGTGTATTATTTAATTTCCATGTGTTTGCATAGTTTCTGTGGTGTCTTTTGCCCTTGACTTTGAGTTTCACTGCACCATGATGCAGTAATATGCATGGGACAATTTCAATTCTTTTGCAATTGCATACAATTTATCAGCTAGTATGTGATTATTTTGGATAAAGTCCCATGTGGTGCTGAGAAAAATATGTATTCTGTAGATGTAAAATGGAATGCTCTGTAAGTATCTATTTAGTCCCTTTGTTTGATGATTTGGTACAAGTCTGACATTTCTTTGTTGATTTTTTTTGTCTATTTGATCTGCCCATTTGTAACAGCAGGATATTGAGGTCCACTATTACAATTGTATAGGTGTTTATCTGATTTAACACGTGCATTAATGTTTGTTTTATGAAGTTGCACATGCAAATTTTTAGTGAATATATGTTTGTAATTGTTATATCTTTTTGTTGAATTATTCTATTAACCAATATGTAGTGACTATTTGTCTCTTCTTATCAGTTTGGGCTTGATGTGCATCTGGTCTGAAATTTAGGATTGCTACTCCTGCTTTTCTCCATGTTCCTATAGCATAGAATACTGTTTTTCTTTGTTTGATTTTTAATCTGTGAATTTCTTTTAGGAATTAAGTGTGTTTTTTGTATACTGCATAATGTTCAGTTTTGTTTCTTAATCTACTCTGCCAATATGTCTTTTGTTTGGGGAATTCAGACCATTCCCATTGAGGTTTATTACTGAGAAGTATTGGCTTATTCTTGTCACTGTATTATTTTATTGTTGCTGTTTTTCATTAAAAAATTCATTTTGCATAGTTGTTTATGTTGCTGAAAGTATTAATTTTTTAAAAATTTATTGGCATTGTTGACTTCCTTGTCTCTTTCTATCCTTGAGAAGTTTCTGTAATGGTGGCTTGGGAGTCAAGAATCTTTTGTGGTGCACCTGGTCAGGGAAATATCTTATTTCTCCACCAGTTTTGAAGGAATGTTTTTCAGCATATATGGTTGGGTTTGGAGGTTGTTACCTTTTAGGGCTTGATACACTTCACTCCATACCCTCCTGGCCTTATGACTTATGATGAGAAGTCTGTTATAATTCCAATGGGTTTAGCTTTGTATATGATTTGTTGCCCTTCTATAACAGCTTTTAAAATTGTTCTGGTGATGGACTCCTCATTGTTTGAGTATAATTTGGGGTGGAGAGGATCTCTTTTGGTCATGTCCATTTGGGGTTTTATTGGTTTCATTTGTCTGTATGTTTATTACTTTCCCTATGTTTGGAAAGTTTTCTGCCATTATTTCTGTGAACAATTTTTTTTAATGCCATTTGTGTTGTCTTCTGATGTTTCACTTATTTCAATTACTCTTAGATTAATCTTTTTGGTTTGTTTATTTGTTTGCTTTTTTTTTTTTTGAGACAATCTTGGTACATAATTCAGGCTAGTCTGGACTCACTGTGTAGTCCAGGCTGGCCTTGAACTCGTAGCTATTCTTCTGCCTCATCCTCTTGAGTTCTAAAATTATAGGCAGGTGCCACCACACCCATCTTTATATTAGTCTTCTTTGATTAAGTTTGAAGCTGTTGGAGTCATTTTTTGTGTTATCTGGTGTTTGTAAGGTGTCTAAGTAGTTGGTTTTTAAAGGCATCATAGTTCTTAAATACTTTCCTCACAGTAGTCACTTCTGATATTCATACTTTCCATACAATTTTTAATCTCCTATGTTTCTCATTGAGATCTTTTTGTTGACTCTAATTTCCTCAACCAGTCATAAATGTTTTGTTTCATTTTGTTTAGCTCATGTAGTTTTTTATTAGTGCCTTCTGAAAACTCTGCAACTTTTTAGTTATTACTTCTGTTATTTATTTAGTTATATCTTCTCTGATCCTGCTCAGAAGTGCTTCCATCTGCTTCTGCACCTCCTCTGTTACTGTTTCCAGTAATTCATGTGTGTAGCTCGTGCTATTACTCCTCTGGATGGCCAGTGTTTGACTTTTGGGGAGTTAGAAGTTTTGTGAAGCATTTTTTTGCCTTGTCTTCTTATGTCTCTCTATTTGTGTGTGTGTGTTGGGGTTGTTGACACATATCGTAAAGCTTTTGTTGCCAGTGCTGACCTTGTTGTCCCTTTAGTTGCCCTTCAGTGATGTACTTTGAGCATGGCCAGCTATAGTTCTTTGCCTCAGCTCTACGATCTGACCACCTTGGTTAATTTGTGAAGGAAGAATGAAATGCAGCTAGTTCGACATCAAGTTTTCTGGGAATGTACTTTGGTATTGATAATGTCACAAAGGTAATTTGAGTACTGGCTTACAAAGAAGTAGCAACAATTATGTGACCCTAGTAATATCAAGCATATCAGCTACAGTATTATTATCTGTGATAAACTGGATATTGCCTTAGTTACTTTTCTTTCATTACTGAGATAAAATAGCTGACACCCAAGGTTAAGGGAGGAAAGGTTTATTTAACTCACAGTTTGTAGAGGTTTCAGTTGCTAACAGGCTGGCTGTAAGGCAGGATGGCATGCGCAGCCATTCACGGTGGTGGAAGATACCAAACGCAAGAAGAGCAGACGGGAGAGCCAATCTCTTCCATCCCTTATATTGTTTTCAGTCTACTGGCCTTGAGTAGGGGTAGCACTCGCACTCTTAATTCCAGCATTAGATCATGAGTCAATCACAAACTCCAGAGTAAACTGCCTCTGAAAAGCCCACAGTCCATGACTCTTTAAAGGTTTTAGAAAAAGGCAACATATCAATAATAAAGGCAGTACAGCAGATTGAACAACATAAGCCATAAAGGCCAGGAGAGCTTGGAGTGATATTGCAAGACCTAAAAGAATGCAATTTCCAAACAGACTGTTATTTGAAAACTGATGCACAAATAAGGCCTTTCTATCACAATGAGCAGCTCACAGAATTCGTAACTACCAAATCAGCACTGCAAAAAGCCTCGAAAATATACTAGACACAATGAAACCAAAGGAGCCAAAATGTCTACTGAAATGAATACAGCAAACAAGGTGAGCAGTCAAGCAGAAGGAGGGCAGAAGAATTGTCAACAGAAAAAAAAAACCAATGACAGAAATACATTAGTATCTCAGTGATGACTCTCAGTGTGAATGGTCTCAATGCTTCAGTAAAGATATGCAGAATGAGAGAATAGATTAAAAAACTATAACCAACATTATGTTGTATATCAGAAACACATGTAATCCAAAGAGAAGCCATAGACTAAAAGTCAAAGAAGAAAAAGCAAAATTCAAAGGAAGAGAAGACCCAAAACAAACAAGAGTAGCTATCCTATCTTCAGACAAAGTAGACTTCAACCCAAAATTGACAAGAAGATGCAAAGAATGTCATTACATATTGGTTAAAGAAACAATTCAACAGGAAGAGGTAACAGTTATATATATGCAACAAACACTGACACGCTCAAACTTATAAAACAAACACTGTTAAATATGAAAACTTGGATAAACCCCAAAACAGTATAGCGGGAGTCTTCAGTAACCACTGTGACAAGGAGATGGATAAGCTTCATAAAACATCAACAGAGAAATGTCAGAGTTGAACCACACCTTTAATACAAGTGGGCTTAATGGATATTTATAGTGTTCCACCGAACAAAAACAGCATACACATTCTTCTCAGTAGCACATGGCACTTTCTCCAAAAAAGACCACATTTTAACCCATGAAGCATGCTGAAGACAATACAAAAGGATTGATAATTTCCCATGGGTAATATCTAGTTCAGTAAAACTAGAAATCAATCACAAAAGAAGCCAGTGAAATTATGCAAACACATGGAAATAAAAAAATACAGTATAGAATAATCAATGGGTTACAGAATAAATCAAAGAAGAAAATGGTCTGCTCCTAGACACAACATCCCAGAACCTGTAAGATACAATGAAAACAGTCCTAATAGGTAAGTTAGTAGCTTTGAATCAAACTTAACACAAAACAGCAAGCCCAGATGAATAAGCGCCTCAAGGTCCTACAGCAACAATCTGAATCTAAAGGTAATGCATGGGAGGATATTATCAGATAAGAACAAAAATAAATGAAATTGAAACTAAGAGCAGTACATTGTTGAAGCAATGAATCAAAGAATTGGTTCTTCAAAAGAATTAATGAAACACATAAGCATTTCACTAAGCCTATCAATAAAAATTGAAAAGATCCAAATCAGTGCAATTAGAAATAAAAAAGGAAAAAAAAAGACATCACTGAAAGCAATAATATTATTAGTAAATACTTTGAAAACCCATCTTCTAAGAGTTGGGGAATCCAGAAGCAACGGTACATTCCTAGATATATATGAATTACCAAAACTGAACTGAGAAGACATACAAATTCTAAATATTTAGTAACAGGAAATGAAATTGAAGTAGTAATAAAAAGAAAACCCACCATCAAATAAAAGCCCAGAGCCTGATGAATTCACTGCTAAAATTCTACAAAACTATAGGAAAACTCTAATTATAACACTCCTTAAATGAAATTGAAAGTGTGGTGATGCTCCCAATGTGATTCTTGAAGCTAGCATTACCGATATTCCAAAAGCAGACAAGGACAGAACTAAAATAGAGTTCTATAGGCCAATAGTTTATTTAGTTCATGTAGGTGCAAAAATCCTCAACATGATACTGGAAGACAGAGTACAACAAATCATCAACAAGATCATGGCCAAGTGGGTTTCATCTCAGGAATGTAAGAATGATTCAACATACACAAATCAAATAGTATAATACATCACACAAACAAAAGCAAGGATAAAATTGCATAAAAATCTCAATAGATGAAGTCTTTGATAATATCCAATATTCATTCATGATTTTTTAAAAAACCCTGAAAAAAATACGTATGGAAGGATCTTTTCTCAATCTGATAAAAATCTTTTATGACAAACCTAAGACAACATAATATTAAATGGAGGCAACATTGTTTCCTTCTAAAATCAGAAACAAGGATGCTCACTATTACCAGTCCTATTCAACACAGTACTTAAAATACTACCCACAGCAATCAGGAAAGCAACAGAAATAAAAGTGATATGTATAGAAAAGAAAGAATTCAAACTATAATTTGCAGATGACATCCTCTACAAAGAAGACCCCCCCAAAATTCCACACAAGAGATTGTTACAATTAATGGCCAAAGTCATAGTGTAGCAGGATATAAACTAAACACACAAAAAACAATAGTGTTCCTATAAACCAATAATGAACTCATCCAGAAAGAAAGGGGGAAAGCAATACTATTCACCATAGCATGAAGAAAATATTTTACCAAGAGATTAACCTAACCAAGGAAGTCAAAGACCAATATCAACAAAAACTATAGTATTCTGAAAAAGGAAATTGAAGAGAATATTCAGAAATGAAAACTTGTCCTGGATGGTAGTACCAAACTTGTCAAAAGGACCATACTTTCAAAGTTGATATACAAACTTAATGCCATCCCAATCAGAAGACCACCAGCATTCCTCACAGAGCTAGAGAAAAGAATTTTGAAAGTCATATGGAATCAGAAGACTCCCAGAAAAAGGCAACCATGGAAAACAGGAGCAGAGAAGAAGGCAGCACAATTCTGCACTTCAGGTTCCATTACAAAGCTATAATGATTTTTTAAAAAGCATTATACAGACACCAAAACATACCTGCACACCACTGAAATAGAACAGAGCATGCAGAAAAAATTCTGGCACAAACATATGTTGGACAAAAGATGGTCTCTTTAGCAAATGGTGCTGGGAAAGTTGGCTGTGGACATGAGGATGAATCTAGACTCACATCTCTCATTGTGTAATCAACTAAAATCAAAATGGATCAAAGATCTAAATGTTAAAGTAGAAACACTTAACCTTTTAGAACAGGCACTAGGTAAAACTCTTGAAGACATAGTGTCTTCATTACCTTTCTCTTGTTGCTGAGACAAAATACCTGATGCCCAAAATGAAGGAAGATAAGACTTATTTAGCTTACAGTGTGTGGAGGTTTCAGTCTATACTTGGCTGGCTCCAAGGCAGAGTGGCACATGGCAGAGGGCCAATGCTTATAGTGGGCGTAAAATAGCAAAAGCAACAAGAGCAAAAGGGAGGAGGAGCAGAGAGAGAGCAATCCTCTTTCCCTCCTTTTCATTGTAGGTAGGCTGACCCCACCGAAGGGGCATGTAGTACTCATATAATCTCCATGCCCTCCTCTTGCACAAGTTCAGGATGAATACAATGTAAATACTCTGGCTCCCCTGCTGAATCACATAGTTAACCTCTAAACCTGTCAAATTGACACAAAGAACAACATCTCAAAGGGTAAGGGCATGTCCTTTTCACCTCAAGATGCAGAACTGCTGAGTCACTTAGCCAAACCTCTAGACTCCTCAAGCTGAGAAAACCAAAATAAAAATAAAGAACAAAATAAAAAATATATAATAGGCAGTACACTCGTAGATCTTTTGCAAAAGGAAAGGGACCAGGAGATGGAGAGAAAGTAGAGGGAAGGGCAGGGAAGGAATGAAAAAATAAGCTGGGATGTGCTTTGTATCAAATCCTCATAAGGAATATAATTGTTACACACTGCAAACAGGTACTAATACGATTTTTTTTAATTTGAGAAGATAGAAATAATAAACACATAATGTTGTAAGTTTGACGTTACCTGTTTTCCACTGCAAACTTGCCTATTGATTGCCATAAGTTTCTGCTTTGTGTAAGACTGCCTTCAAAAGACAGAGAATGAATTAACAAATGTTTAGGGGCATTCAAATTTTAAGTGATGAAATGAGTTGCTCTCCAATGTTATGATTTTATTGGGTTATTTTATGAAAAAGGCAAATATACTATTGGCCAAAAAAGTTACGAAATTTTAGCATCAGAAAAATATGAAGAGATATTTTTAAAAATCTGCAATGGTTCTTGCCTGCGTAACAATGTTTGGTATACTCAAAATTTACACTTTTTATATTTAAAAAGGGCAAAACAGAAGTGATAAAATGCTTTTTGAAAGGAAATATAGGTATGAACATGTTTTTAGGGAAAACTCTAAGTGAAATGACCTTATTTTAAGAAAGAAAAGTAGCCATATGTATTTGTACATATCTATAATTCTAGCGGCCCAGAAGTTGGACATGAGGACTGTGTGTTTTCAAGATTCCATCTCAAAAACAAGAACACAAAAGAAAACGGGCAAAAGAGTGAGAAAGTAAGAAAGCAAGAGTGAGCGAGAAAAGAAAGCAAGAAAAGAAGGACAGAACGAAGGAGAAGTGAAAAAACAGACGGAACGAATGAGCACACATTTAGTCAGAACCATAGGTCATTATCTGGTGTGAAAACTAATTAGTAATCATCTCTGATACTTGCCAAAAGCTAAGAAGTGAATGAGCAGTCCTACAATCACAGCCACGATCCCCACCACTGCGACGACGGTGAAGAACACTACCCATGGGTTCAGGAATCGCGAATTTGATGACACTCTTGTGGACCTGTAAAGACCAGGAGAAGAAATGATGCCTCACATCACTCAGGAAGTCCATCATTTCATGTGGTGGGCATTTTGATTCTGCAGCCTCTTTTCTTGTAGGTGTCTCTAATTGTAGAAGTACAGCCTAGAGGTGGACCTGATAGGAACAAAGCCCTCCTTAATGATTTTTTCCCAGGTTTTTTGGTTTTGTTCTTGTCTTTTCCTCCACAAATCTATCAACTATTTATTAGTTCAGTGGAAGAAGAAGGAAATCTGACCTGTGGTTTAGAATTGCTTTCTGTCCTACCAACCAATGGATAAAGTTCTCAAGAAAACAAACAAAAAAACCCCCAAACACAGTTCCCACCAAAAGAACAACCAACTAACCAACCAACCAACACAACAAAACTCTAACTATCCTATTTTACTGCTATACGTTCTAAGATCTTGACTGATTACTATGGTAACAGCAGCCCACCTTCCCTGGCATTGTCCTCAGGGTTGTACTGGAGAGAGATCATGGGGGAGCGAAGGTGGAAGAGGTCAAAGACGCAGGGGTGAGGGTTGAGGGAGGCAGACAGGAATGCCCCTCATGTGACAGTCTCCATCTGTTAAAAATGGCAGTAAGGGGCAAGGCAAAGAGCTGGGACACAGGAGAGTAGCATGACCTAAAATATATTAGAACTGCCCCTACACTAGAGGATTTGTGCAATTTGTCATTTCCCCCCAGGACTGTCTTCTATTAGGCATATCAGCCAGAAAGTCTTACTGCCTGTGGCCGGTACACACACAGACTCACAGACCCACCCCAGAGAGGCCAGCAGATTTGCTGAGCATGAGTTCCAGTTCTGTTATTGGGAGATCATGTTGTCCTTTATTTGAGACTCTTTGTCTGAAAAATGGGCACAACAATATCTCACAAAGTTTTTCTGAAGATAAAATGAAGTTATATTTGGACATTATTTAACACATATTTCCACTTAAGTAGGTTATCCTCCAGGTTGTAAGCACCTGGAGAATAAAGGTGAGTTTTGTGTTGATGTTTCTGACACTTGTAGAGTGCCTGACATATACAGGTGTTTTGTAAACATTTGTGATATTTATAAATATGTGTTGTATGTATTAACTCTTGGTCTTGTTTGAGACTTAATTAAAAGCCTTAACATAGGTGGGAAGAAGGTGCTCATAGCCAGATTCTAATCTGATTTTCACTGTCTTTTTGTCAAAATTCCGGAGGTAGACATGAATTGGCCAACTTTCAACTTTGTTAAAAAGGCATGTTACAAAATATAAAAATTGACTCAGCTTAATCCTGATAATTCATAAAAGTATATTGAAATATGTAAAGAAGAAACTAACCTAAGTATAATAAATTTAAAAAGATGACTAATGTACATTTGTTTGTTTGGTTTTTTGGTACCTGGAATTAAACTCAGGACCTTATGCTTGCCAGGCAGGCGCTTGTGCCAATGAGCCATAACCCCGGCCCTGACTAATGTACTTTTAACTTTAGGATTTTGTTTTGGTTCATTTTGGTATACAGACCAATCTGATTTCCTAGAGCCTAGCATTGAGAGAAACTGACATTTGACATTTGATAACTTTTTGAGCGTCTGTTGGCTGATCCTCCTTCACGGGGTTGATGCGCCAGCTATAGGCAACCACAAATGCACAGTGTTTAGGATTTCTGAGCTCAGTAAATCATAGTGGCTGCTGAGAAGGGGGAGACAGAGTTGGAGGTGAAGGATACTCCGAAACAGATCAGTTCTCCTGGAATAATTACCATTCAATTGTATTTCCAGAGATGAAATCTGACTTGGAATGAGAGGCACTGAAGTACTGAAAAGCAAGGATTAAATTGGAAGCTAAACCTTCTCAAAAAACAAGAACCAGAGTCAGCATATGCTTTACGCTGAGTGAGCCATGCATGGGATGACTTTAGCGCCAATTTTTCTTTCAATTCACTGGAAGCATCTTAACCTTAGTGACTGCAAAGTATGATGAAACATATAAGTGAATGAAGGGCGCAGAGCCCAAATTACTTTAATCTCACAAGTTGTAATTACAGAAGAATCAATTGTTCCATTCTGTGGAAACAGCTGAAGAAGTATCTGATGTCTTGTTTGACAGTGGAACTTGCACATGAACCTCTGCAAGTTGCTGATTATGGTAACACAAACTACGTTGTGCATAATACTGTATTTACATTGTAAACTGCTACAGACATATATTTGTAAACATTGTTTGAATTTTGACTTGTATTACACTGGAAATGTATGTAAGAAAATAGTTTGGTTTTAATTCAGAATCCATGATTTACTGGAGACTTATTTAGCACTTTGGGTATGCCCTTGCTTCCAGCTCTGACTCACACTACTCAGCAGTCACAAATATTTACTAAACTCATAAATTCCAGACACTGTGCATTCGTGATTGCCTACAATGGGGACAACAACCCCATCAGTGAGATTTTTAGTGCTTGCATTAAAACAGATAAACAAATTCTCAGCAGTAATGTTTAACCAGCCCTCCTCCCCCTTTATGACATGAAAAGCTGTGGCTGTGGGAATTTATCTTCCTAAACTTTTATTGTGAAAGACTTTATGTTGGGCATTCTAGATGGATGTGGATGATCTTCACAATAGCCTTGTAAAATTTCTATCATGATCTTATTTTGAATATAAGAAAAATGAAGCTGAGAGTAAATAACTCATAATAATTCACCAGTGATAGAGAGAGAAGTGGCAACCAGGTGGGTTTGAATAAAAGAACATGAACTTCCTCACATCTACTTCCTTCCTAGGTTATCAAACACTACAGGGGACAGGAAGGTTTTGAATGTTTTGTCTTCCTTGATCTCACTTTGAGGAGGCAAAGGGAATCAATAAGTTTTCAGTAATTTTTAAATGCCTAGTACTGTCTTACACATACTGTGAAATAAAATAATCATTGACTTATTTTGACAGTATGCCTTAATATATTTATATAGGGATATTAATTTCTAACATTGACACACAGTTACATACACTATTCAACTGTGGCTTAATACAGCAATTTAATAACACATTCCTGTTATCTGTAAGACTAGAGGAAATCAGTGATAGCGTTGTTTAAAATTCAGATACGTGTAGTAGGCATGAACAAGAATTCAGACAATTTTTTGTCATTTGTGTAAGATTTCAGGTATGACATTAAGAAAGATGTAGTCCATAGTTCTTTCCTGTTAGGTTGTCTCCCTCCATGATCCCATCCTGCACTGTGCTTTTAGTAAGAACGCAATAGGCTACATCCTGAGATACATCTTCAGCCCCTATCTCTCTGTGAGCTTCATACTCATTTCAAATTACTCACTGACTACCTTATTGATGCTTTACAATCATTTCATATGGGCAGTTCAAAAATTATCTGTCTAAGCTACTTGTCTTTTGGTTACTGAGATAAAATACCTGGCACACAAAAGAGGAAAGGTTTATTTAGTTCATAATTTGTAGAGGTTTCATAATCAGCTGGCTCCAAGGCAGGGTGGCATGACAGGCAGGCATTGCAGAGGAGAAACAATTCATGGTAGCAAAGCAAGGAAGGTGCAAGACCAGCCTCTTTCTGCCCTTATATTGTATCCTGGCTGCTAGGATTAGGGCAATGCCAAACCAACCAGTGGACTGATTTAATAATCACATAGTCAATCCTAGCATTACACCCTGAATCAATCACACTCCCTAGAGTCAGCCACCTGAAAAAGCCTACCTATGACTGACTTGTGCCATCAAGACACAAACATAACAGCATCTTTTCCCCCAAACCAGACACACCCACCCCCTGCTATTTCTGATATTGGTAAAAGTCATATCATCTTCCTGGTACCCTCCATGAGAAATCCTATGAATTAGCTGGACTTATTCCTTCTTGCTCACTTCACACATAAAATGGTCACCAAAAGTTTCTTGTTCTCTTGCATAAATACTTTATTAAAGTTATGTCTTAATTCTGAATATGACAACAGTTACCTTAATTTTAATAGTGGAACTGCTTCCTGCCTAGTCTTCTTGCTTCCATAACTAACAAATTACTTAAATGAATAGAACTTTGGTGAAGACCTACATTCTCAGTGGTATTCTAGGTGCTGGGGACAGAAACAGCTGGTGTACATACCAGCTGCAGTGCGGTGAATATTTGTGTCCCTCCAAATTTATATATTGAAATCCTAACTCCAAGATGATAGTCTCAGGAGGTGTGGGCTCAGGGTGGTCATTAGTTATCAGGTCACAGATGTCATGAAAGGAATTAAAGTTCTTATAAAAGAGACCCCAGGGAGCCCTCTCATCCCAGTTGCTATAAGAGGTTGCAGGGAGACGTCCATCTATGACCAAAGAGCAGGCCTTCCCCAGACATGACTCCATCACAGCTTTAGACTTGGACTTCTCAGTCTCCAGAGTTGTAAGAAATAAATATGCGTTATTTCAAAGTCACACTGAGGGGCAGAGCGAGACGGAAGGGAGTGAAACAAATAGGTGGACTGAAGGATATGCGAGGGTGTGGGGAAAAGAATGTGTACGAGGCACTGAGTAGTTAGAGTGGTCAAGAAAGACCTTGCTAAGGTGCCCTTGGGTGAAGAATCGAAAGGTGTGAGTGAGTTTGCCATGAAGGGACCAGACGAATGACCCGTGCAGATGAATGGCTGTTTGGAGGCCTGGACCCAGAGCCTCACCTCATACATTTAAGGATCCACAGGGGGTAGGCGGAGTGCAGTGGAATGGTTGCATGCTGTGCATGGGTACTGGAGGGAGAAAAGCTCAGACAGGAAGCAGGGAGTCATCAGAGGATCATGACTTGGAGATGTGCCTGTAAGTGCTTTGGTCTCTATTTGGAGTGAGATGGAAAGGGGCTGGGGTTTTGAGCAAAGGAGGAACATCAGATCTGTTTCTTTGCAGACCTTCTGGGTGCTGTGGGAGTGAGAGGAGCTGCAGCAGAGGAGGAAATCATTGGAGCAGGAGAGTTGTCCATCCTCAAGGCAGGGGCAATGGGGAGGACCAGGGAGCCCCAGGAGAGTCGCACAGCCGTGGTCAGTGTGAGGACATTATGCATTTTGGCTCTGGAGGATTAACAGCGGTTGCCCTGCGAGAGGTGAGGAAAGGAATCTAGAGGGAGTCTAGGATTTTTTTTTCTTCTTTCCAATCAATTCTTTAAAATAATTCCAGGGAAATTTTTGAAAGAAAATCTTAAGGTCTTCCATCCTCCCTTTCCCCTGCCTTATCTGACAATGCTGTCCAGCTTGTCAATATTCTCATCTTACTCTTAAATATGGTACTCAAGGCCTGTGACCGTCACCTCTGCAGTTTCCACTTCTGGCCCATCCTCACCCGCCTGCTGCATGCGGACAGAGCGAGCCTTACCAGCCAGCCCCCTGCCCCCGTGATGCCCTCTTTCCTGGAAAATGTCTGTGAATGTCAGTTACTTGGCTTTTTTCCATTCCATTCGTAAGATAATTCGTGCCTCACTCTTCTTCCCCCGCAGGTGTTCAGTTTTACAGCCCCGACCCTGTGCCTCCTCCTCCGATCTCCTAACGCTCTCCATCACAGCGCCCTCCCCTGTATGTGTGTGCCTGCTAATCCAGACGGTGGCTCTCAGAAGGAAGAGCGGTACTCCGTCAGTGTCTGCTCTGTTACTAGCGCAACAGCTATCACAAAGACAATGTGAGGTGCAGTTTATGAAAAAACTGATGAAGGATTCTGCAAAGATGGATTTCAACACATTTTTATAATACTTTGAATTTCTTATCAAATTGTACACTCTGCATTCTAGTTGTAAATGCTGGTAAGTGAAAAAGTAGATCAGATCAGAGTATAAGCTCTACTAGCTGGTAAGCGCTTGCTGCGTACCTGGCAATGTGTTGAGCTGTTATACACCCTCTCGGGTAATCTTTGGAGGAACCTGCTTTACAGATGAGGAGATGCTGGGTTAGAGAGTAAGTTACTCAGCTAGTAGGTGACAGAGCTGTCATGAATCCAGTCTGGTAAGTTCAAACTGCAGATACCCACATCGGATGGAAGGAGATTTTTCTGCTAATGATTTGTTACTCAATTTCTGTCATACTTATTGCTACCTTTTATTGACAATAAAAAATGGAAAATTCAAAATATGTTGCAGACCTCATATCAGGATGTGCAAATACATATATTTCGATATGGAAGAGCATATTACGTGTTGACTTTATGAAGACTGTAACACTGGTTCCAGAATAAGGCTATTTATTGAGCTATAAATGTACTTGTTCAGTCTCCTTAACTCCAGACTGATAGACTAGGCAGGCAGTAGAGACCATCCAATGTAGTAGCGATTTTTTAAAGTTGAGGAACATTTTGTTCAAATATAGCCTTGTTTAGAAACCCCGTGATATAAGACAGAAGAAAATGGAATAGCTTCTCTGTTAGAAATTGAACAGAGGGCCTCCGTCCTTGGGACCCGGCAACAAAGGTGCATTCTCACCAAGACAGTGAAGAAGGCGCCCCCGCCATTCCTGAAAAGTACTATGCGCGCCTGGGCAACGCTTCCCCACCAACGAGCTCGTGTTAGAGGAGATCGCCATCATCCCCAGCAAGAAGCTCTGTGACAAGATAGCAGGCTATGGCACACATTTGATGAAGCAGATTCAGAGAGGTCCTGTGAGGGGGATTTCCATGAAGCTGCAGGAGGAGGAGGGAGAAAGGAGAGATGATTTATGTCCCTGATGTCTCAGCTTTGGATCAGGAAATCACTGAAGTAGCTCCTGACACTAAGGAAATGCTGAAGCTTTTGGACTCTGGTAACCTCTCCAACCTGCAGGTCACGCAGCCTACCATCAGGATGAATTTCAAAACGCCACGTGGAGCTGTTTGCTACGCTATAATATTGTCAATAAATTTGGGACAATAAAAAAAAGTTTAATCCAACCCCTTTGTGTATTAAATTTTTTTCTTCACAAACTTAGGCACATTGTGAAATGTAACTTAACAGGAAACAGTGGAAGTTGGTCAGGATTGCTCAGCTTGATGGCAGAGTCAGAATGAGCCCTATAGGCTTGACTTAGGGCTTACATCTGTCTTATTAAAAAGACCAAGTAGTTTACTCTGAAAACTCTGATCCTACAGGCTCATAAGAAGTCTGTCCTTTACTTACAAATCTAAAGCACTTTATGTATACTGTTAGAATGCACTAAATGACTTTCTTTTAATTATTTACTTTCTCATTTTTTTATCTTGGCTAACATTTAATTAAGTTTATTTTCCTTGAGGCTATAAATCACTTCATACTCTTTGGAGATACAAATACACAGGTTGGGGAAGTGGTGAGGGACCTGAACCGCCGGATTTAAAGCTTTCGTAAGAATCAGGAAAAGACACTTCCTCTGGGAGATGAGACATTTAAAAGGATGCCCCTTGGATTGAATGCACTCTGCACTGGGGCAGACAACTTGAAAGAATAATTACTTTACGAGAGTAAATTGACAGCTCACCTCCCGTCTTCCCCAAACCACACATTTTCTACCATGTAAAAAAATGCCACAACTGTATATAACAGCACTGAAATTATGTGTGGATGTTCTGGAATCTACTACTTGTATAGAAAGCCAGTGTAGGATTAAAATTCTTTTTATAGAATTTGCAAATTGGTGCGGACAAAGGACCAGCATATATGCCTATATGTATGTGTGTGTACATATATGTATGTGTATGTGTGTAATATGTAAGAGGAGCTGATGGCGCATGAAGATGTGCCACCAACGAGCTTGAGTATAAACTCAGCTGCTTCACAGACTGGTTAAGTTTTGCCCTTCCTGGAACTCAGGCTATACCCTGGTGCCAGAGTGTGCCACAACACGACAAAAGCATCTTTACTGCCAGAAGAGAAACAAGTGCTTTTCTCACTGATGCTCTGTATAGTCCATCTGACTCTTTCTCTTTTTCTTTTTTTTTTTTTTGAGGCAGGGTCTCGCTATCCAGTTCAAGCTGGGCTTGTGCTCATTTTGCAGCCCAGGCTGGCCCAGTGATGCTCCTGGCTCAGCCTCCCGAGTGCTGGGATTACAGGTGTGTGCCGCCATGCCCAGTGTAGCTGGTTCTTATTTTGCAGGAATCATTTTCATACCCTGAAAGTCAATAGTCACCCTTCTTCAGATTATTATTACTACTATTGTCATTATTACCATTGAAACTGGTTTCAAGATGCCTTACAGCAAGTGCTACCTGATGTGAAAATATTTTCACTGATGCCAGTGTTTGAGGTTTACAGTCTGTATTAAACAGTTGCCAAAGAAGGAAAGGAGTATATGTTATACTGCTCCACATTGTGTCAGATCTTAATTTGGAGCCTGCTAAACAGAAAAACAGTGCTAGTTTTGTAATATTTTCTTCATTAGTATTCACCTCATGGTCCTACGATAAGGAAGATTTTAATTTTCTTCCAGTAGACATGATGATTTTATCTTTTTGAAATTTCCTTTGTTCTAGTATCAGTCTTTGAAATGCAGGACTTGAAATATAAATGACCTTATGAATTGACTTTAAACTTCTGAGCACATTAATTTTTGCCTTGGAAAGGACTTTGCAAAGATGTAGAGAAAGAACTAAACTGGAGCTGGTGGCTGTGGCTCTGAGTTCCTTCCCTGTCAAACCGAGGCTCTGAGTCTCACATGGGTCGTAATTACTCCAAGCTCCGTATTTTCTACCTTCAAAACGTACAAACCAAAGCCTTGTCCACCCAAAAGGAAGAAAAACAGGATATGGGACAGCGGTTTGTAAAGTAGTGTTCGCTGGGATTTGATGCACGTCAGACGCAACTGAAGCGTGAGATCTCTACCAATGGCGGTTGCTGCGGCAGTAAGGACTGAGGAGGCTTTTCACCACCACGGAGCCCAGTGCTCCTGACTCCGGGTTCTCACCTCGGGGTGCACTGCGCAGGAGTTTGGGGAGAATTCCAGCACATGGCACACACTCTATATAAGCTAAAAGCTTACGGCAGCACGTGAAAATGTTTTAGTGAGATACAGTTTTCAATAAGTATTTTAATTGCTATTGCCTTAGTGCTATATTTTAACTTATACTATTGGGAGAAAAAAACCTTGCATTTCTTTTAAAATGTTTGACTTTTTCTCTTTATATTTTCCTTTATATAACTGGAAGAGAAAGCCCTACGTTTCATATAAGTATTGGATTTAATCTGTTTGCCAGTTTATTTACTTGACTCTATCCCAACCTTTTCATCTGACTCTGTGCATGTTATTTTGTAGAGTTGACTTTTAAATTTACAACATTTTTTACCAATTGCAGTCTTACTCAACTGAATCTTGAGTGTTGTCTTGGTTACTTTTTTCTGTTGCTGAGACAAAATAACCAACACCCAAAATGAAGAAAAGTTTATTTAGCTTACAGTTTGTGGAGGTCTCAGTCCATACTTGGCTGGTTCTGAGGCACAGTGGCACATGGCAGAGGGGAAACTGTTCATGGCAGCAGAGCACAGCAAAACAACCAGTGAAAGGGAGGAATGGCTGCAAGCAGCCTCTTTTCTTCCCTTTCATGGTAAACAGGCTACCCCCACCCAGGGGGCGTGTAGCTCTTACACAATCTCCATGCCCTCCACTTCCACAGGCTCAGGATGTGTACAAAGTAAGCGCCCTGGCTTCCTGCTGAATCATTCAGCCAAACCCCCAACTTGACACACTGTATCAACCATAACAAGTGTTATCACAGATAACTTTGTACTGAAGAAAAGGAATGTGTTCACATGCTCCTTCACCCATGTATTTTCAGAGTGTATTAGGTTTTTTGTTTGTTTTTTATTTTGATTTTTTTTTTACTTTAAAGACAATAGTAAAAAGTAACAAAAATGACACAGAATTTCAAAAGATGATGATAGGAAATTAACAATGGCTATTACATTGTATATTGTTATCTTCAAAGTAGTTCTCAGATTACCAGGTACAGGCACTGTAAGATTAATCAAACAATATAAATGCTAACTGTTCCTTTCAATGAACAAATAGAAATTAGTAGTACAATTATCTTTGGTATCGAGTGTATTCGTTTTTTAATGTTCTGTGGTTATTAATTCCTTTACTCAGAAATATTTTTTGAGTTTTACATGCTATTTTGTCAGACATTCAAAAGTAAATAAGATAAAACTTAATTTCAATTAATAAGTGACATGTGCTACACGGGGATTCTTCATTCATTTGGGACTAAGGAGTCAGAGAAATAATTTTTGGTAAAGGGAGGAGAAACTGTTACCAATCCTTGTGGAACACGTGGCCCTTGAGCTGCGCCTCAGAGGGTGGGTAGGCCGCGTGGGTAAATGGAGGGACGAGAACAAAAGAAGTAAGAACTACAGATATGTCTGGAGACCAGAAATTGGCCAATATGATGCTTGCAGACAAACAGATACAAATTCTAGAAAAATAAGGTTGCTCAACATTACGGAGGCAAATCCACTGAGCTGCACTAGGAGGGAATTAGAAGGCAGGGGGGCTTCTTGTGGAGACGAATTTATTAGTCTGTTAGCAGAACAGGAGAAGCCCAGGTCCACATAGAAGGTGCGAGTATGGAAAGGGAAGATTTGAAGAAAAGGAAAAATTAGGACTGCTGCTTGGCAGAGGATTCGAAGCCAGGGACAAGCATAGCAGTCCAGAATGAGACTTTATGTACTGAAATGGGTGACTGGGGATTAACTATTTCAGTCACAGAAATAGACAATTTGAATATTTGAGATATTTAATAATAAAAATTCTTCTCAATTTAAGATGGGGCTGTATATGGGTAAACCTATCTTTACAGTAAGTTGAAAATGTTATAAGTAAACACGCATTTCATATATCAACTTACTGAATGTCGTGGTTTAGCAACATATGCACTATAAAGAGCTGCTTAGTTAACCTCGTGATCATGGGGGTAACTGGGCATTATGTCTCCCTACTATTTTCCAGCATTATAGGCAGCATCACAGTGCACACTGCTAAATAGAGAAAAGGGCATAATTCAAACTTTGAAATATGGAATTTACTACCATGTTGCTTACACAAGTTAAACTATTATAAAGTCAGGGGTCACTGTATTTAATTTCATTTTATTCGTGTGATAACTCCTAGAAAGGTGTATCTAAGCCAAATGAAGATCTTGGGATGGAGGTATCTTTTTTGGAAGTCATTATCACAGTAGTATTTAAAGCTCTGAAAAAGATTATGTGGCATAACTTATTACATTTGGATTGAAAAATATATACAGACCTACTATGTAAATTTTTGGGTTCATATACAGACCACATGATTTTGATTTCATAATTCTCTTGCTTTGGCCTAAAGTGTCCAATCATACCTAGAAGCACCTGGCAATTATGAGTGTGTATGTGTGTGTGTGTGTGTGTGTGTGTGTGTGTGTGTGTGTGCACATGTAAGTGCATGCATGTGCAAGTGTGTGTGTGTATAAAATTTAGGGAGCCACTGAAGAGCATTTACAAACATGATCACACCATTGTGCTATGTGAGGTCATTTTACATATGACACTAAAAATGCAGTGACCTATGCCCCAAGGAAAATGAAGTTTCACTATGGTTTACAAATAAAACAAAGGAAATATAGCTGTTCTTCTTTTACTAACCTATGCTAATTCTAGAAAAAAAGCATGGTAGTGAAATGAATGAAAGGAAGCTGCATAATTATTCATGCTGAGTGCTTACACATGCGTTTCTTTCAACAGTTGATTGAAGGACCACACCTACTTCATTAAACCATCAGTCAGTAGCTAGTTATTTCAGGTGCTTAGGACATGGTATGATGAGACAAAGGTCAAAGGTTTAACACTGCGTAGGTTTTCTCCTCTAGCTCACAGGAATAGCTTGAGCATTTGTTCTTATTTGCTTTTGCAGAAGTGTGCACCTTTGGTAGTGAACCTATACTCTCACTTCCACCTCCACCCTTCAAAAAGAAAAGAAAAAACAATGAAAGAAAAGAAGAAAAGAAATATTTAATAAAACAAGGTGGTATTAGTGGAAGCCACGCCCTCTGAGGCCACACTGATTACCTAAAGTCACTGTGCTTAGTATCATATGCTTTTCTTGTGTGATGAAGCACCTTTCTTATTTTTCATATTGTAACACCTTCTAGGATACCAGGATCCAAACTGCTGATGCAGAAATGTTTACAATATATCGAGGATAACTCTGAGCATTTATCTTGTAATTTATTACCTCCTAAATTTTATGGCTTCTGGAGACACTGCTCCCAGGGGTTTCAACTATCACCTCAAGTTTCCTTCTGACCTTGGCTTCAGTTCCTGTTTGCCTCTGCTCCCCTCTGCTCCAAACACTCTGGGTTCCCTGCTGCTCCTAACTAGAAGCGGCTCCTCCAGGTTGGGGCTCTGTGCTTGTCCTTCGGCCTGGAACACACTTACCCCAGGTTTCTACAGGGTTCTCTCTCCTCCTGCCTTCAAGACTTCCTTCAATTGACATCCCAGTGAAAACTTCCTTTCTATCCTATTTAAAATCGTACCTCTTCCTGGTGCTTTATTATTACTTGCTTTCTTATTTTGCAGACAACATCTAGCCTCCAAATGAGCTATATAATTTGTCTGTTTTGTTGTGTCTCCCCCGCACCTGGTTTACAAGTTCCATAAGGGTAACTGATCTTACCTACCTTCCTACCAACTTCTTTACATGGTTCCACTACTCATATTTCTTCATATTCAATATAGTCTAGAACTTTCCCCAAAAGACACTGATGAGGAGAGGAATTAATTGTGATACTGAGAACACTGGAAAAGAGTGTGGCGTATGCCCTGAACAAGTCTTTATGAGTGAGGCTTATTTCACAGCCTTTTTAGGGAAAGCATCTCTTGATGTTGGAAGATTTAGACGTAGAAACTCAAAGGTGCTTCCTTTCAAAATCAGAATTTGAAAAATAAGATGACAGAACTAGTAGCACTCTTGAGTGACTCGGTGGTTGATTGCCAGGATCTACAGTGACTGGGACTGAGTCTACTGTGCTTGAGTAGGTTGACGAGACAAACCATAGCCAAACCCAGGGATGCATAACAGGGGGACAAAATCTAACTAGTGAAATCACGGCAGAGACAGAGTGTCTCTACACTAACAGATCTTCAACTGCAGCACTAGAAAAATGAAAAAGCAAGGCAATGAGATGCCTCCAAAAATCCTTAACTGCTCCGGAATTCAGAGGCACTGAAGTAGAGGAAACCACAGGCAAACAACTACAAAAAAAGTGGTCAAAATGTTTTAAGAGATAAAAACATATTAACATATTAGCAAAAGCATATAAGACATTAGTAAGCTCATAAGGATCTAACTGAACAGGTAAAAGGTTTTACTAATAAAATGTTAAATGAGCTTAAAGAAGAAACAAACAATAAGCTAATTGAGTTAAAACAATATAAGATGTGAATGACCATTTTGGTAAAGAATTAAAAATTATGAAAAGAAAGAAAGCAGAAATATAAGATAAGAGAAATTCATTGGAAAGCGTGTGTGGCAGATTTGAACGATGGTAGGACAGAGAGTGAGAACCTGAAGATATGGTGAATGTAGTAGATGATAAACTCCATGGTCATAAAGATTGCAAAACATCACACAAACTGGATCCAACAGCTTCTCAATGACTCAAAATCCCTAACAACCTCAGCATTACAGAAAAATATCAGAAGGCAATGCAAAAAAAGCATAAAAAATTTACTCACTGATATCATAGTACAAAACTTTGCAAATCTAGAGAAGGAATTCAACATGTAAGTAAAATAGGCATATAAAGCGCAAAATAGATGTAATCAGAAAGGGTTTCTCCATGACACATCATAATCAAAATTCCAGCAGTTGAACAAAAGGACAGAGTACTAAAAGGTATTAGGTTTGCTATGCAGCAAATAACCTATAAAAGCAAGCCCATCTGAATAATGTGCATTTCCCAGCAAAAACCTTAAAGCTCTTGAGAAATGGAGCAAAGTTTTAAATTGTAAAACAAAATAATCATTAACCCTGACTAGGATAGCTTATAAAATTAGCTTTTTAATGGAGGAGAGAGACTTTCTGTGACAAAGACAGCTTTTAAATATATGACCAACACAGAATTTCTTTAAATACATGATCATTAAACCAGCACTGGAGAAAATACTCAAGAGAATTTTAGACAGAGACAGGGAAGCCACCAGCACCAAAGAGCCCAAAGAAATTATACAGCAAATGAAGAGAGCAGTTAAACAAAACAAACCAACCAAAATAAGCAAAAAGGAAACAGAAGAATCAGCACTCAGAAAAATAATATAGTGAGTGCCTTACAATAACTCTCAGTGTCCATGGTCTTAACTCCCCAGTCAAATGACAGAATGGTAGACTGGGGACTGCATTTTCTCAAGAGAAAATGCACCAATATTTCCCCACCAGACACACAACTCATCCAAAAGGAATCACACGAATTGAAAAAAATAAAAAAGGATGGAAAATGATACTCAAATCCAAAAGTATGCAGGAACAGCGATCTTATTTTGAGATATGTTAGATTTCAATCCAAAAGTGATAGGAAGAAGCAAAGTTAGGCACTACATGCTCATAAAGGAAACAATTTAACAGGATGAGACAACAATTGTAAATATTTAGGCACTGAATGTTGGCACACCCAACTTCATAAAACGAAAACTACTGGACATAAAAGGACAGACAGATGCCAATACAATAATAGTAAGAGACTTCAATACCCATACTCACAATTAGATAGGTTAACTATACAAAAAAACTCAACAAGGAAATATCAGCTACGCCATACCATTGAGCAAATGGACTTACCAAATATCTGCGGAGTGCTCCATTCAACAATGGAATACATACTTTCTCCAGCAGTACATAAAACAGCTTATAAAATAGACCATATTTTAAGCCACAAGGCATGCTTCAATAGATACAAAATAATTGAAATATTTGTGCATATGCTATTGGAGTACAGCAGAATAAAGGTAGAAATCAAGAGCAAAAGAAACACCAGAAATAAACACTAAACATCAAATGTATGGGAATTATGTACTAAATTATTGAATTAGATAATATATTATTGAATTAGATAATGCATTATTGAATAATCAGTGGACCACCAAAAGAACTCAGAGAAAAATAAAAAGTTCTTAGAATCACAGGACAGTGGTAGTATGACATACCGAAATCTATTAGACACAGTGAAAGTTCTGAGGGAAGCTCATAGCTGTGAATGCACACATAAAAAAGAAAGAATGATCCCAAATAAAGAGCTTAGTTATGCATCTCAAGATGTATCCAAATATGCAACTATTAGAAGGAAATAGATTATATAGATCAGAGTGGAAATTAATGAAATCAATAAGAAAAATCTTAACCCTAACCTTAACCCTAAAGTGAACCAAAGAGTTAGTTCTTCGAGAGGATGAATAACACTGATAAACATCTAGCCGAACTTACCAAAAAAAAAGGGAAAAAAGAAAAATTTCTATCAAAACCAGATGTTGTGGCACACATATGTAATTCTAATATTACTTTACGGACTGAGGTAGAGGAATCAGTACAATTGCAAAGCCAACCTGGGCTACACAATGAGTTCAAGGCAAACATGACCTACATATTAAGATCTTTTCTCAAAAACAAAACCAAAAACACCCCTCCCCAAAAAGAAACACCATATGAATACACCCAGAGATTTAAAAAGGCACAATTACACATGAGAGCAGCAAAATCCAGAGGATTATAAAACACTACTTTGAAAAGTTGTATTTCAACAAATTAGAGAATCTACATGAAATTGAAAGATTATCTGTGAATTACCAAAATTGAACCAAGAAAATATAAAACAGTAGAACAAGCAGGCAATAAAAAAGACAGTGATGTAAACTCTACCAACTAAGAAAAACCCAGGATTTGAGAGATTTATCTCAGAATTCTATCAGAACTTTAGGGAAGTTTCATACTCAAACTTTTCTAAGAAATCGAAAGGGAAGGAGCATTGCCAAACAAAATTCTGGAAGCTAGCATTTCCCTGATACCTAAACCACACAAGGACTCAACAAAAATAAAGATGGGCCAATATTCTTAAGGAACATAGATGCAAAACTTCTCTAAGATACTGACAAACAATGCAACATATCATTGAAAAGATCACATTGTGACCAAGTCCACTTTATATCAAGAATTCAAGGATGGTTTACCATACGTAAATTAATAAATGTAATGCATCACATAAGCAAAAGCAAGGAAAACCATCACATGATCATCTCAAAAGATACAGAAAAAAGCCTTGCATAAATCCAATGTTCGTTCATGATAAAAACCCTGATGAAGACATATATAAAATAATTTTATCTCCAATAAATTAAAACTAATTTATGACAAATTCATTGCCAGTATCACAAGAACTTGGAAAACTTAAACTCATTCCTTCTGAAATCCAGAAAAGAGTGTCCACTCTCATAACACCTTTTCAATGCAGTACTCAGAACATTAGCCACCAGAACCAGCACAGTACTCAAATCTTTAGCCAGAGTAATCAGGCAAAAGAAAAAAATGCAAAGGATATGTATAGGAAAAAAAGTCAAGGTATTCTTATTGCAAATGACACGATCATTTATGTAGAATACCCAAAAATACCCAACAGAAGGCTCACAGAATTAATAAATTCAGCAGTATAGCAGGATCAAAATGAACACCCCAAAATTAATAGTGTTTCTGTACACCGACAATGAATGCACTGCTAAACAATTAGGCAAAACAATCCTATTCACTATAGCTTCAGAAGAGTTAAATACTTATAAATGAAACTAACCAAGGAGGTGAAAGACCTTTATAATGAAAGCTATAGTACTTTGGAAAAAGAGATTGAAAAAGACATAGGCAATAAAAAGGCATCCCCATTGCTGGAAAGGCAGAACTAAGAGTCTCAAAATGGCCATATAACCAGAAATCAAATATAAATTTAATAAATTTTAATAAAAATATCAACATTATTTTTCATGTAAGTATAAAACAGAATCTTAAAATTTATGTGGAATAAGGGAAGATCCAGAATAGCCAAAATCAATCCTGAGCAATAAATGCTAAGCAGGAAACATCATAGCCCCAGATTTCTAATTATACTGTAAAGCAACAGTGATAAATGTAGCATGATACTAGCACAAAAAAACAGATACATGGATGAATGGAACCCCAACTGGACAAGAAAACACCAAATGGACTATACCAAAATAAAAATCTGCCTAGCAAATGAAACACCTAACAGTTTGAACATACAACTGACAGAATAGAAAAACAATTTTACCAGCTCCCTCTCACACAGAGGACTACTATACAGAGCCTATAAAGAACTCAAAAAACTGGAATCCCGAAATAAAAGACCCAATCAAGAAATATGCAACTGAAATAGACACTTTTCAAAAGTAAAAGCAGAAATGGCCAATAAGTACATAAAAATGTTTAGCATCACTGGACATTAGAAAAGTACATTGAGAAAAACAAAACCCCGATTCCACCTTCTCCAAAAAGAGTGGCTATTATTAAGAATTTAACAAATAACAAATGCTGATGAGGCTGTGGGAAGAAGGAATCCTTCAACCTGGTTGGAGGGAATGGAGTCTAGTAAATTGCTATGGAAATCAGAATGGAGAGTCCTAAAAAACCCAACAACAATTAGAAATCCCGCTTGATCTAGCTATGCCTTTTCTATCTTCCACAAAGTGTTAAAAACACC
Organism: Dinomys branickii; assembly: GCA_004027595.1. Classification (NCBI taxonomy): domain Eukaryota; kingdom Metazoa; phylum Chordata; class Mammalia; order Rodentia; family Dinomyidae; genus Dinomys; species Dinomys branickii. Next base: position 148,062 of record PVLD010000219.1, read on the forward strand.
ATACTACAGTGTTACATACATATGCATGTTCATAGCAGCACAACTCACAATAGCTTAATCTTAGAAATGGCTTGTATGTCTGTTATGCTTGATACATCCTGTCAACTTGGGGAATCTGGAGGTTTAACTGAGTGATTCAGCAGGAAGCCGGGGTGCTTACTTTGTAAACATCCTGAGCCTGTGGAAGAGGAGGGCATGGAGATTGTGTGAGAGGTTCACGACCCCTGGGTGGGGTAGGCTGTTTACCATGTAAGGGAAGAGAAGAGGCTACTTGCTGCCAGTCTGCCCTTTTTGCATGTTATTTTTGCTGTGCTCTTCTGCCATGAACATTTGCCCTCTGCCATGTGCCACTCTGCCTCTAAGCCAGCCAAGAATGGACTGAAACCTCCACAAACTGTAAGCTAAATAAACCTTTCCTTTCTTCATTTTGGGCGTTGGGTATTTTGTCTCAGCAACGAAAGAAAAGTAACCAAGACAATGTCCACCAGAGATGAATGTATAAAAACTGTGGTATTATGCACAGTGGAATATTACCAAGGCACAAAGTAACATACATTTGGGTTATTTGTAGGAAAATGGATATACCTTGAGACCATAATGCTCAGTGAAATAAATCAGACATAGAAGGTTAAATATTGCATGGTTTCTCTTACATGATATCTTTTCATTTTCCTCATTGCTCAGATAAAATACCTGACTCTCACAGCCAAAGGGAGATTTATTTTGATTTACAGTTTCAGTCCACATTTGGCATGACTGAATACAGCAATGCAACGGTGGAAGGTCCTCAGCAGAGGAAAGTTGCTTACATTGTGGCAGCCAGGAGCAGAGAGAGAGTGTCTGGAGACTGCATGACATTTTTGTGAAAAGCCAGTTAATGACTTCAAAGGATATTATGATTACTGTTCTATAACACTTAACACACACTGGCTTTTATAAGAAAGACATCTTTGCTGGCACTGTATGGTTGAGACATGGGTGGTTCTTGTTTCCACAACTGAGATTATGAAATTTCTTTCTGAAAATGGTCACAGTGGTATTATGGTGAAGGTGGCACTGCTTATGAAGGTGACCTGTATACCCAGATGATCTGAATCAGCAGAACAAATGGAAATATTTCTTCTGGAAGTTTATGATGCTAATATTTTAAATATATTTCTCTAGAAGTCATCAGATTCTTAATATTATGGGACTCATACTTTTATTTATCCTACTGTTGTCAGACATGTACCCAATATTTTCATAAAAGGAATCATGGCAGGAGCCCTGACGCAGGTTGCCTGTCTATCTCCTTGATAATTAATAATGTTGGGGGGGGGGTGCTAGCAGGTGCTGTAGAGGACACTGCTGCTTACTGTTGGTACTATGCTCCTTCTGAGCTTGGAAAGCGCATTCACTGACAAGGACATGGAGGCCAGACCAGTTTTAAGTTAAAAACCCACTGTTTAGTGGAAGACTTGCTTCCTTGTCTGTTTGTCCCAATATAGACAAACTAGCATTTTTTTCCTACTTTAGTTTTCAAGAAAGTAAATTTCCTTTTCTTTTTTTTTCTTTTTATCCCCTTTATTTTATGTGACTCAATATACTCTTATGACCTTACTGGGAATGCTGGGGATATAGCTCAGTGGAACAGGTGCCTGTTTGACAAGCGCAAGGTCCTCTGTTTGAACTCCGGTAACACAAAACACACACACACACACACACACACACACACACACACACACACAAAACACACACACACACACACACACACACACACACACACAAACCCCAAACAACTTGGAGGACCTTTAGTGGAAGTAATATTATTTTGTTAGGTCTCTGCAAATTACAAATAATACACATGACATAAATAATATTGTTTCAATGCACTGTTTGTTGTCAAAATGATCTTTGGGAAGTGAGTACTTGAATAACCTGAGCGTTTGAGTAGCTTTTGGGATGAAAGTGTCCTGAAATTGGATTTGGGGGATACAGCTCTGTAAATATATTCAAAACCATTGAATTGGACCTTTGAAAGGGGTGAACTTTATGAGATGCAAATATATTTTAGTACATCTTTTAAAAACTAAATGTGTATTTTGTTAATGACAATAATAAGTTATCAAGATTTCTGTAAGTAATAGGCATTAAGGATAGGCTTGACCTCCCAGAATTAGAAAAAGACTCAACAACCCATTCAGTCCAGGCTTCAAAGTGATTTCCCAGGTAGCAGTCCTTAGTGTAATATTGAATATTCAATGCAACTTCCCAGGCAGCAGTTCTTAGTATTACTGCTGATGGCAAAGTATTCATTACACATACTAGTTAAAGCATTGGACATTTGACATGACTTACTTCTTTGACAATTTAAAGCACTTAATACCAGGCTAATGTTCCTCCTACTCACTTGCGTTTTCTTGCTTTTTAGGTGGAGTTACAAAAGTACAGTGGGAATTGTTTATAAACCCAGTTTATAGCCAGGTGTGGTGGTGAAGGCCTACAACCCTAGCACTCGGAAGGCTGAGGCAGGAGGAGAGCTGTACGCTTATGGCCAGCCTGAACTACATAGTGAGTCTAGGGCAACCTGAATTACACAGTGAGATCCTAACTTGAATGAATGGATGACTAAATAAAGTCTAGTTATAGTCACAAGATATGTCACACGTTTTAGTCACCTGTCATGTGTCATATCAGTAAAAGAAAGCCTGAGAAATCTAAGAGAAAAATTCATGATTTCACCCAAGCTACCAAATGATGAAAACTGGTCATTCTTTGTATGTTGCTCAATTCTCCGATTACTTCATTCCCCTTTGTGGCCTGGAATGATGAGACAGCTTTGCTTCCTGAATTTACCTGAGCACAGAAACATGTATTTTGGAAGTGCGTAGCATTCTGAGGAGCACAATGTTCTTAACACTCAGGAAAATGCTGCTCTGCGAGCTCTGCCTTGCCTGAGGCGGTAGGTGCTTCTCCCACTGAGGAATGGGAACCTGCTGCACACCCAGCTTAGAGGCATGGCTACTCATATTTAAATACCGAAGGAAGCTGGCTGTTCTCCTCCTCTCTCTGCACCCTTTCTTAATGCTGCACATGGCAGTGGTTGGGGTGGCTCTTCTTAAATTTTAAGTAGATATCAATTGCCTGGTAAAATGTAAATTCTTAATTAGCGGGTTTGTGATTGGGCCCAAGAGTCTTCATTTCTAACAAATTCTCAGAGGACGTCCACGTATTTTATTTCGTGTAATAAAAGTTTTAGATACATTTAGAGTAGTTCAGAGACAAAATGGAGTGGTTTTATGGACGCACACTGGTTTCTTCTCTCTCCTAAAGCAAGCACAAGTCTTCTTTTGCTAGAGAATCATTATGACATTCAAAACCTTAGCTTTTGGCTTCATCAAAGTATACTGACCCTGATGGAGAGCTACACATATGTTCGCTTTCTATAGAAAATGAAACAGTGAAAGATTTTGGGTCATTGATCTGTAACCTTGAATAGAAACCATCAGGATATTCTCCACTCATCATGGTCTCTCCAAAACATGTCCAAAGAGGTGGGGATTTGGATCCTCTGGAGGAGAAGGTGGCAGTGGTTTGTTTGTTTTTGCTCATGCATCTTGCATGTGTGATTGCTAAACAAAGGGCCACATTAAAAATATTCTAACAACTGCCAAAGAGGTAACCTGTTTAATTTGGATGGAGGGATGTATGCCAGGTTGTTAACATTAGTTATAACACTTAATATTCTGAGGACAGAGTGGGAAGGTGGAGAAAAAATAGATCAGTAAAATCTCAGGTTAAAGAAGTAAAAAACGTCTAACAATAAAGGGCTTAACGCATGCAAGATATTTCAGCACAAATTGAGTGGAATAAATCAGGAGAGCCCATGTAGTACAGAAACCAAAAGTGAGAAGGACTGTTCTCTCAGGGTCGTGGATTGAGTGTTATTACTGGCAACTTGGTGATTAGAGCTCCACGGACATTCACTGTGGGTTAGTTCTGTTTAACTCTTACGTATTATAAATGCTAACTGTTTGCCTAGGAAAAAAAATCAACAAAAACATGGCTTCTAGTGACTCATGGACCAAACCTTAGTTGTTTTAAATGGTCTTGAGTAATATTTAGTTGCATCAATATGTTTAAAAAGAATCTTGTACTCAAATCCTTCTGAATTTAATCCTAGTGGCTTCTTGCCCAGATTGTTTTCAGAAGCAGAAGAAAGAACTGAGCTATCCATTATCATCTTCCCAGGATGATTTTGTGTCATAATAGAGCGAGCAGTTTCATGGTCTATGAAAGGAGTATTTTTTGGCTGTGCAATAGAACGTAATGATCAGAAATGCTGCAGGTGAGTTCTTTAGCCTGGGAAGCGGCAGGCGCAGAGAAGGGCAGGGGATCCCAGAATCAGGTGAGTATCTCGGACTTCAGTTTTCTACTCTTCACTGAGCAAAGAGCCAGTGGGTTTTCTCCTTACCTCCACATGCTTGCCTTTCTTTTCTCCTTCACCCTGGTGCTTCCTTCTCAGCTCTATGACTCCTCTTTGGGACGGATTCTCTCACCGTAACCCCACACTCTCCACCCTGGCAAACGCTTTATTCCTTGAAAGGTCCATCTGCTCACACTTTTATTATCTGTGTCTTCATCTCGGTCACCCTCCAATAGATTGTAAACTCCAGGGTAGATAGTGCATAAAGCAGAAAAAGGACAGACTCCGAATCTAGGCTACTTGGAGTCAAATCCCACTTCTACCGTTTACATGAACCTGGGAAATCATCTGCTTTCTCAGTTGCTCTATCTGCAAAATGGAGGTAACCATAGGAACTACTTCTGGGTTGCTGTACACATAAAGGAGTTAATGGTTGGCTCTATGTCAATGCTAGAAAATCAAGGATACGAAAAGAGGAGGCTGACTGTGACTGTGATTTGCTCCCAAACTTTTCCTTAGGTAAATCTGAACAGTAAGGGGTGGGGTGCATGCTGGGTGGGAGACTTTGTCTGCCCTGTGCACACAGCCATGCTTTCACATGACCATGAAGAGCTGGAAGGGAGTGTTCTCTGTGTCCTGAACAAATGCATCTGTTTACTCAGTTTCTTCTGTTTTTGTGTAAAAATGCTCATCCAATACTAGCTTATGGAAACCTGTATTTCTAATCACTATGTGAGTAATACAGAAAGTATAATAGAGATACACTATTGCTGTAGTACAAGAGTAATAACCATGCATTTTGTCATCGGAGTTTCATGTGACTACTGGCAAGTGTCAAAACTTCCCTGAGGCTTAGTTTCCTCAAACATAAAGTGGAGGTAACCACATACCCCAAGGAATTGTAAGGATTAATTAATTGCAAATTCGTTTTACTTTTTCCATAGAAAGTTTACGTTTAGCTAAGGAATATAGTTTTTTAACTTGTGAGAGAACTGTTGTTCCCTTTATTATTTTATTTTAATATATTTGACAAATGAAAATGATATATATTCAGGTTGTACAACATAATTTTTGTAATAACATTTTGTAAGGTTGATGGCACTTTGTAAGGTTGCCTCAGCAGTGGAATTGTGCTACAGAACAATCGCTTCCGCTTTTCTACCACACAGGCGCACACAGTGATCTGTACAGGATTAAGCAGGCAAGGATCAAGCAGGCCAACAACAGGGCCACTTGGCCTTTTTATCTGTACTCTACTGTTTTTGCAACCCATGACTTGTGGGTATTTTATAAATACACTATGTACCGAGTGAAAGCTGAACAAATGAGTAGCTATCGAGTACTTCTAATATTCTGCTGTGCACGGAGGACATTTTTAAAAAATGACCAAAGAACTGTCCTTGACCAGAGACACTTCTGTCACGAGAGAAGAGGAGACAACTTCTGAGAAGCATTTTCATTTTCACTGAATCATGCCGTTTCGTGAGAACGCATTTTCCTTACCTTTTCTGGATGCCAGACTCTTCATCTGTCTTTACCTATCCCTGCTTTACATAGTTTTTGCTAGTGACTTCTCTACATCGTGGTTCTCTGTTCATCTTTAAGTGTCGACTGCTATTCTGTGCTCCATCTGGGTGTTTCTCTATTGTCGATCTCATTCAATCATTTTTAATTATTGTGTAAGCCATGAGTTCTCAAATCTTTGCATGCATAAGAATTGCATGAGGCTTAGAAAAGTGCAAATTCCTGTATCTAACACCAACCCAGACAGATCATTTCCGTAGGGCTGATTGTGCGAAAATGAATTCTGCATTAACTTAACAAGTTCTCTGGAACATTAAGATAGAGGAGTCCCCAAAATTTACACTCAGAAAATATATATCTCCACATGATTTCCAGACTGTAGTATCCAACTGCACCCTTCATATACCCACTGGGGGCTTAGAAACCAGCATTCCAAATGCTGAATTCATCTTCTCCTTTTTAACACTCACGACCTCCCCTTGCATCATCAAACAGATACTTTTCTGGAATTTTCTTTCTCAGTAAGTGATTTCAAAATCTACCAAGTTTGTGGTGGATTAACTAATGGTCAACTTGTAAAGCCCAGATGAACTGGGTCAGCGGGGTGCTGGGTGTGGAATCCAGCTGAGGACTGTTGCCAAAATGACGTGAAGGGAGAACAAGAGGAGAGGACAGCGTGTTGTTGCTACCCCCGGAGAAGCTTGCTGACACTGGCGTTCCTATTTGGCTGTTCTTGTTGGAATAGCTCTGGTCCTTACTGTCCCCCTGTTGCTGGGCATGGCTGCAGTTCTCTTTGAGGGAGCTCTCTTCACCTTGAGCATCGCTTCCCAGCTCCAGGGCAGACCCCTCAGCTGCTGGCACACATCCTTCACCTTGCTGGTGCAGACTTTCTAGCTCCCACCACTGGGCTTTGACCTTTCTGGTGCAGATCCTTGGTATAGACTTGCGTGAGACATTGTTGTGGGCTCTAGGCTATCACCTGGACTCATGTGGGACATTTTCATGGGAGTATGCCCTTGGCTGGACTCTTTGGGTCTCTAGTGCTTGGACAGATCTCTTGAGCTCTTCTGCATTTGACTTTTTGAATGAATATTAGAAGATAATGCTATGAATTTGTGTCCTGTATTAAACCTATTCTCTTGTAAAACCCTAATTACAACAGTTACTCATGTGAACAAGCTGAAAATCATTCTTGACGTTTCTCTCACACCTGATGTCCAATTGAATGTTTTCTTTATATTTCTTAAACATTTCTCAAGATTTCTTGCTACTCTTTTTATTTCCACCATGTTTGTCCAATATACCTCTCTCTCTTACTGAAAAACTGAACCAGCCTCCAGTGGGGCTTCTCACTGATGTGTAGCTCTCCCTTTCATAGACGTCCTTCTCTGCAGGGACCCAGAAGTACTTCTGAAGCACTCTGACATAATGTCTCTGTTCTCAAGTCTTTAGCACTTTTGCAATTCTCCTAGTATATAATTTCAGATCATTAATATGGCCTTCAAAAAACAGTATGATTTATTTTTGGGCTCTTCTTTAGTTTCTTCATAAAAAATACTTTCTCGGAGAAGTTGTCCATGAACTCGGAACTTGGTTGAGGTCTTTCTATTACAATACTGGTTTCACTGTTTTCTTATTAAATAAATCAAAATGAAATTACATATTTTTATGTTAACCATTGATATGTTTGTCTTTGGCTTGAAAGGCTGTGATTTCCCGTAAAAACTCCCCCTGCTTTGCTGAGATTTCCACAGAATAAATGTGCTCAATGACAGTTGCTTCCATTCATTTTAATTAAACAAACCCTTAAATTTTTCTTCATAGCGCTTACTACCAGTGTAATTAGACAGCTATTTGCGTATTTAATTTTTCAAAGCGTCTGTTTTCCCAGTAAGCAACATGACAGCAGGGTTTGGACCTTTTTGTTTCAGTTCTGTGTCTAGCACCTAACAACTCTGCACACAAATTAAGCACTCGAAAAGCAGATATTGGTTCAGTGAATGAACTGCAAAGTATATTAGGAGTTAAAGGAGAAGTACCTCCAAAGGAGGTATTGAATACAGCATTTGGGTGTCTAAGATTCAAAAAGGCTTATTTCACTATACAACTAAAAGCTGCTGTTGAGCAGAAGTATTTCAGGTTTTCTACTGAATGATTTTGCACCTGAGGGACTGTTACCTGCTCTTTCAGGAACCATCAGTGTCGAAAACCATAGGACTGGATGTAATCACCCGGAAATAGGCAGAGTAACAAAAGAGATGAGGTGGTCCAGAGGGCGCAAAATTTGGGAGAGGAGAAATGAGAAGAATCCAATACTGGAAACTAAGAAAGTTTGATCAGACAGTAGTGTTTTTGGAAGCTTTCAAAGACTGTGTTTCAAGGAGGGGATGTTCTGCTATAGTGGTTCAAAACAATGAACACATAGACCTGCCTATGGATTTTGCAACATAAATGATGAAGAAAGGCACCAGAGACTTCAGAGCTGTGAAAATGAGAAACTGTCTGTAATGGGTTAAGAGAATATCTAAAGATACACAAGTATACACTGTGTGATCCAGAAAATTCATTTGTAGAAACATACCAAGAGGTCATGCTTACATATTTCTATCATTGGACCTGTTTAAGATGTTCAAAGCTGCTTTATTTGCAATGACGTGCTACCAGAAGAGTAGTTAAATTACAAGATACTCTTACAATGGAATCTTATGTAACTGTGAACATGAGTAAACTATTACACATCTTATAAAACATAATTTTGATCTCACTTGTTTTAAATAAAGGTAAACTAAACTACATGTTCTAAGGAATAGATCCATAAGTGATAGCACCATAAAGAAAACATAGGGAATTAAGGTACCATGCTAGATAACAGTTACACTGGGAAGTCAAGGAAAAGGAAATCAGTGGACATGATGCAGTTGTGGAAGTGCCCAGAAGGCCTCCTAAGATGTTAGTTATGTTATTTCTTTTAAATAGATAGTGAATATCTAATAGTTCAGCTTCTAAAGAATGTTCATCTTTGGGAAACTTCAATGCTGCTTACGACAACTGGTAAACATTAAATTGTTTTGCAAATTTTTAAAGCACTTAATACAAATACATTCAGTTAAAGGTCTCACATCAGACACTGCAGGAACTGGATTTTACCTAATATGAGGTTTGTGCTAGCTCACATTGATGTGTGCTTTCTAACTATATAGTGAGGAGTGTCTTCAGGCATGTGCCACTGTTCTACACAGAACGAGCGGCCTGGGAATGATTCAGTAGGTTGTTATTATGAGTAAGCCCTTCTTTATCAACATAGTTACATAAGAAAAATATATAGAATTTTTTTTTTTAGTTTTTAAAATCTATCTAAGTTAAGCATGTTAGAATTATCTTTTTATAACCTTGGGGTTGGGGATAGAGCTCAGTGGCACACGTGTCTGCCTGGCAAGTCTAAGGTCCTGAGTTTGAATCCCAGCAACCCTTGCCCCAAAAAAGAGGATCATTGCATAACCTAGTATTGTGATGTACCCGTTGATAGAAATTTAAGTTATTTGTTTGACTGCTATATAGTAATTCTGGTTTATGAATATTATACTGTATTTACCACAGGCTTATTGATGAATAAATATTTGGTATATCTCTTTGAACATACGTTAAGGGCTTTTGAAAAGGAATAGTAGTCTCTTTTAGTATATGATTGGTATTTGTTCTAACACACATAAGTATAATAATTATACAAATCTGAGGTATCATATGATATTTTGATACAGGTAGACCTTGTGTGATGCTCGATTACAGTTAAACACAGACTTCAAAACATAATTTCTTTATGGTGAAAACATTTAAGCTTCTTCTATATTTTTGAGGTATACACTATATTATCATTATCCATGTTTATATTACTGTGTAGTGATAAACCAGAAAGAAACATTTTTAGAATGGATTTTGTGTGATATATTTTATAATAAAAAGTTGAAAAAGCAAAAATATAGAAGAGAACAGAAGTAGAAGCAGTGGGCCTAAACGAATATTAGAAGAATTTTCTTATTTAGGGGAGGAGCTGAGAAATGAGATGGTAGCTGGGAAGGAAAAGTGGGTAAAGGGAAGGTTTTGTTTTCTTTTTTAAAAAGTAAAGATAAATGCTAGATGTGGTGGTGCATCCCTGTAATCCTAGCACTTGGGAGGCTGAGGCAGGAAGATCCTTGCGATTTCAAGACCAGCCTGGGCTACAAAGTGAGCTGAAGGACAGCATGAACTGGATAGAAAGACCTTGTCTCAAAAAGATAAAAACAAAAATATACAGTAAATCTTGGGAATGGGACTATTCCAACAGAGAAGCGAACGGCATACTTTCATTCACTGTGGTACTGCAGTGGAGTGGCCCCTTGCCTAAGAAGTAGAAGTGTCAGAAAAAAACCTAATCTAGGTCAGAAAAAATATATCCAAATGCTTTTTTGATCCATAGGCTGGAAATGTCAGCTCATTTTTTAAAAACTAATTTCTTTTTTATTCTTTTCTTTTTTTTTTTTGTCCTTTTGAGACAGGGTCTCACTGTGCAGTTCAGGTTGGCCTTGAGCTCACTTTGTAGCCCAGACTGGTCTCAAACTTGTAATGATCCTCCTGCCTCAGCCTCCCAAGTGCTCAGATTACGGGCATGCACCACCACGCCCGGCCTTAAAAAACTAATTTCTGATACATGTGTCCATACATTTGGGAAATAGATATGGTAAATAGTCAATAGAATATACCATTTACTTTGTGCTGAACTATTCATATACTTGAACTTTGCTGAAATTCTCTTAATTTTCAGTAACCTTGGACTGTCAGATGGTGTTTTTGCTTTACACTTCCAGAGCATATACCAAGGTCTAACTTAAGGCAAATTGTTAAAAACTGAAATCATGCAAATCTTTGCTAAAGATCCTTCAAGCCAGAGAAACACCTTTTAAGAAATTGGATTGAACAACTTTAGGTTTCCCTACAACAGCTGACAGTGCTTTTCTTCCTTGTGGTGTTTTCATGCTGCCCCAACCACAGCTTTCATGGGAGCTGGAACAGCATACATGTCAGAAAAATAATGAATTTCTGAGGAAGTAGTTGGAAGTAGTCTGATGGAACAGTTGGCGGAAGATCTGAGAGAATTTGCTAGAAAATACGTAATCACAGATGACTAATTTGAGGTGATTCTCCTACGTATTGTAATCACATCTACAGCAGCAATGTTAGAACGTGACCCACAGTGTTTGTAGGCAAGAACTTGTACAGTCATCAGTCTGTCTGAGGGGACAGGCGAGGACCATGTGTAGTTAACACAATTCTCAGATGCTCAAGTCTTTTTTGTAAAATGGCACAGTAGGGCTGGGGATATAGCTCAGTGGAATAAGCGCCTGCCTAGCAAGCACAGGGTCCTGAGTTCGATCCCCAGTACCGCCAAAAAAAATAAATAAATAAGTAAAATGGCACAGTATTTGCGTACAACCTCTTCAGTCCTCTTGTACATGTTAAATCGTCTAGATGACTTATGATACCTACTGTGATATAAATGCTATGCAAATAGCCATTATAGTATATTGTTTGGAGAATAATGTCAAGAAAAATAAAATTGTGTTTGTTCAGTAGAGGCATAACATTTAGTCTAACTATATACATAGTACTTTAAAAGCACTATTATGGGATCTTTAATTATAAAAATATATTGACGTCCACCTGCCTTTGCCTAATGGTTTGAAAATATAAGCATAGTTTTTGAAAGATAAAAGAATGATTCAAAAATAAGGATTGAAAGAGTAGGCCAAGTTTGGAATACGTTTTTGATACGAATTTTTTTCTCTTTGGTCTCAAGTTCTTTTGTGTCCTTGGAAGGCAGGGCACCTGATAGGCTTTGGCATGTCAGGAGTCAGTTAATCACTTCGCAAGCACAGACAAAAGGAAAGAAAATACAAATAAGATTTGTTATGATGGGAGCAGCCCTGCTAAGACTTGTCTGTCTCTAAATTGAGATACGCTTGTTTGCCTTGAGTCTTTCTTTAAAACACATTCTGAATTCTGGGTTGTAAACCTTCTTCCTAGCTCCCAAACTTGATCCTTTTTATGTGATCTAGTGGGTACACACATTCTCTAGGTAGATGAGCAATTCTGCAATGCTCAAGCATCTTCAGATGCTAATAATGATTATATCACCACAGATTCTGGGGACTGTAATAGGATTTCCTTCTTCAGAGAAGGAGAAAGGAGCAAGTCCTCTGCATAAACTTCAGGAGAGGACAACTTGGAAAAGATGCGGGTTTAATCGGTGTGTAAAAGCAAGTAAATCATCTAAGATAGCCCACTCACAAACAAAGGTGGTGAGGTACTATTCACAGATTCATCTAATAGCAAAATTTTCCTAGAATTACCTAAAAATTAGGCCATCTAATTCCATTTCCCTTTCTCTACCTGTTATGGGCATCCTGACCCCTCAAAGCATTTGAAAGGCTGGAAAAGCTAGAGCTTTCCGGTAATACACTCCTCTTACTGGAAATTCTACTTCCACATGGGTTCACAGAATGCATTGCTTTTCAGATACTTGCTCTCAAATTGATGACTGAGGACTTATGTGCTATTTCCAGTATTTTATCAATTCATTATGGTGACTCTTTTTCCTTGTTTTCAGAAACACTAACTGACTAACCAAAGAAAAACATGAATAGGTGTTACAGAATTTTCTATTAATTACAATAGGTACTAGTCAGTAGGAGTGGATACAAGTGTTCAACAGATAAAATTTATCAAAAATGTAGTCCACAGAAAGGAAAATTTCTTTGTGATTGGCAAGATTATTTTTCCTGAATGCCACATGTCCTGTACTTGATGGAAAACTTTAAAACTTTTGATTGAAGACAATGTCACATTATATATCACTTATTATTTTCATTTTTGAGTGGTTTTAAAGCTGCATACATGAATCAGTGTTCTTTAAAATCAGTGAAATGTCTTTAAAATTAAAATATTTCAGCAAAATACGTTTCAAAATGGAATGTGATTACCCAAAGAAATTTCTCTGTTACAGAAATTTTAGGGATAATGGAAAAACATGTATCTTCATATATTGATAACTGATCAGAAAGTATAATTGTGTAATTTTCTCCAATAAAATGAGGACAAACTATATAAATTGCTGCATAGATTGTAATGACTTCCTGTTATCTACTTTAAGTATATTAAATATTTTTTCTTTGTTGGATTGCACATAATATTACATAGATTTTATTATTTAAAATGTTTGGAAATTTGACCATCACTTCTAATATTTGAGAGATTTAAAATAAATCCAACTTATCTATCCAGACCACCCACTGTCCTTGCTTTTACTGAGCTCTTCCACCATGACTTTCCATACCGTGTTTCTCTGTGCTTATGGGACAACAATACGCACCATATACACATTCACACATACACAGAAGCGCCTCAGGGTATGTCATGATTTTCATTGTATTGAGATTCTACTCTCTGATGCTACATTATGCCACAACTTGCTGCTTGGGGACAAAACTATATGAAAATGATTATCCATTAACTGAAAACAAATCCAAACACATTAGTTTTTTGTTGAAATTTAGCAAGATTTTTCTTTAAAATAACAAATCCATAATTGTATAGAAGTAGACACATCCTGTCTATCTCCAAGAAGACTTCAGGACTCCTAACATATTTAGTAGGCAAGGATGATGCTATGATACAGGTAAAAATACAGAATGCACCAAAAATTCCAAAGCAACAGAGGAGGGTTTTACTACATTGAAACTCACATATTAACTTTTGAAAAGTGAAACATGAAAAACAAAAACACTTCCTTATTTAAAGATATAATGCTAAGCCATCCCTTTGGGTTTCCTCATTTCCTTAAAGAATCGCAACAAGCAGCACTTTATCTAAATAGTATTAAGCATATTGTCTAAAACAATACCTACCCGTTTCAGTGAAATTTTTGGGAAAGTCCTTAGAAGATTGCTGGCCACAGCCAAAAATTTTTAAACTTTGTAATATTTTATATGCTTTAAAATGCAATGGTAAAACTTTTAAAACTCTAGAGACAAAATTAGGCCTTACCTATACATCTTTATCCTGAATAATAAAGAGAGCCTTCTTCCTGCTTGTCCAACTCCTTTGAGATTCCCACTGAAATGACTCTGATGTGTTGTGTGTATCTGCGGGTGAGCTCAAGTCCAAGGAGGAAATCCCACATAATTAAAATCTAACTTGTTGAGCAAGTCTGAAGGAATCAACTTGAATAACTTGAACCAATAGCATGACTTGTGGAACAGAATCAGAAATAGATGGAGAATTTGACCAAAGAGTAAGAATTTCATTTGCTCAGGCAAACTGTGATTACCCACAATAGCAAGTGACAGGGTCTGCAAAATCCTGTGACTACTTCACATGTTACAGAGCCATTTTTAGTTCAAGAGGATGTGACTCTTCTGCCCATGTTGTCAGACACCACATTTCCTCACCGCAGCAAACCAAGTAGCATTTGAAGATTCTTTCTGTACATTAATGGGCGCTGCATCTTAATCCCTTGTCTCTGTCATAAAGTTCAGTTTTTTCACTGCATATGAAACAGAGGTACAGAGATAAATTTGAGTAGGTTCACAGAGCTGTGTGAACAGCAGGTTAACATCTACTCGGCCATTTCCCACTTCCAACACACTACTGCTAGAAGACGAGTGGACAGAAGGAGGTGGTACTGTACTCGTGTTGGGTTAGGTAAGGATGCAGGGTGGGAGGCAGTGTTTGCAGGCAGCAAGGGAGCCCAGGAAAACACAGGCAGAAATACCAAGGAAGTGAGAAAGGGCATTAATTTAGAAGTTCATGGTGGGATTACTCTGTAAGAAATAATGAATGCTAAAGAATCAGAACTTGTGATAAGACTGGCTGTTAAAATTTGGATTCTAGCTTGTGGTTTTTCATCAACTGCTTGTGCATCTCATGAGAAATGCCACTTATTCCTCTTTGAATCTCATGGGCTTGTGAGAAAATGGGAAGTTGAGTCAGAGGCTCTTGGACTCTTTCAAATGTCAATTGGATGACTTTATCATAGAAATCACTGATAAGTAATGACTGTTTAATTCAGCCTAGGAGTTCTACATTTTCAAATACAGTGTGCAAGCAAGGATAAGTGGCTCTTCCTTACCCTTCCTAAATGTAGTTTTAGACCTTGCATCTCTTTCCTGATAGTCTTTCATTGGTTTTCACAGTGAAATAAAAATTTTAAAATAGTTTCATAAAAAAACTGAACAATGTTAACTAAACTATTTTCATTAGTTTGTTACCTTAAAGTCCTCTCAATATATATACATTTTTTTCACATAGTTTTGTTGTATCAAAGAGTAAAGCTTTATAGCGTGCTAACACATTCCTATTACTAATACTTATTTCTTGTTGCTTTATATTTGTAACTTTTTGTTATGCTGTGGTTTTAAGTTCACAGAAAACATGCAAATATATACCTTGACTCATCATTTATTAATAATTTTAATTGCTATATATTAAAGGGGTAAATCATATTACACTGAATGGATTCATCATAAAATACTGAAATCACTTTCTAATGGAAAGTATGCTATTTGGACAGCTTCTGTTTTTCTTTTTCTCTTGTAGATGATTTGGTGACTTTCATGGAAATAGTTTTATTATCTTACTGCT
Source organism: Dinomys branickii (assembly GCA_004027595.1). Taxonomy (NCBI): domain Eukaryota; kingdom Metazoa; phylum Chordata; class Mammalia; order Rodentia; family Dinomyidae; genus Dinomys; species Dinomys branickii. Next base: position 163,663 of record PVLD010000219.1, read on the forward strand.
CCATTTTTGTTCACTACACACTGAAGAGGCCTGCTGGGCTGAATAATTTATATATTTGAATGTTTTTAAAAAATTTTTACTACTTTTGTAATAATTTTTCTAGAACTTGTAGTGTCCCCTGGTTTTATTTGTTTGATTTATAGGACTTTTCCCTGACTAATTCTGCTATTTTACCAAATAGGTACTTAATCTATACACTGTTTGAATGTTCAGAAACTTTCTATTAGTGATGTTTATACTATTACTATTCAGGACAGAACCAGGAATGAGTCAGGGCAGTGACATGGGGAAAACTGAATCCGATCTGAAAGTGACTTCCTCATGATGTGTCCAACACAAAGGGGGGTGGGGCCGAAATTATGCTTCATGAAGCAAAGGGATTGTTCATAATAGGAAATAGTTATGAAGGTGTTGACTCTTAGTGTTCAGGTGCTCAGGGAGTGGCAGGACAGGCCTTGACCTATGCGGTCCTTTTGGGGCAGCCATTGCAAGAACCAATCAATCAATCAATCAATCAATAAGAGAATCCTCTTTCTCCCTGGTATAGGGTCAATTTTCTTTCTGTAGTTCTCAAGTCAGACACTAAGGCAATCTAACCTAGGAGGACTGACCAAAGTAGCACTCAGGGAGACGGTAGAGATCATTTGCTGTGAAAGAAGATGAATGGTATAGAGTCAAACCTACAGACAAGGGTATTTCTGGCTGCTGAGGATGAAGGGGAAGATTGTGATTCGCAGGCTGTCTCAAGGTCATTGAGTCTTCAGCTCTGAAATATTTCTCTGCAGATGTCTACTGAAAATTATGATTTTTAAGGAATTAAAGACCATCAGAACAGTTTGAATAGGAAAAAACACCAAAAAGCAGGTGATCTAAGGACGTGTGGACCAGTAGTGTTTTCTTTGATGTTGGAGTTTGGGTTCTTGTCAAGCCAAGGGCAGCAGAGTCCTTTGGCTATGGTTGGGGATGAAATTTGTCACAACGCTTTTTCCAGAGTAATTGTGAAGATGGAGAAAGAAAAACAACAGATGCATCCACCATTTGAAAGCTGTAAAGTGTCACTTTGTGATAAAGATTTATGTACGTTATAAATGAAATTCTAAAAATTGGGCAATAATCAGATTTTGAAAAAAATGTAAAAGTTTAACTTTCTGGATTATGACTTGTAGATAGTTGTCAATAAGGGGATGAGTACCTCTTACCACATTTCAGAGACTTGTCATCACTTACAAGATGTGGAATAGGGGGAACAATAAGACACCTCTTGAATAAAACCTTGGCTCGTTTATTTATGAACCAGTAGGGTTTTTAAAAAGTATCTATGCTTCTAAGCCTTAGTTTTCTGACATGTAAAAGTGGAGTTAAAATCGTGTACCCACGGAGTTGTGAAAACTAAATTCAATCAAATCAAATCAAATGAACTAATGGATTTAAAGTATCTGGCATCAAAGGGTGTTTCTCCGCTTCCTGCCACAGTAATCTGTGTACACACATGTAATATACAGCATATTTAGAAGCAGCCAAGTCTCTGCTCAAAGTAAGAGCATGAGGGAGTAAATAAACCAAAAGTGCAGTTATTACCAGTAGGAAGATCTTCAGCTGCTTAAAATGTATTCATTCCTTCAATACTTACTCTTAAGGCAGTAGTGTGTGCGCGCATGGTGCACGTGTGTGTGTGTGTGTGTGTGTGTGTGTGTGTGTGTGTAGGAGTAGAGAGCTCATACTGGCTGATAAAGGCTGTGGGTCTTTATAAATTGTCCCTCCTCTTCTCCAGATTCACAAATTATTATTCACAAATTATTGACTTCGTAACAATTTGTGATGGCTTGCAAATTGACAGCTATTCTCTTATGCATTACACAGGCATTATTTTTACCAGTTTTTAACAGTAAGAGGTTTTTATTTTAAAAACCCCTAAATTATAGGCACCTTTTATGCCATTATAGGAAGAAACGTCTACCTTTTACCACACTCACACATTCTTCAGAAAGGGGCCCGGACTGGAGGAGCTGTTGCTCCTCTGTAGGGTAATTTCACACGTGCACAAACTTGCCTCTTGTACTTCTTCTTCACATTTCGAGAGCAATCAAAACATATAAATGCAATTCATTCAATGTTTAGCAATGTAACTCATTTCACCTACTGTAAGGTCTAAGTGATAAACATTAAAATTATCTTGTATGCAAACATTTTTAAGCAATACTTTATTTGGTCAGTCATTATACTAGCTTGAGTACTGGTGATTGCTATAAGCAGTATCTAGCCTATAATTGATTACACTATAAATTTATGGCTGGCAGTCTTAGCTGGCTTATCAGAACTGCCCAACAATACAGCTAGGGTTACCTGGTGAATGTCTAGCTTACTGCTTATAAAATCATATCAAGTCTTATTTACTCTTATTTTTTCCATCCTTATTCCCTGTACTTGTGTTCAGTAGATGACTTCCCTTCCTACTACTGGAGATAGGAAGAGAGAATCCATCTTTAGGTGGATACTCCTTCAACTTCCTTTTATCACACATTCAAACCTATGCATATCTTACACATCTGCCCGGATGCTTCTTATCATAGTAAAGAAGGCTTTGCTCCTCCTGCAGAGGCGAAACTTTCCACCTGTGCTTGGCATCCACTTCTTCCTTCCTCTTTCCGAGCTTACTCCTCTGGTCGAACCTCACATGACCTTTCCTTCACCCAGATTTTTACATTCCATCTTTTTTCTCCGTGCTCTCAGACTCCAATCTCTTCGGTACTGTAATGGGCGGTGACTTTTAGCACAACAGTTTAAGATAGACAAGCCTCAAAACGTGTCTTGAGAAACATCCTGGAGGGGTTGTAAAGGGTTAACTTTGCAGTTCTGACTTTGTCCGGGAATTCTTCTCCTTGCCTGAATTGCTAAAGTATATATATCATTATGGCCAGAGCCTGACCTGGTCACACGGTGCAAGGTAAACAACTATGGCCAGGCCTAGACATTCCAATCTATTACCATGGAAACCAAAAATGTATATAAGGTGAGAACAAAGGCAGTTAAGTGCCACATTCTCTGGTCGGGAATGGGGGGCAATGACCGGTCCAAACTGATCCTAAATTAAAATTAATTAAAACTCCATTTGTTCTGAATGAGTTTTTGGATCCCCTGCGGAGTTTGACCCGATTTCTGATTTTTGCTGCAACAGTGCCAGGGACCAGTTTTGGGGGAGATGGCTTTTTCCGTGGGTGCAGGAAGGTGCGGAGCTGGTTTTGGGTTTAGTTTCTCACAGGGAGCATGAACTCTACATCCCTCACTCACGCGCACGTCACAGCGGGGCTGTTCTCCTGTGAGAATCTAATGCCACCGCTTATCTGCTAGGAGACAGAGCTTGGATGAGACACCCATGGTAGGGGTTGGGGAGCAACTGCAAATACAGATGAAGCTTTGTTGGCTTGTTAACTAGGAACCCCTGCTCTGTGTGCATATTTATTGGACCCATTTCTCTCCTTTTCTTCCCACTGACATCAGGTGACTCCAGGCCCCTGTGACCTCTCTCAGTGGCATTATTACTGCAACCTTGCAGTTAGTCCCCATTTCCACTTTGGTCCCTGCTTCACATCAGAAGAATGCTATAACTTGAATAACGTTTTTCTTTTTAAAAGCTCTTTGATCCATTTTTAAGATTTACAAACATCTCCCTTGCTGTTAAGATACAATTTGCTCTCAACACAGAAAGTCCTAACCCCGAAGTATAGTATCTCTTCCTTGCCTATGTTTCCTGCCCAACGTCTTCTCAAACCCAGTGAATTTGTTCAACCTACGAGAATACACTGCCTCTGTATCTTTCCCAGGCCTGTTCTCTTAGCTTGCACCCTATTTTAGTATCTGTTTAAACAAACTTGTACTTAGTTTTCCAATCAGAATCATTTTTCTAAAGTTCTAATAGCCTTCCATACCTACCAAGGCTTCCTAACTCTTAGGGTACCTTGGTCTTCTGCAGAATGAATCCACCACAGTGCTCTGAATGTATTCTTAAAGTTACTATGCAGTAAACTACAGAGTCCTTGAAGAGGAGACCACTACCTACATTCTCAGAGCCTATCATCTGTACCTGGCATGTGGCTAAGTACTCCTTCAGCAATTTGAATAATTTATAGCAATTACTGAAGTAACATATGCAAAGAGTTTTTAGGTATTGAATAAGTGAGGGAATAAAAACCCCCACTGCTTTCTACATTCATCCACATTTCAATTGATAAAAAATACTCTTGATAAAAAATACCTGGAGATATCTTTCATGTCCCCAGTCAAGACAAAACCTGCTGCTAAGCTGCACATGATGGTACTTGAGTTTTAAAAGTGGACTTTATTTTTATTTGGGTATAGTAAGGACATCAGATCAGGAGACCATTTTGCCATGGAAAAGATAGCTGCTGCTCATCCATTCTAAGAGCAGGTGCTTGTCGTGCTCCTCTGGCCACACTGGCTACGAGGAGAACATGAGCGTCTGTCAGGAAGAAAGGGAGGAGGAACCACCGGCAATGGCTTTACCCCTGTGTCTGTGGGGGAGAAACAGAAAAGCCAGAGTGAGCTGGCTTAGATGGGCTGCTTGGACTAAAGTCAGGGGGTGCTTGGCCCTGGAGGGACTGGGGCAGAGGGCAAGTGGCAGGGGGTAGCAGAGCTGTAAAAGACGGGGCCTTGAATCTGAGCCCCAGATTAGTTCTTTGTATATGAAAGGCACACTTACAGGGCAGCCCTTCATAGTCCTGAGCGATTAGTTGCAGGACAGAGTTCCCCCCAGGTCAGCAAGGCCTCAGATGTGAAAGAATCAGATCTTTTAAAGCTTTGTCAGGGTCTGCCTCAATTTTCAACGCTTTTCCTGGGTAGCCCTCAGCCAATGATCAAGCAAGGTGGAGATACAAACCATTTTCAACTCCTTTGGATTTCTCTAATGGGTAGTGTTGGTCCAGTGGGTCTAGGGTTACCAGGCCATCTTCAAATTTACCCAGGCTTGTCTGTCTAATGCACAAGAAGAAAGATGAGTCATAAGACAGAGTGTAGAGTGAAAGTAAGTTTTATTACAAGAGGAAGCAGGACAAAGCCACCCAGAGGAGCGGGGGTCTGAGACGGCTGAAGACAGGGCAGTGATCCCATTTTTACAGGGAAGGGGCCAGTTTCCACCCCCACCCCTGAGGGCTGGCACTTGATTGATTGACTGTTGGGCGTGTTGCTAGGATTTGGATTTTGTGGGCTGGTAATTGGGGAACGTGGGTAGGCATGGCAACCTGTACAAGGAGGAACTAGGGTAGACAGTGCTGTCTGCACAGAGGCACAAGCAAAACCACAACCTGTCAGTTTTTGCGACTCATAACCTCAAGGGCATCGCAGAGGCTGACTTTTTTATTTTAAGGAGAAAAAACCCTAACAAAGCAACACTAGTGAAGACAAAAACAACAAAAATGATACATGACCTGAAAACAAAATGATAGGAATTAACAATGGTTGCTGCCTCACACTCTTATCTTCAACGAAGTTGCTCAGTCCAGCAGACATAAGAATGTAAGACTGATCAAACAATCAAAAACAAGAACAAGTAATAAAAAAATTGGAAATGATAGAGTTCACCATACAAGATGGTAGGAGTTCAAAAATGGTTCTTACACTGCATATTATTGTCTTCAAGTTAGTTGTTCTAATGATTACCAGAAAAAAGCATGCACAGCTGGTCAAGAAAAAAGACAATTTTAAGCATTAACTTTGCCTTTCAATAAACCACAGACATCAGCAATACACCTATTCCAGCTATCCTTGTATAGACATATAAATTTTGTTTTTCATTTTAAAGAGAAAAGAAAAAAAACCAAAATAACAAAAGCAGATATATAAACAAGAGAGCATAGAAAACAATAAAAATGATACAGAATTTCAAAACAAGATGATAGGATATTAACAATGGCTGTTATATTACATAATGCTGTCTTCAAAATGGTTGCACAGATAAACAGATATAGGCATGTAAGACTGATCAAACAATTACACATTGGTTGTTCCTTCCAATGAACCCACAGATATTAGTAGTACAATTATTCTAGCTGTCCTGTGCATCTCCAAATTTTTTCTCTTCCTTCTTTCTTTTTCTGCTCCCCTCCTTCAACCCAGTTGCTCCTTCCTGTTTGAGCAATTTCTTTCCCTTCCCCAATATCTATTATACCCTTCAGAATTTATTTACATTTTTAGGTTCTTATAGTAGAAAGGCGATACAATGTTTACACATGTGAGTCTGATTTATTTCACTTATAAGTATGGTCTCAAGTTGCATCCATTTACCTATAAAGGCCTCTAGTTTATCTTTCTTTATAGCTGAGTAATACTCTGTTGTATAAAAATACCACAGCTTTTTTATCCGTTCCTCAGTTATGGACATTTGGATTGTTTCCAAGATTTAGCTATGACAAATTGAGCTGCAATAAACATGGGTGCACATATATTGCTGAGGTATGATGTTTTCAGTTCTTCTGGAAAAATACCCAGGAAGGGAATGGCTGGGTTGAATGAACCTTTAATCCTAGTTTACTGAGGAATCTCAAGACTGATTTCGACAGTGGTTGGACAACTCTACAATCCCACCAACAGGGGGTAGGGTTCCTTTTTCCCCACAGCCTCTCCAGCATTTGCTATGGGTTGATTTCTTGATGAGAGCCATTCATTTTGGGATCAGATGGAATCTCAGGGTTGTTTTAATCTGCATTTCTCGAATGACCAATAACATTCAACATTTTTTCATGTATTTATTTGGCATTTGTGTTTCCTCATCTGAGAAGTGTGTGTTACTCATCTGAGATGCCCATTTTTTATTGGGTCTTTGAATTTTGGGGGACTGGTTTTAAAAAATTCTTTATATATTCCAGACAGGAGTCCTTTGTCTGAGGGACAATTGGCTAAAATTTTTCCCAATACATGGGTTTTCTTTTCACCCTATTGGTGATTTCTTTTGATGTGCAAAAACTTCAATAAGATGAGATTCTGGTTGTTGATTCTTTGAAGTATTTCTTGTGCAGTTTGGTTGTTATTCATGAACTCTCTGCCTACCCCTATGTCTTCAAGATTTTCACCTACTTTGTCTTCCAATAGCTCTATTATTTCTGTTTTAATATTGAGATCTGTGATCCATTTTGATTTGAGTTTGGTGCATGGTGATAGCCTAGCATCTAGTTTTAGTCTTCAGCGTGTGGAAAGCCAGTTTTTCCAGCACCATTTGTTAAAGAGGCTATCTTTCTTCCAGTGAACATGTTTGGCTCCTTTGTCAAAGATTAGGCGGTTGAGTGTCTTTGTGTATGCATCTTCTAGCCTGTTCCACTGATCTTTAGGTCTTTTTTTTGGCCAATACAACGGTGGTTTTATCACAGTAGCTTTGTAGTGTAATTTCAAATTGGTGATTTTGATACCTCCTGCCTTGCCTTTGTTTCTTAGGATTGCTTTTGCTATTCTGGGTCTCTTTTGGTTCCAGATGAGATTGGGGAATATTTTCTCTAGATCTGTGAGGTATACTGATGGTATTTTCATTGGAATTGCATTGAATCTATGTAACAATTTTGGGAGTATAGCCAGTTGCACAATTTGGTTCTTCCTATCCATGAGCAAGGAATATCTTTCCATTATTAAAAGTCTTCTTCCATCTCTTTTAAAAGAGTACTTAATTTTCACTGTATAGATCTTTTACTTATTTTGTTATATTAATTCTTAAGTATTAAAATTTTTGGATGCTATTGTGAAAGGTATCGTTTCCCTTATTTCTCTCTCAGTCTCTTTGTTGTTTGTGTATAGGAATGCTATTTTCTTTTAAGTATTGAATTTGTATCCAGCTATGCTACTGAACTTTCTGATTAATTCTAGGAGTCTTTTGATGGAATTTCTGGGGTCTTCTATGTAGAGTATCATGTCATCTGTGAATAAAGATAATTTCACTTCTTCCTTTCTTATCTAAAAGGAAATTCCTTTTATATTTGTCTCTCATCTAATTGCTCTGGCTAGTGTCTCTAGAACTATGTTGGATAGAAGTGGTGACATGACATCCTTGACTTGTTCCTGATTTCAGAGTGAATGCTTTCAGCTTTTGTCCATTTAGTATGATGTTGGCTTTTGGTTTGTCATAGATGGCTTTGATCAGATTGAGGTAAAGTCCATCTATGCCAATTTTTTGCAGGGTTTTATCATGAATAAGTGTTGGACTTTATCAAAAGCTTTTTCTGCATCAGTTGAGATGATCATGTGACTCTTGTCTTTGGCTCTGTTGATATAGTGTATTACAATTATTGATTTGTGTATATTGAACCATGCCTGCAATCCTGAGATGAATTCCAGTTGGTCATGGTGTATTGTCTTTGTAATGATTTGCTGCATTCTATTAGCTGGTATTTTTGAGAACTTTTGCATCTATGTTCATGAGGGAGGTTGGCCTATAGTTCTCTTTTTAGGTTGGGTCTTTTTCTGCTTTTGGTTCTCCTACGTTTTAAAGCCCCTTATCCCTATTGTAACCCTACCTAAGGGTCCCATCTCTCCTAACAGATACTGTCTATTTCCGTGTTCTCTGTTGGTTTGGCAGAAATTTCATCAGAATGGCAACAGAATCCAACAGCCCCGCTGTCCAATATTGCTTCTCCTTTCTTTAGCAGATGCTAGTCCTCAACTTTCAGACTTTACTTTGTCTAGCCATCTGATATGCTTGGAGAGTGCTCCAAGAAAATAAGTATTAAGGAGAAGTTTAGAGACTGGATCATTGTCTGACCCCTCTCTTATGGGACTTGGTATTAGGTGCCAGTCTTCAGAACAAGATGACAGCTGCCTGGTAAAGCATTTACTAGCACTAAGCTGCCCTGCATGCTACTAGAGGTAAATTCATACACCAGCATGATTCTTCAACAAGTGGTACATATGTAAAAAATACTGATGAGACTATTATGACTAAGATGTAGCAAACCTTCCCCACCAAGGGAGGGAGTACATGAAAATATCTACTAAGGTCTTAATTGTCTGGGAAATGAATATGTACTTAGAGAATATGGTAAGAAATTAGCAAGAAAACCCAGAAAACTGATATTAGAAAGAAAGGTGATGGAAATTATAAGACTTTAATTTTTCTTATGCAAATATATATAAGTTGTTTCAAAAAAGATAGCAAAAGACAAAAATTCTCCTAATGGTTCTAAAAAAATAAAATCCAATTATCATGTATCTATTCATTATCATGTACATAACTAAAATGAAAGGAAAGTTAAAGATAAGAGAAAGAATAAAAATAGTAGGCAAATACACAAGGGGTAGTATCAGTGGAGATATAGGACCAAAACATTAATTAAGCTAAAGAAGGTAACTTACATTGAAATTAAATACACACATATATAACAATTTAAAGAGTGAAAAAATAATGGAATGGATATAAAGGAGATAAGAAATGCTAATATGTGAATCTGTACTAAATATACTTAATCTCAAGAGAATGACTTCAGGGAAAACTATGAATTATTGCAATTGATTAAAAAAGCAGAGCTGGCTGTGGTGATACACGCCATAATCCCAGCATTTGAGGGTTGGTGCAAGAGGATTGCTGTAAGTTTGAGGTCAGTCTGGGTTACATGATGAGTTCAAGCCCAGCTTTCAAAACAATTTAAACCAAACCAACCAAACAAACAAAAACCCAAAACAAACCAGAAAACTTGCACTGAAAAATAACTATGAAAAAATTAAAACATTATATACAAAAAATCTTCTCAGAAAGCACTTGGAGTTGTAATCTTTCAAAACAGTTAAATCCTATGTGTTAAACTGGGCATGGTGGCACACAACTGTAATCCCAGCACTCGGGAGGCTGAGGCAGGAGGATTGTTTTGAGTTAGAGACCAGCCTGGGCTACAGAGTGAGCATAAGGCCTGCCTGAACTGCATAGTGAGACCCTGCCTCAAAAAGACAAAAAAAAAAAAAAAAACATAAAAGAAAATAAATCTTATACATTAATTATTCCTAAATATAGAGCATGTTGAAATTTCAGTTAATTTTATAATGCCAATATTATCGTGCTTCATAAAAATCTTTGTAGAACACTAAGAAACAGATCTTTGAGGAATTAGCAAATTTGATTAAGTTCTCTCCTAGATCTGTCTACTCTAGAACACACGGTGTAGGTTTGCTTATGTAGACTGTAAATCAGACACAATTTATAGTATTTGTCCATATAAATTTTAATTTAATATTTGTATTTGAAAATCCTGCTTTTCTTTAGTCTCAGGATATATATATATATATATATATATATATATATATATATATATAATATATATATAAAGAAAAAAATATATAAAGAATATACACAGTTGTGTTAGATCTTTAGCTGCATAAACATTTCATTCATTTGGATTTTTCCCTGCATTGATCCTTAGGATTCTTAAAATAAATTTCACATGTACAAGAAAACTATCTTTAAAAGGTGATAACATAACCCTATCTTTGATGATTTATATTATCACTTTGGATCCAATCAGATGGGCCAAAGGAGCCTAAGGATGTGAAAGTTTGGGTAGGGTTGTCAAGGAAGTCTATGAATAATTTTTTACTGAAGACCTAAAAGAATCACTATCTAGAAATAGATTGTTCTAAATAGTGTTCAGAGTCCTACTGTTACCAGCATGTTCAAAGAATATAAAGCAAGTGGCAAAGGCAGAGCATAGCGTGTGTGGGCGAGAAGGAGATACGACAACAGGGACCAGATGATTTGGGTTTTATGACAGATGGTGAAGGAGTTTCTGAGAACAGGAATCAGATACTATGACCTAAATTTTAACGTACTAGATCTGGTGGCTCTGAATCAGGCAGGGCAGAAACAGAGAGAAGAGTTAGGAGAACAATAGTCTTTCTCACACCCTACACCCAATCCATGAGTAAATCCTCTCCATTCTGTTTACAGAAGACATCTAGAATAACATTGTTTTCCATCCCCTCACCGTCACTGCCCTCGCCCAAGCCATTACCTCTCCTTGGATTACTGCAATGACCACTAATTGGTCTCTTTTTTCTCCACCTGTCTCTTCTGCCCTGATTTATTTATTTTGGCCTCATGCTTGGAATACAATGTGAAAAAGAGCCATATATGCATGCAGTGTGATGTTTAAAGAAAAATGTATTACAGTAAAAGACACATCATTAATCCCTCTCAAAGTACTTCCAGTATCTCCCAATCCACTTGTCCATTATTCTTGCCACCAGGGAAGCAATTCTGGAAGTACTTTTTGTAAGTTTCTTTATTTACACTATCACAATTGTCTTGATGTCCTGAATGGATTCAAAGCATTTAACTTTCATAACCATTTTGACTTGAGGAAAAGACAGAAGTCACAGATCTGGATACAGTGCATAAGAACACAGCATAATATTTTTATGAACCTGCTCTTCCAATGACTGTTGCTCAGCAGCAGAACTCACGTTATTTTTTATAAAACCGTATAAAGACACCCATGAAAGAGGATTTCCAGATCTTCGGAAAGTTGTAAGAACTGTGGATATTTTTGTTCAAAGCAAAGAGAAGTATTTTGAGAGAGATTAATGGCAATCTGTTTTTTGATGTAAAAAATCATTAAAATTTAAAGTTCCTCCCTATAGTGTGATTACAACTCATAGCTGGAGCAACAGTATGATGGAGAGGAAAAGGAAAGAATGAATGAGTTTATGAATTTTAAGTATAGAACTTAATCTGTTCAAGGAACTTCCCCAATTTCCTGAAGTTTTGATATTAACAAGTTTACATCATTTATGTCATTGTAGATGATATTGGTCAAATGTTTCATTTATTATCTTCTACATGAAGTAAGTATATTTGTCCCTTGTTTTCACTTAGGAAAATAGAAACATATGGTTTATATTAGTCAGGGATCTCGAGAAAAGTAGAACTAATAGGGTTATAGTATTTAAAGAAAGATTTACTCTATGGATTTGGCTCATGTAATTATGGAGGTCAGTAAGCCCCAAATCTGCAGGGTGGGCCAGTAGACAGAAGTTCAGAGAAGAGCTAACGTTAAAACACAGGTCTGAAGTCCATATGCTGGCAGAATTTCTCCTTCCTTGAAGAGTGCAAGTCTTGATTCTATTCAGACTGACAACTGACTGGAAGAGCCTATTTGTGTTACGAAGGACAGTCTCTTTACGCAGAGTTCACACATTGGTTTGGGTGTATCCCAGAATTCATATGTTGGAAACTTAATCCTCAAATCCCTACTTAATAGTGTTTGGACATGGGACCTCTGAGAGAGATTTAGGAGTAGATGAAGTCATGAAGGTGTGGGCCCATGATAGCATTAGTGGATGTGGAAGAGAGGAAGACACCGGACCAGCGTGCTCTCTCTGTTGCACCAAGTGATGTCATCCACCGTGTCATTATGAGCAAGAGGGCTTTTACCAGATGCTGGTGCTGTGTTCTTAGGCTTCTCAGCTTCCAGAGATATGAAATAATAAGAATATATACCTAGAAATGACTTAATCATGGGTGTCATGGTGTGCCATGGAGCTGGGATTTAAATCAGTTCTGTCTAACTTTGTGTTGTTTGCTTTTATATTATACTACGTTTCATTCAGCGAATGCGAGCTTTGGTTGTGTAATCTTTTGCAAATATTTTAAAAGATAATTTGAACCTATAGTCAATATTTTAATTGGTTCAAATGAATATCAGTGATCAGGTTTTGTATTAGTGTTTTGCTCTTTCACCAAATATCAAATGTGTGGCTATAGAGAGGGAACTGAATACGGCTTGAAGTCATTTGGAAAATAAAATTGTATAATATCCTCCTCACACCGAGATAAAAAGTTTCACTAGGAATCGGAAGGGTATACACTTGAATCACTTTTTAATAACATTGGTCCACTCCCACTGATTACTCCTTCTTGGCTTTCCAAATGTCTTGAGCAAGGACAATCCATACCATGAGAGCTCTCTGGGATTAGGAACCAGCCTGCAGTAGCCCTGGAACAGAACAAGCTATGCAGCTTAGTCCAGAACCCAGGGGGTGTTTTTATACATTTGTTTTTTGATCTCATTTGTTCATCTGCTTCTTCAGGAGCATCTAGATGAAAAGAAATAAGGGACTTGAGTCAAATATGAGATAGTATGATTAGAAGACGGTCTAGAGAATATGTTGATAGAGTCTTAAAATGGTCTGATAAAAAAGCAATATGAGGGCCAGGGTGGTTTTTGAATAGTTTTCATGCAAATCCAGGAGTAGTTTGTGCCACTAACAATGTTAATTTTCCCAGAAAGGTGGGAGTGAGGAGATAGCGGTGTGGACATCTGCGAGCCCGACTGCTGACCTACAGCAGTGGCTCCAGCTTATTTGTGTGTTGGCAGTCAAGACTCCTGGTGAAGCTGAAGGAACTCTGGGAGCTGGAGGCACACCTGGGCTGGGCCATGATAGTGCAGGAAAGGATGGAGCGAGATTATGGTATCACTTTTAGTGCACTTTCAACACTGCTAAGAAGCATTCAGTGTTCTGTCCATGTGGGACTTATCCCCAGGAAGATAATTGAGAACAATTTTGCTTAATGGAATATGGTAGATCAAAGACATTTAAGGTTCACTAGATCAGTACAAACCAACCAATACACAATTTTTATTTGAGAAGGAGTTTTGTCCAGAACCCCAGAGATTACTGTGTCGTTCTTATAGATAACGACAAGTGATTGCTCCAATCACTCCCCCTAAACGAACCCTACCTTACATCCTTGAAACCAAGTCTGCAGGGTTAGTAATTGTGTTATCTCAGGGACCTCCTGTTGTACTCAGTTCTTAAGGAAAGGATTCCTAAAAGACAACTACTTACTCAATGCCAAGCATAATTTTAAGGTTTAGAATTTCTGCTCTGCAGGGAACCTTGTCCTGGACCCATATGCTTAGACCACCATGGTCTGCACGACTGCCGTTGTTAGTCTCCTTTCCTTTGGTTTGCTGCTTTCACTGGGCAAATGGGCAAAACTGTCCAACAGCTCTCCAGTCCTGGAAGCCAGGTACCAGGGCTTCTTATGGAAACACTTCCTTGGGATATCTAGCTATCCTGAGAGTTCCCCCGCCCCCGCCCCCCGGTACCGGGGATCGAACTCAGGACCTTGCACTTGCCAGGCAAGCGCTTATGCCACTGAGCTATACCCCCAGCCCCTATCCTGAGAGTTTTGAAACTACCCAGACACCAAGCTCTAGGACAGCCGGGGAATTCCTATAGATATTAGTGACCAACTCAATGCCGGGGCCTTCTGCTTTGGCCCTAGCAAGGCCAGATTTTAGAGGCGGTCTGTCCTCATCCTTGTCTGATGAGGACAAGGACCAAATAACTCATCAGGGTGGTTCTCCCCCTACTGCTTTTTCTGTGTTACTCTCGTCAAACCCTGTAGTTTGTATAAAGTATTCAACTGGTGATGCACAGATGCCTAGTGACGTTATCTATTACATAATATCACACAGTATGCCCAAATTCCAATATATATTTCAAGTCTAAGAATAGATTAGGTTTATGTGAGGAATTACTTTTTATGTCTTTTTATGATTCATGAAGCCTACTGGTCATTTCCAGTTTTCTTGAATAATTAGAAAAACACTACCAGGAGGTCCCCAACACCCTTAATTAACTTGTTATTTAGTTGCCATACTGCCCTGTTAGTCATACGGTCATTAGTTTCAGAGAATTTTAAGTTACATGAAATTCAGCTGTTCAGTTATTTGAGAAAAAATGCTTTTAGATTCTGCTTTCTATCTATGCTTATTGATAAAAAGAGTTTTAGCTTGATAATTACAAAATGTCTGGTTTTATGTTTTCTATCAACAACACAACCGAGCCTCAGACTTCTTCAGCTGCAGAATCCGATTGTACTGATTTCCTGCACTCCTTCAAAACTACTTTCCGCCTCAGCACTTTGTTATATTCCACCACACCTCCTGGGCCTGCTGCAGTTCTTGCAGCTATTTATTTATTTATTTAATTTAATGATACCGTTTTTGAGAGATATTTTAGATTCACAGAAAAATTGAGTGGGAAGTAGAGTCCCCTCTTACCCCTGTGCTGTCACCCGTCTATACGTCCCAAAAGAGAGTGGTACGTTTGATACAACGATGCACCTAGAGTGGCACATCATCGTTATCCAAGGTCATTTGTTTACACAGGGGCTCATCCTTATGTTTTATGGATTTTGACACAAATACAATGTCACATACCCACCACTCAAAGAAACTGTAGAAACTCAGAGCCTGATGCTCAAACCCACTAATGATAAAAGTAGGCAGATTTTAATAAAGTAACGCTAAGTCACTAGCAAAAGTCAGGACAAAATAGTTAAAGATACTAACTCATTTATTCACAAAAGGTTTGTTCATTAAAGGGCCCACATATGCCTGCTACATTTCTGTGATGGGAGGTGCATTACTTCAAGATTTTTACTTATCTTGTCTTCCAGTAGATTGTGAGTTTCTGTTTTAACATTTAGATGTTGGCTCCATGTTGCTTTTAGGTTAGTACATGGAGGGACATGTGCGTCTACATTCAGTCTTCTGCATGTTATATATAGTCAATTTTCCCTTCACCATTTAGTAAAGAAGCTGTCTTTCTTCGTGTGTTTTTGGCCCCTTTGTCAAAGATCAAATAGCTGAACGTGCTTGTGATTGTTTCTACATCCTCTGTTTCACTCCACTGACCTACATGTCTGCTTTCGTACTGGGACCATGCTGGGTTTTTAAAATCACTGTAACTTTATAATGTATCTTCAAATCTCAGTTCATGATTCCTCTTTTTTGGTCTTGTTTCCCAGGATTGCTTTTGCTGCTGTTAGTCTCTTGTGGTTCCATGTGAATTTTAGAATTTTCTCTGGCCTTGTGAGGACTGCTGTTGGTATTTTGATTGGAGTTCTATTAAATCTGTGCGTCAGAGTCTGCAGTGTGGCCATGGTAACTGTATCGGTTTCACCTACCGTGAAGCAGCGAATATTTTTCCACTTTCTTATAGCCACTGGGATCTCCTTTCTCAGAGCACTGCAGTTTTCACTAGAAGTTTTACACTTCCTTGATTAGGTGAATTCCTAAGTACGTAATTTTTCTTGATGCTATTGTGAATGGTATTTCTTTCTCAGTGAATTTATTATTGGCATACAGGAACATTACTGATTTTTTTAATGTTGATTTTATATCCTGTGGCACTGCTGAATTTGGTTATTAATGTATTGGGCATTTTAAATTATAAAGTTTTTGTTGTTGCTTTTGTTTATTTTTTCCTAGGGGATATTAATCAGTGCTTCTTTTTCTTATGTGAGTCAAGCAGTATTTTTGCATTATACTCTAGGCTACTCTGAATACTTTTTTATTTTTAATTAGTTAACACTATAGCTAGGGGCTGGGGATATAGCTCAGTGGAATAAGCGCTTGCCTAGCAAGCGCAGGGTCCTGAGTTCGATCCCCAGTACCGCAAAAAAAAAAAAAAAAAACAACACTATAGCTAAACCAGTAAAGAATCAGAAAAGAGAAAAGTAGCAGGTTCCTATATGGGTCTTTTTTTTTCATGTATTTATAATAATCAAGTTCGAGGCCTTGTCTTTGCAGTCTTTAACATTTAGAGAAATGCAAAGAAAAATCATGCTTTTAAAAATATTCTTAATTTTGTAAAATATAACCTAACAGTGATGCTTGAGGATAGACACTGAATTACCCATAGTCTTGTAAGTTGTATGGCACATCTTTTAAGATCTCCCTTGTATGGTTTTGGAAAGAGATAAAGCCAGACAATAAGATTATTTTTAGGTCCTCTCCTCAGAATCTGATATTATGGCTGCTCTTGTAGTGCTCCCTTAATGTTCTTGCTGTTTGATAACATTAGTTAATCTGCTCCAGTTTTCCTGAGATTTAAATCAGCCTCAATTTTCCTCAAGTCAAGCTAATGGCCTGCCCCAATTTTCCTGAGGTCCGAAAAGACCCATCCCCATGTTCTGTCATGGCAACTCCAGGAGTCCCTGTGAGTCATTTGGAAATCTATCCCAAGACCACGCAATGCTGATCATCCCATTCCTGCTTTAAGGAGAGGAAGCAAGTGCGCCTGATCCTGGCACAGCAGCTTTCAGGCTTTGGGCCCCTGAAAGTACATAAAAACATGTTTGCATTTTCACAGTATATCAGAACCCTCATAGACTAGGTATGGGTTTTACTTTTTAAAAGTCACGTTAAGGGTCTTTATAGAAGAAACCTGTAACATATATAACGAACTCATGCAAGGTCTTTAAAAATGGAGATGCCACTTAGTGACTATAGAGTGCATACCAATTTAGACAGCAGAATAAACTTGATGCCAAAGTTATCATAAGAAATAAAATCAGACAAAGTGGAGGGAGGGAGCAAGCCAGCCTTACAGACGTGACCCAGGGTGGTGCCGTGAGAATCCTGCGGGCAGCTGTAGGACCAGAGCAGTCACCTGTAGCATCTAGGAAGGTCAGCCAGTTGCACCAGGGATGGTTGTGCATGGTGACAATGGGGGAACCTTCTCAAGGGCTATGCATAAAGCTCCAGTGACAGGCATCTTTGCGCTGGCGCCCAGCGGAAGCAGAATGTCTGCTCCCTTCCTCCCCCAGTGCAGCAAGGAGCTGCTAGTTGGGTAAGGGGGACCAGCTGGATTTGGAGCTTTTTCAACCAAGTAGCCCAGCAGAATCTACTGATGTATTTTTCCTCTGTCACCACTAACACGTGGGCAGGACACAGGGTTCCTTCCCTTCCCACCCAGTAACTGCAACTGTCCCCTGGAGCCATGAGAAGCCCTGAGCTCCCATTTACCCCACCCATCCTTAGGGCTATCAGTTAATTAATGTCACAAAAACTTAAAGGATTTGAGTTTCCTGGATAGTAGAAAGACTCCGAGTGGGAGAGGAGAAAGCACACAAGAGGGAGTGACCTTTTAGGGATGAACAAAATAAAAAGAAAAGAAAAGAAAAAATCAGTGGCTTCCTTCTCAGTCCTGAGGAGAGAATCAGCTGTCACCTAAAAGGCAAGCTCAATCTGCATAGCTTCGAATAAGGTGGAGCCATGGCATTAAGCAGACCAAATTTATGACCTTTAGTTTTTGAGGCACAGAGGTGAGAAAGGGACAGAGAAAGAGGATCTAAAAGAATGGTTCAGAGAATCTTCTTGTGCTGAAGTGTTTAGAACCCGAAGTGTATGTGATTTGCAGGGATAGCTTCCTTCACTGTCATTTTAACATCCATTCTTTCTACTGTATCAGGACTAGGTTTCCACAATAGGCGTCTGAGGCGCTTTCCTTGAGACCCTGGATAGATCTAGCCTGATCTGTCCCCTGCCGAGCAAGTTTCTGTGTCTGACCTAGGGAGGAAGTATGTTGTATCTATTTTCTGCAATGCTGGTTTGGTAGTCATAACTTTCTTTAGATTCTTTTAGTCATGAAAAAGTTTTATTTCTTCATTAATGTTGAAGGATAACTTTGGAGTATATAGTAATCTGGGTTGATAATTGTTCAGGACTGGAAAAACTTCACTCAACTTCTCCTAACCCCTTATGATTTGTGTTGAGAAATCTGCTGTTAATATTATAGGCTCTCTTTATAGTTTTTTGACAGTTTTATCTAATAGATTTTTAGTATTCTACACTTTGGAATTGTGGAATTCTTTTCTACGATATGTAAGGTTCTTTTCTGGTTGTGTTTATTTGGGGTTGTGAATCCTTCATTTACCTGGGTTCTAATCCCTCTAGATTTGAATAGTTTTCTGCAGTGGTTTTACTTAATGCATTTTTATGACTTCAATATCTTTCTCCATCCATTCCTTGACTTTTATTTATTTATTTCACAATTTTTATACTACTATGGTTGTAGCATTGAGTAAGTACATTCATAATGGAGGAACAGTACATTCACACATTGCCTTGGATTCTTATTTATCTTTCCCTTTTCTTTCTTTCATCTCCCTCATTCTCAGGTCCTCTTTGAACCCTTTCAAAGAAATCAGTCTTTTATTCCTTGATCTTTTGTATTTTCCAGTATTAATTTCATTAATTTTTGTTCTGATCTTTATAATTTCTTCTATTTTTTTAAGATTTGAAATATTATCTTCCTAGGTCCTTGAGACTCATCATTAGTTTACTTACTTGAATGTCCCTTTTGTGTGTGTGTGCATTTATAGCTTGAAATGCTTTCAGTGTGTCCCTAAAGTTTTCTAATTTTGTGCTTCACTGTCATTTGATTCTAATACATTTTTTATTTGCCACCTTTTTTTGTAATGTATTGATTATTCAATAATATATTATTTAATCTCCATGTGTTTGTGTAAATTCTGGAGTTTCTTTTGATGATTTCTAGCTTCAGTCTGATATAATCTTATCTTTTGTAAGGAATTATTTCAATTCCTTTGTATTTATTTGAGCAAGTTCATGGTCTAAGATATGATCTATTTGGGAAAATTCTGTGTGCTGTTGAGAAAAATATGTAGTCTTTTGTTGTTGGATGAAATAACCTATAGATACCTGTTAAGTTCATTTGTTCAATGGTGTGGTTTAATTTTGACACTTCTTGATTGACTTTTTGTGGGGGGGGGTCTGACTGACCTTATTGTGAGAATGAGGTGTGATTCTATTGGTGATGTTGCGTGTACACCAACTAGTTCGCAGTTACAGCATTTACAGTTGTTATCTCTTCCTGTTATTGTTCCCTTTACCAGTAAGCAGTGGCCATCTGTGTCTCTTCTGATTGCTTTTGGCTTGAAGTCTTCTGTCTGAAAACAAGATAGCTATTCCTGGTAGTTTTCAGGCTCCAGTTGAATGAGCATCATTTTCCACCCCTTTACTTTTGGTTCACATACTTTTGGATGAAGTGTGTCTGCCATGGGCAATAGATGATTGCATTTTGTTTTTTGATTGAATCTGCTACTCTTTGGCTTGATTGAGGAGTTGAGATCATTGATGTTGAGGTATTTATTGAATTCTAAAATTGCATTATTTTTCTAGTGCTGATTCTTTTATTTTTCCTTTGGTTTAACTGCTCCCCCAGTTTGTTATGCTGTAGATCAAGAGTGTCCCCTGAACGTCCCCATGGGCCCAAAAAGGGGACTTGTGCAAGGTGCTTGGATTGTGGGCACATTATACTTGACTTGCTGTGGGAAGGCGAGGCTTGATTGGAAGAGCAGAATCACTGAGGCATGACCTAGAAGGGTAGCTCTCCCTGCCCGGCTCCTCCCCGACTCTCTGCTTCTTGGCTGCCATGAGGTGAGCAGGTTTTCTTCAACCCCACCCCTGTGCCATGCCACTGTGCCCAGTGTCAACTG
Source organism: Dinomys branickii (assembly GCA_004027595.1). Classification (NCBI taxonomy): domain Eukaryota; kingdom Metazoa; phylum Chordata; class Mammalia; order Rodentia; family Dinomyidae; genus Dinomys; species Dinomys branickii. The sequence continues at coordinate 183,959 of PVLD010000219.1, forward strand.
GCCAAAGACTTAAAATGTGGGCAAAAATAAACCACTCCTCCTTTAAGTTGGGGGTGTCTGATGTTGGGGTCCAGCAACAAGAAAAGTGACAAAGGCACAGTTAAATATATGTTCTCCTTTGGGCTCTTTGGTGCTGGTGGCCTCCCTTTGTCTAGGATGGCTTCATATGTTTTCTGCCACGGTAGGTTTTGAAGTCTCATTTTTCAAGATAAAAAAGTCTGATTTAACAAAAGTTTTCTTTCAGGATTTGAAAAAAATATGTTTCAAGCTCTCTTAGGCTCTAAGATTTGTGTCAAGAATTCCTCAGTTATTTGGCTAAACTTGCTTGTGTAAGTTTTACTTTATGTGCTTGCCTAATACCTTTTAGTGTTCTCTCCTTTGTCAAATTTCTCGAATTTTGATTATGTTGTGTCTTGAGGAGGTTCTTCTCTGGCCCTGGTTATTAGGGGTTCTGTATGCCTCTTGTAATGAAATATGGCAGACTGTCCTTAGACCTGGAAAATTTTCTGCTATGATTTCAGCGCATAGTTTATACTATTTGAGGTGTTTTCTAATTGTCCTTTATTCACATGATTCCATGGTTTTATTCATTTGTTATGGGTAGCAGTTAGCAGTTATTGGATCCAGCTTGCATAGTGTCTTATTGTTTTTAGGGTATCACTGAGATTTTGGTCTGCTTCACCCACCTTGTCTCCCTTTGCTGATATTTTGTCCTCACACTGGTTCAGTCTACTACACACTCTTTCCACTGTCTCTTTTATAGCATCGTTTATTGCCTTCTTCCTTTTCATACTTTCTAATTCTTTAGCAAAATGAGCATTCATGTCTCCTTTGTTTAACTCAATTAGCTTATTGTGTCTTTCTTCTTTAAAATTGTTGAACATTTTAATTGTGAAATTCCTTTTTCTGTTTAATTAAATTCACTTTGAGCTCATTAAGTATTTTATGCACTTGCTTATGTTTCCTGTTTCAATCTCAAATATTTTGATCATTTGGTTTTTGAATTATCTATAGCTTTTTCTACTTTAGTGTCTGTGAAATCAGGTTTGGGGGAGCTAGTGGCTCTGAGGGCATCTTTTCACCTTACTTTCGTGTTTCTATTGTTTTTGCACCATGGATTTCCAATCAGTGAGGGTGGAGAAACTGTCACTACTGTGGAGATCACATTAGATGGATTCTGCCTCTCTGTGATGGGTCCTTGGGTTTGGATATGTTTGGGTATTTATATTATTTTGCAACCTATTTAGAATAATATTTGAGTTTTCTTTGTGTGCAAACTTCTTCTAAGGCTTTAATCTCCACAGCCCCTCAGACAGGTAAAAACGGACCACAGTAATGTTGAAGCCAAGACAAACTAGATAGTGGCACATAGTAAAAGCCAACTCAAACAACATTAAAAATAGAAAAGAAATTAGCAATAATGATTAGGTCAAAAGCAAACCAGGGCTGGGGACATAGCTCAGTGGAATAAGTGCCTGCCTAGCAAGCGCAGGGTCCTGAGTTCAATCCCCAGTACCGCCAAAAAAAAAAAAAACGTTAAAAGCAAACCAGTTTACAGGGGTCCAGCCTATAAGCTTGTACTGACAAAGGTGAAAAAAGACACAGAACTAGGTTAAAATGTGTGTGGGAGACCCAGGGGCTCTTTTCTCCCTTCAGCTGAGAGCCTGAGTGCCTCACGCACCTTGGCTTTATTCACTCAGACACAGGAACAGGCAAAAGCAATCAGAGTCACACAGGATCCATCTGTCCCCATCAGCCATGTATGTAGCAGAGTAAACAGCAGGGTCTCAGCTGTGTTAACTTTCCCCGCAGTGTGTCAGAGCACACTCGCACCGCCTTTCTCCTTCGTGCTCACAGAAGAGGCCAATGAGGTCTTAACCTTCTTATTTGGTCTCTCACACCAGTTACTGACACATAATAAGAACCAAAAATAGCTACAACTATGCCCTCCTTAAAAACAGAAAAGAGATCTGTAGTGATAATGTAGGCACAAAGACAAACCAGTTATTGATATATAGTAAATATCTATTAAAACCAACAACTATAACCAAATTAACAATAGAAAAAATTTCAGCAAATAATAGAATAGTGTCAACTAAACAGCTAAACATTAAAAAGCTTAACAGTAATAGTGAAAATAGATGGGGCAGAAGAAGGGGGAAATGGAAGAAGTGAAATTTAAAAAATTAAGAAAAGGAAATTGAGAAAGCATAGAGAACAGTAAGATAAAAATTCAACAAAAGAATGACAGACATTAATAATATCAGGTCGAAGTAACATAAAAAGATAAACAAGAATAAATACAAAGAATAAATACAGAGAAGAGTACAAAAACAAACAAACAAAAAAACTAACCCTCCCCCCCAAAAAACAAGGAAAAAGAGAAGTCCAAAAAGATTTCTCTACACTTTTCGATGAGTGGTTTCTTTATGGAGGCTGTGGTATTGGAACCCACCTGATGTGGGTGGGGGACATTGAGTCACACTAGGTCCTATTTTGTTTCTATGCTTACTTTTGTCTTTGTGAATGAGGAGTCCTACACTGCCTTTCCCACTGGGCGTAGTCAGCCAGTGGCATCCTACCTTAGGACTTAGGGCTTTATTCGTTCATATGGCTCTTATCTCTGAGTAGCTCTGGGCTTGTGGGCTCATGAGGTTCCTCTTTTTCTTTGGAGGCTTCTGTATCCATCCTCCATGGGATATGGCCATTGTGCAAGCCAAGGTTTATACCTGATCACACTGGCAGATGGGAACAGCAAACAGGCCACTGAACATTGTTCTGCAAGTAGACAGCCAGGGCACCAAGGAGTCACACAGATGTAAAGTCTTCATCTTTAGACTCAATCCCCCAGAAAACCAAAATGTGGGGCTGCCTTATCCTTCACAGCCTGGCGTCACTACTACTTAGTTACCAGAGGATTTGCAACTAGTTTGCTCCTTTCCATGACTGTACCCTGAGGTCATCTCCCTCCCAGTCACTGTGGGAGGGTAACTCCAGAGTTCCTAAAGTATAGCTGCTACGTGACTTCTGATTCCAGGGCAGCTCAAGCTTAAACAATAAACTCAACTCCTTTTCCAAGTGGCTTTTGATTTCATCACTCTCAAGCAGGGAGGATCCTGAGGTGAATTTCTGCTTCAATTCTACTCTGCCATGCAGGAGTCACTTTCAGAGTAAAACTGTACACTACACTTTCAGTATAAGGTAAATCAGGATTTGGGGGTTGGTGCTGATGCCTCTTATTTCTCCATGGGAGCTGTGCAACTTACTTTGTGGAGATAGGAGCTGCTGCCAGGAAGCTGGGGTTAGTGCTCCAGATGCTTTATTCTTTTCTCTGTGTTGTCTTCAGTTTCTCTGTGGTTTCTAGTTTTCTTTTTGGCTCTTTCTTAATTCCTGGAGCTCTATTTTTTTATTCACTAATTTGGTGTTTTCTAGGTGTCTTAATTCTAGGTTGCAAAGTAATTGTATTTTGATGCTAGTCTTTACGCCACCATTTTTCATCCACCCATCCTTTGACTTTTATAATTCTTAGATTATTTTTTAGAGTTACTTAGGAGCCATTGAATTAACCTTTCATGATTGCTTGCAAGTAATCTTACTCTTCTGAATCAGCAATCTACTAAATTATTTTTTGTCTTCTAGTCCCAAAATTCTCTTATGATTGCTTATGTCTACTAGTGTGGTTTTAAATTGTTTTTCATTTCTATAATTTCTATTTAATTCTTTCTCATAACCTTTAATTCATTACTAAAATGGTCACTTATAGCCTACTTTGTGTTCCTTAATTCAGTCAGATGCTTGTGTCTAAAGTCTATGAACATCTTATTAAATAAATTAATTTTCTGGCTATTTACATCCTCTGAGGTCACTGAACATCTTATGTATTTTCTTATTTATTTTTTCTTTGAACTATTCAACATTTTAACCCTTTCATTTTTGAATTCTTTGCCTGAACCAGCCTTCATTTCCATATCCAAGAGATCAGCTTTCGGAGAGTTATGCATTTTTTGAGGCATCTTATTGTCTTGTTTTCTTATGATTCTCGAGCTTTTCTGTTGAATGTTGTAGATAAGATCGGCTAGAAAGCACGAGCACTAAGTGGAGATCCTAGCACTGAACTGCAAGGGAGAACAGTTAGCAGTAATATCAATGTCAGAAGAGCTAATCATATACTAATATGAAGTTCAGAGCTTGTTTAGCAAGTTTTTATCTTATCGAGTAATCTAGGAATACAGAGGATTAGTAATAGTAGAGAAAGGCCTGAGAGAGAAACATGAGAGAAAAAAGAATTTTAAAAATATCTAAGGAAGGGGAAGAAATGGGTGGAGGAAGGAGGGAGGGAATGAAGACGTATTATGTACAGGTGCAGACTCTCCACAAGGAGCATCAGTATTATGTACTACACAATGCAACACTAAACTAAAAAAAAATTAAAAATAGATAAAAGAAGAAAAATTGAGACCACAAGGACTAAAAACAAACAAAAGCATACTAAAGAAAGAAAACAGTTTTTGAGGATATTCTTTGTATACCCACAGAGCAGAGTGGAGGAGAAGATTTGAGAGGACATGGGGGGGCGGGGGTATAGCTGCACTGTGCTTCTTCAACTGGGGAGACTTGAACTCTTCCAAGACTGAGCGTTCACCAGAACTGAGTTGAAAGCAGTGCTGCCTCTCGTTCCAAAGGCCCCTAATCTCTGGATTTCATCCGATGGGCTGCTCTTTCCAGTTGCCTCCTATGATTTTTTCTTTGCCCCAAGTATTATCTGATTACCTGTGGACCTTGGTGAACACCTTCTGAGCAACTTGTAAGCTTCTAGCCCACCAAGGTGGTCAGCGCCTAATTTAGTTTTTCCCTAACCATTTATCAGACACACATGCTGAGAAGCATTATAAGTACTGTAGAGGATACAAAAGAACAAAGGAAGTCTTAAGTGTTGTGGAACTTGAAACTGTTTTAAGAGATTATCAAATGACAAATGGAAAGTATCAGGAGTGGCTTTGAGGATGAACAAATACTCTGAAAGAAGTTGTGATGAAGAGTGATTTTGCCTGGGTTAATGAGAAAAATATCCCTGGCAGGGGTGACATGTGAGCTTGATTTTGAGAGTAAAAACAGTAAGAGGGAAGAGAAAGATGTGTTCAGGAAACAAGCAACAGCCAGTTTTCCAAAAAACAGATCACAAACAAAGGAAAAGATTCTACTGGTTGTTGACACTAAATGGTCTTAAACATTTTTTAGGATCTATTTTTCAGTCAAAATGGAAATTAGTAAAGATTTAAGAGCAATGGAATAAAACGATCAACTATTAACCTGGCAGCAGTTTGTTAAGTGGGTGTGGTAGGGGGAGGTAGAAAGTGGGGCAACTGGAGATGAGGTAACAACTGGACACTGATAGTAGTGAACTGTTATTCCAGAATGTTCTGTAGACATTGAAGGTCATGACTTATCAGATTGTACAATACCCTTACTTGGTAGTATACTTTTTAAAAAATGGACTGTAATAGAATAAAAATTCTTAGATTTCATTGCACATAGTATGGGTGTGCATGTGTGTTACTGGGCAAACATGGAACTATGATATTAACTGTACTGTATTTCTTACTGTTGATGGTGCTCAAAGGAGAGAAACTCTTATCAGAAGATGTTTTTCATAAAGCATTAATGATGATTTATTGTATTCTAGGCAAACACATGAGTAAAATTACCACCATCATTACTATTATTCTTTGGGCTGTGCTGGAGATGGAACTCAAGTCCTTGGACATGTTGGTAGAGAGAGAAATTCTATAAGCATGGTGTGTATGAGGGATCAGTCCATGTTCTGTATTTGAAATAGCTGCTGACTGAAGTATAATTTATTCACTATTTCCTTTAGAAACATGGTGGTAAATGTTCAGTGCATCAGTGTGATTTTTTAATACTCTTTGTCATAACTTTTTTTAAACAAATGATTGACTGCCTTTAAAATAGTGGTTTTCAACTGGGCATGATTTTATCCCATGAGGACTTTTGCCAATTCCCACAGGCATGTTTAGTTAGCACAATTTGGGGACAGGATATGCTGAGGGCCTTCGGTAGGATGCTGGTATATATTCTACAATGAAAAGGGCAGCCCTTACACAAAGCATTTTCCATGCCAAAATGTCAAGAGCACCAAAGTTATACCATCTTGCTTCAAAGTGACACAAATTTATCAGTGAATCAAAGAAATGTGTTTCATTACAGCAATTGAGAAATTTGAAAATTCACACTTCTGGCCAAACATGGACTCAGTAACATTGTTTGTAGAATGCTCTGATCACCAACTTTATTAGATTTAAAATTATATATCTATATTTTCTAACATGTGGTCCCAAATTAAATGCTGAACACATAAAACAGTTTATAAATATGTATTTCACAACTGTAATATCATTCTTGAATCTTAGCACCAAAAGTCAGAATTAAATCTTACCACCACAACACATAGTAATTTACATGCTTGCGTATGCTTATTTATATGAAGAAGCAACTTGTCCTGAAGTGAGGTCAGAGAACTGGCAGCCAGCTGCTTAAGTGAATCATTTAAAATTATAACCTTAAGTATTTCCTACTTTAAAATAGATTCAATAGCTTTTACCGAAAACTTCATAGATCCAGTGATTTACTAAATGTAGGCAATCATAAAGATACTTTATAAGAAAAAGACATGCAGAATTGACTCCTGGTTTCCATTTTTGTAACCACAACATAAGTGTATGACTTGAACAGTCTTCCCTAAGCTTTAAACTTTCATGAGCGTACATTATGGGTACATTTTTTGTGAATAAGTTATAAACCTCATCTGGATTACTTTAGGGTTATTCTGTCTTTTAGTAGGACATGGTGGAAAGGATAAAGTCCTTCCATTGTCCAGCGGTTTGGCTTGTACTTGTGCTACGTGAGTAAGTAACAGCCCGCAAGCTCTGATGTTTCACAGGCGCTGCCAGGCAGAGCGATGTTTCTGTGAAGCCTTTCTTTAGTCGCAGTGTGGAAGACAGAAGCCTAACTCTCCCGATGACTTCATGACACACTCCACTTAGGAAGTATGTTTTCTTTTTCAGACCACTTTGTTCCTGCATTCCATGTGGTAGGTATCCAAAATTTTATATTTATTTTTAAATATAATTTTTAAAGGACTAGGGATCTATGATTGCAATAGCACTCGATAAGGACTAGTTGGTGGTAGAAATTTAGGGGATAAGCTTTTCCTTTTTAGGTAGCAAAACAGTGTTGTTTAACTCTTCTGGGTACTAGTAAATTCTCAATTATTTTCAGCCATTTAACTTGACAACAGTGGACAAAATCTCCCCCTGGTGATCAACATATGTCAATGCATCTTTAAAATAAATTCTTGTATCCTTATCCTGAACCCATAAAAGTGACCATCACCTTCCCTCAAATCTTCATAACAAAAATACATTTGATTAAACAATAACTGTGTTGTTAACTGTTGCTTTCTCTGAATATATCTGTAGGGTGGTGTGTTTGTATTTGCATGTGTGAGCAAGTGTTAAAATAATCACAAAAAATCTTAGAGGTTTCTTCTACCAGACTTTGTTTCCTACATATATATATTCTCTACAGAAATGCCTAACATGATTTACAAGTGACAAATTTATTTCTTGTGGTGGAAAAACATTTGGAAAACATGGGACCGCAAGGAAAAAAAAAATTGTGAGTTCTGGAGAAATGACAGAGAATTACTGAGTTTCCTGAAAACACTTCTCCCTGACTCCCCTGGCAACGGCGTCACAAGAATCTCATGGACCTTCCTCAGGCATTTGTATTGCATCTCCAGTATCCCCTGGTTTACTTGGTTTAAAAAGCCGAAAATTCCAGCAGTAGTTTTCAAGCCAGGATAAAGCGACCCATTACCTTACAAATTAAAAAAATCTCTTATAAATTAGCTATGACTACTGCTTAAACCAAAGTGACTCTAAAATACATCATGGAATGTGCTTCCTGTTGCCAGGTTGTCACTTAACCTCACTCTGTTGTAAATGACTGCTGAGTATCTGGATTCGTATATGTATGACCTGCATACAGCTCTTTCTTTTTAACTTTTATGCTGAGTTAGAGGCCTGTTTTTGAAGCAATCCAGCGTCGGTAATACGTTACTTCTGTGTAGACTCCAGGTTTGTTCTTTTGACCACAGTTATCTCCCCAGCTCACAATTCCAATGAGATACCAGGTATCGGTATTATCTCTCATAACTAATGGTCCCCCAGAATCACCCTGACAAAAAGAGAAAAGCAAAGCAGAGAATCAGCTCAACATAAAGCTTATAATTTAAGATAATTTGAAGAACTACGTATCTTATTGCCTGTCATTATATGTATAGATGATCAATATAGACTAATAAACTCACACACGGATTTCAAAGTTATAAATAGCTTTAAAGTTCACTTTGCACATTTTATATTAAGTTTTGTTTGTGTCTGAGTAACCAACACATAGTTAAATGCAGTAAGGAAGAGCATGAAAAGGCTTGGAAAGGAATCACCTGCCCCAGATTTCTCATCCAAAAAAAAAAACAACAAAAAAAACACCACTTACAGATTTCTCATCCAGAGTGGTCCCAAATGTAGATATTTCATGCTTAATAATTTCTCATAGTATCCATCTCCTTAACACCAAATAATATACACAAATTGCTATCTTCAGGTTTAGATTGTACCTACTGATTTTCTACTGGGTATGTGAGGGTTCAGTGATTTCAGAGCCTTCTTGACACCCCCCCTCCCAATGTCTTTATATTGTAGATCTCTGGTTTTGGTTAAATTTCTAGCTAGTGTTTAATATCCCTTTGTAAATGTTATTTATTGATGAGTTGAATAACATATTTTGACTATATTACCTTTTTGGGCAGACTTTGAGTTCCTAGAATTAATAATATGTTCTTTGCATTTGGCTAGTTTTCTATATACCTGTGGGAAATGTTTAATGTTCAAAAAAATCCATCAACACCTAACATTACTTTTACTAATATTCCATGATATCACATAACATGTCTATTCTTTTATTTCCTCTGAAAATGTCCCCATGTCTCAACCCAGACTTTCTGTCTCCATCTGTCTCGGCCTCTGTCTTAGTTTCTTCTTCTCTCTTTCCCTCTCGTTTTTACACACACACTTCTTTCCTCTCTTCTCTTACAATAATGACTTTAAGCCCGGTGCAGGGCTGACCCCAAGACTGTCACTTTTCCTTTGTGTTGAATGCACAGATATTTTAGGTCCTTTAACTTTCTTTTTCTTGTTTTCTCCCTCATTTCACTGAAGCAAACTCTCAGGTGGTTTCCTAAGAAAGAGGGTATGATTTGAACATTTTTTGAATCAGTGCCGAAATTCTTCATTATATCTTCATATTTGATGATTAGTTTCCATGGAGGGAATCTCAGCAGAAATCATTTTCACGGGCTCTGTCTTCCGGTGTTACAGTTGAGGAGTTCTGTGAAAGTCTGATGGTTCATCCTGTAAAATGTTGAGGTTGTTCTCACTGTGTCCAGGGTTCTGACATTGTGCGTTGCTGTGCGTTGGGAGCAGTCAGCTCACCAGTTATCGTGTCCACTCCTACTTGGGCCCATTTTTAGTGGGCCACGCATACCCTTCAGCGCTGCAAAGCTTTGACTGGCTTTGATAACATACTTTCATGTTTGCTGTTTCAGAAGTTCTGTTCACTTGGTATTTGGCATTTTGGTTTTATCCACTAATTTTCTTACCTTTTCTTTTATTTTATTATTCTTGCCTTCTTTTTATCTTTTCTCAGAAATGTTTTTGGTTTTATGTTCCAATTCTTCTACTAGATCTTGAAAAGTTATATTTTTACTATATTATTGGATCTGACTCAACTTGTTCTTTGCTTCTAGAGGGAAGACTGGAAGCTCTTTGTTAAGAGAGCAGGGATTGTTGGCTGTTGCTTTTTGCAGTGATACAAACCTCTTAAATACCAGTATGTGCAGGGCTTTCTGTGGACTGAGGCTTTTCTACCAGCGGTCCCTGCCCCTCCTGCACTGGAAGAAAGCTGAAGGTGTACTCACAGGAGCACTTGGGACAAGGCATGGAAAAAGGTTGAGGGCTGCTTCCCATAATCCCCACCTTGTCAACCTGTAGCCCCTCTGCTCTCTGTGATGTGTGGTGTTGCTGAGTTGCTGAATTCACAGGCCCTCAGATTTGACTTCTTCAGAGAGTAAACTTTCTGTCCTCTGAGGGTGTGTGTCTGGATGACTGACACCCAGGAGGTGGAGGAAGTGCTTGCCTGATCGGCCAGGTTGGGAAGAACTGCAGGTGCTAAGTACTCTCTTTACTCTATGTAAAGACAGTACTTAGCCATTCTATCTTCTAGCTCACCTCTGGCCCTAACCTTCAATGTTATCTGGCCCTTTAAAGTGTTGGCCTTTATTTAAAATTAGTATCCCACACTCTGCCACCCAAGATGTTTATGTTTTAAACTCGGCTAAGCCAGTCAAAATCCCTGCACTTTTTCTGTCTCTCTCAAAAATTTTGCCAAAATCTCTTTTGGTTTTCTTTTTTTGTTCTTATTGGTTAATAATGTAAAAAAAAAAGCACAATTTATAGCTAGTCAGAAACCATAGTTTGTAGATACCAAGTAGTTTTCAAAAATGATTATCTACTTTTGTCTTTTTTTTCTGGTCATTTTAGTGGGTTTTGGGAAGAGTAGAGGTGAATTTTCAGGTAAAATTCACATGCTTGGATATTTCCATCTATACATTTTACAGACAAATAAGAGACCTAGAAAACCTGACTATTCTGAAGTATGTCTAAGGAGGCAGACTAACAGAGAAAAGAAGCTAAGAATTCTGACCGTCTGTCTGGTATACACATTAGAACACAAAAATCTACTGAAGGGTTATATAGTGAAAAGTCTCATCAAATCTTTCCTTATCAATCCAGATGCTTCCCAGTTTCCATCAGGAACATCCATGATGAGCATATTGTATATGAACTTTTTCTGAGGCTCACGGACCCACTCTAGGGTTTGGAAATAAGTGTGTGTGTGTGTGTGTGTGTGTGTGTCAGACACAGATCCCAGGACCTCATATGGCTAGGTAAGCCCTCTGCCACCTTAAGCGTCCTCTGATAGCACCTTGATATCTTGACATTCATCTGTTTAGCACTAAGGGATGGCCAGCTTCTGCCTCCCTCTGAGTTCTGTTAAATAGTTTTTAGTAGATGTGATGCTGATTACATCATCTTAAGAAGTTACAATTAAGATGTTGTCTCCATTTCTTTTACTTGGAAAGTAGAGGATTTAAAATCCTCAGAATGAAGATCAATTGAAGATAAGATATAGTGGGTACCTTAACAAATAACATTGCTGGGCTGGGGTTACAGCTCCATGGCTCAGCGCCTGCATGGCCAGCACTAGGTCCTGAGTTCAATTCCAGGTACAAAAAACAAAAACAAAACAAAGTAACATTCCTTACAATAAGAAAAACATAGAAACACAGACAATCATTGAAAGTCTGATACTGAGCATTCAAAGATCTTGGGCTGTCTGAGGTGAGGCCGGATGGTTATATTATCATAAGTATTCTGAGATTTATAACCTGCTGGTTATCAGTGTTTGTCAAACTTCACTGTGAACTGAAATCCCTGAGTGGAGTTTCTTAAACCTAGATCTAGGGTGCCCATGTCTAAAGCTTCTGCAGGAGCAGGGAGGGACCCGGGACTACATTTTAACTAGTGCCCCAGTTGTTTGCATTAGAGGGCACCTGCAGAGCACCTGTAAGTCATGAGTTTGGTAGGGCTGTAGCTCAGACAGTATTGCTGTTTCCTTCCTTTCTTCCCACGAACTCTCATTCCCTCTTAATTAAATAATTAATCACTCAGGAAAAAGTCAACGAGCAAGGAGCTTTCAAGGCCCTCCTCATCTGCTGGAAGAATCAGGGCACAAAAGCACCAAGTCACTGTACCACAGCAGAAAGCTGTGAGCGCCAGACCCAGGCTCAGCTACCGACACAGCAGGTTAGAGGCAGGGAACCCACAGGAGTGGGCTGAGGAGTGCGCTCACACACGAGCAGGTGCATAAATATATGGACACGTATGCACGCGCACCCATGCCGGCATGCACACATATGCAGAGGAGGAAAGCTCTTTTAATAAAAAAAAATAAAATATGTAATTATAAACAATATAAAAAAATAATATTTAAACGAGTAATTAAAAACTCATTGAAAATAATATTAATAGTGATACAAAATACATAAATATAAAATGCAGTCTAAAAGTTTACATAAAACAGACTACCGTGGCAGGCGGATGGATGACTTCCTCCGGGGGGCATGCTGTGGCTGTGGGACATCGCCCCACCTTAAGGGAGTGTGTCAGCGGGCTGCTGCTGGACTCAGGACCTTGCGGCCTCCCTCCCATTCTCCTCGTTAGGTAAGCTGCAAGCTCAATTTATTTTTATTCCCATTTTTTAGCCAGAAATTTAAATGTCATGCTTCACTCACCCGGCTTTCTCCAGGCATGTGGAAGTTGTCCTTACACCTGCTAATTTTACCTACTCCCTACCTCTGTCTCCAAACCGCCTTCCTCCTCCAAATGACCTTATTTCACCGGGATTAGCAGTACATGCTAAGTGATGCACCATAATTATCCCCAGATTTTTTTTACTGGCACACAAATGATTTTTATGAGGTTCAAATGTGATCAAACCACTCCTTTAGTTTAACAAACTTCTAATAAGCCAAGAACTTTTTGGAGAAGATGTACATATTAACTAATTTAATATAGATATCTTGATTAAAACCATTTAATAGATTTCCATCACCCTTAGAAAAAAAAGGGGAAAATGGTTAACAAAACTGGCAAGGCTCCGCCAGCCCGTCCTCACTCTAGCTCCCACCCAGCCCAGGCCGGGGCCCGGAGCTCTGTGCTCGCCGAAGGTCTTCTCGCTGACCCGTCATCGTTCCCAGCCTTCCCGGTGTGGCCCCGCTCCTCCCCTGGGTGCTAGTTCAACTGCCGACATTTTTCAGCTTCATTCCTGTTAATCATATATTTCTCACAGTCATATTCGTTTCTCATAATCTTTTGCAACCAAGCGCTCTTTCTTAGGTTTCTCTCATAATTGCCCATGATTTATCTCCAGCAACTGACATGGTTCAAAGTACATAGTGGAAGCCCTCAGTCAAAATAGTTCTTGAATTATTAGACGTTTATTAGACTAAAGGAGTGGTTTGATCAAATTCGAACCTGATGAAAATCATTTTTTAATGAATAAATAAGTGAGGGGTTTGAATGAATAAATGAGGAGGCAACAGAATGGACAAAACAATGACCATGGGAGATTATGGCTTCATTTTCCTGTGTTACGTTCCTAACTATCTGAATTTAAGTTATGAGTCCCCTAGCAAAAAAAAAAAAAATTGCTCAAAAAGTACCTAAAATTTTCTGGAATGACTTCAGATACTGTTTTAAGAGGGTGCTCTAGTCGTTGCTTGAATGGTGGTTACAACTGGGGTCTTTCATTTCACCAGCTTTTGACAGAACTAGACAGAGGACCAAAATCACAAATCTGCCCTAACTTGTAAAAGCTTTTCATCTGGTCTTCATATCTGCAATTCTGATCCATTCTCATCTGTATCTGTGTCTTGCCTGGCTAGACGTCAGGTAGAAGTCTTGCGTGTAGGAGCAGGGATTTGCTGAGTTCTGCATCAGTACTTGGTGAATGTGAGAATGACATCGGTGCGTGGATTTATTTCTCCTCAGCAGACTCAGGCCCCCTCCCTGGGTGCCCGCTGGCAGTGCCGTGCTCCTGTTTTTGATCCCTGTGCCGGATTCATTGCCCTGGTAACTCTCCTGTTTTTCTATGACAAGAGCTTTGTTTTATTACGCATTGCTGCAGCTGGGCAGGAACCTTACTTCTGCTCTTGAATCCAGGGAAGCCTCTGTGTTCTCCAATCCTTGCTGACGTGTGTCCACAATCTCACCATTGAAATCCTCATATCCTGCCTACTCCGAGCCTTCTGATGACAACTTTCACTGGTTTCCCATGGCATAGACCTCTTGCTAGAGTCCTGGAATTCTAGCTATCTCTCCTTACATTCTTGGCAACTGAGAACAGACATGTGCTCAATACTGCTCTTGCACAGCTGATTTACTACATAACTTGCTGGTCCTTCTCTGACAGGTGTTGCCGCGCTATGTGGGACTCTAGGTCAGGCCTTCTGCCTCCTGATACCAATACCACTCCCATCATTTCACCATGTAGAGCTATCTCCTTTGAATTTTTAAGAATCTCATACTAAAAAGCAAAAGCCTTGCCTCCAGGAAAAAAACAACTCACAGTTTTTCCACAAAAAATACAAGCCAGACAGATTCTGGAGGACTGGGAAGAGCTCTGGGATACTGACAACAGGGCTTATCTACCTTCTCACTGTTACTCAGACCTCCTGCCTCTGATCCTTGCTCGACTGAGACCCAACAGAGCACCTGGGGTTCCCTCAACTGTGAATTGCAATTCGCACTTTTCTCTTTTCTGGAGTATTCCTTTCGTTTTCTGTAGTTGGGTGAGTGCTGTTTTTCATCATGCCTCATTGAAGTTATCACTTCTCTGAGACCTGTTCCAAAAATATTCCCCTCCAGGAATATTTGCTGTCCATTGTGTTATTTCTGATACTGCACCACAGTTCATCGTACATAATTGCTTGCTGTTTAGAATGTGAGCCCTTGGAGGAAAGGGGCTCTGCTTTATCAATCCTTAGATTTCTCATTATTAAGACATTTCAATTTTGTTGATTAGTCTGATAGCATCAAAGAAACTCTCCTTACTTCATTTTGCTTAATACAATGCTGAAAAGTGTTATGAAATTTATAGTTAAAACCTTTTGGAGTTGGCATGATATTTGTATTTTGTACTAGTGTAAAGAACATAGAATAATTCCTGGACCAGGTAAAAATTTTGAGATAATGATACTGGGTTCATTTCCTCTCTTTGACTTACCCTGCATGCATCATAAATTCCTTCCAGATACCCAGCACAGAACATCCCGAATTTTATATTATTGCCATACACATAGGGCTGTTTGCACACGTCGTTACTGATGATCTGCACTCTGGCTTCGCGAAGGTTGTTCTGGGATTCCCCTGGTGGAAGAGAAAGCAGTGTTAGTTTTTTCAGTTAGCCTCCTTAGCTAATGCAAAAGAACAATTTCCGTTAATCTTCCTTACTGTAAAAGTGTCAATTTAGCACAAAGTGAATATAAACAGTTTTAGAGAAGAAAATCTAATTAAAACCTGGTGCACTTAATGATAATGTCTTATCATATTTTTATAAATACTTCCATATGCAAGAAAAACATTTGGTCTTTTTGCTGTAAAATCTTTGTCTCTGTCCTTTGAAAACAGTCAGTTTATTATTATGGGGAACGTTCCACTTCTTGTGCAGTTTGTACCTCTGGTTTCAGATGGTTCCCATAAACTTTGCATTCTTCGTGTTCTCTTTCACCTTCATTAAAATGAATATCATACTATGTCCATTTAGTTTATCCTTTACATTTCACAAAGAGCTTTCAGGTATATGATGGCATTAAATAATAATGGCTTCTTTGCTTGCATAAGTTTGGGCCTCCAGATTACGTCAGTATTAGGACAGGCAGATTCAGTAAAGAACCAAGAATAACACAAACATTCTGGGGTTCTTTACACCAAACCGGAGACTGGTGAGGAAACCAGGACAGTCTGGTTGGCAGAATTCCAGGATACTCCCCAAGATTGCTATGTGACTCCCATTTCCCCAAGTATGGGTGGGAAGCTAAGAACATGATGATGCCATTCTCCCTCTGAGGGTAATGTTTGTAAGACGGAGGGGTGGGAATTTTGCACATGTAATAAGATCTATGGTCTGATTCACTTAATCAAATGGGAGATTATCTGAGGTGGGGGGTGACCAAATCAGGTAAGGCTTTCCATCAGTGATTTGGAACTTCTCTAAATTCAATGCTTTCCAAATGGCACTTAGGAAGCAAGGTGCCATGAGTTCTACAGCTACAGGAAATGGAATTTGGTTAAAAAGTAGTGAGCTCAGAAGACAGCACCAAGCCACAGGTGAGACTGCCTTATAGCCAATATCGTGATTGAAGTCTCGCGAGACTCTGAGAGGAGGATGCTCCTCAGCTAGTCTGAACTCTGACTCATGAAAACTGTGAGATGGTAACACAGAGAGCTGTTTGCACCTGTTAAACTCGTGGTACTTTATTGATGCAGCATTGTAATAGGAAATTAATACTCACACCATTTCAAGAATCTCAGGATGATCACTTCAAGATTTATTTCTGAAGAGGTGTTTGTGAATACGTTTTTATAAGTGCTCAGGAAATATAAGTGCAAAATCGGCATTGCTTTTGCTTACGGCCTTATCAACTTATCAGCACTTAGGAGGCAGAGGCAGGAGGATAGTGAGCTCAAGGTCACCCTGGGCTACATAGTGAGTTCAAGGCCAGCCTGAACTACTTACTTAGCAAGACCCTGTCTCAAAACATAACAAAACAAAGCAAAACACTCCCCCCTCAACCCCCCAAAATCATGTCCAGTGGTGGGAAGAGTAATGTAAATCTGAAAACTTTTCAGGTGATGGTGTGAATTTTTAACTTTTTCAGCAAATTAGTTGATAAGATATATTTTGAATTAGAAAAGGCAAAATGTATACATTCTGAACATCCTTGAACTCTTTCTTATATACTGTGGAAGTGTTTAATAACATTTCTTAAAAGTGTTGATTTCTTTACAGAATAAGGTTTTAAATTTTTTTTTGTTTATTGGTTGATTGCTTTTTTGGAGAAAAGTTCCCACAATATAGTTTGGGCTGACCTTGAGTTCACTATGCAGCCCATGCCTGCCTTGAACTCACAGAGATCCTCCCGCCTCAGCTTCCTGAGTGCTGCAATTACTTGTGTGTGCCACCACACCGAGTTCCAAGAATGAGGTTTTGATTAATCAGTTTTCTCTACTGTTTTCTTATTTTAAATTTCATTCACTTCTACTCTCATTATTTCTTTGTTTTAGTTTTTGTTTTGGTACCAGGAGTCAAACTAAGGACCTTTCACTTGTCACATAGGTGCTGTGCCACTGAGCTATAGCCCTGGCCCATTATTTCTTGCCATTATCTGCCTTACTTTTTGTTATTAGTTTCTTGAAGTGGGATTTTAATTACTGGTTTGAGAATTTTCTTTTCTAATGGAAGCATTTGCTACTAATTTCTATCTTTATTTTATTGCTTCCTGCACGTGGCATTTAGTTTTCATTCAGGTCTATATATTTAAAATGTTTTTCTTGACATTCTCTTTTTGTTTATGGGTGTGCTGTTTAATTTCTAAGCATTTGAAGATGTTCCTCTTATCTTTTTGTTAATGATTTCTGGTTTGAATCCATTATAGTCAGGGTACATACTTTGTGTGATTTCAATTCTTTCATGATTGTTCAGGTTTGTTTTATAACTCTGAACATGATCTGCCTTAGTGAATGGTCCCTAGGTGCTTGTGGTTAGTGCTGTGCTGCTATTTTGGGTTTGTATGTTCGACAAATGCTAACATTTAGAATAGAATTAAATTCTATTCGGCAAGTTATCATGCAGGTATATCTCTGTGCGAACCTTAAAGTACTGGCAGAACATGATTTGTCCTACCAAGCCAAAGGGGATTTACAATGTTCCTCCCATCACCACGAAGTTGGACTGCAAAACCAATTGTAAGATGAGCCCTTCACAGAAGTGCAGACAGTGAAAGGTGTTTGGTCTGCCCTCTACTGTAGAGGGAGGGATTGATGTGCAATGGGGAATACTTCCGTGATTAACAATAGGACTTAAAGAAAGCAACACACATTTAGCATGTAGGAGATGTACCCACATCATGCAGGTATCTGAAGAAAACAGAGACCATGATGCCTGCTCCGGGCTATGTTAGCAAAAAGGCAGTGCTAGCTTTGTAGTGGAGACTGAGAAGCAGAGGCTTATTCCTTATAAATTGCTACAGATTTAAAAAAAACTATATAAAGTTCTATATGTACATTTTGTCATCTCCAAAGGTCTTTTTCATTTCAAGCCGAGAGTTAATTTTTTTTTTTTTTTTTTTTTTTTTTTTGCCATTGTTGTACATGTAGACCTGGAGCGTACTATGGAACCCAGAGTAAGTCCTCAGAATATCCGACAACATTCCTTAACTAAACTGTAATTATCTTTTAGGAGATTAAGTTTGTATATCAAGTTGAATCGTTCTAGAAAAGGCAAAACGTTTTGGTGTTTTATCGCTACACTATTCTTGTTTATAAGCATCCTTAAATCATCCTTTTTATTATTAAACCAAATTTTCCTATTTGGGCAGAAGAGTAGGAAGGGCCAGGCTGTACCCCTGACCTGCTCTTAGCTACCTGCACCACTATGTGGCGCCAGAATTCCTTCACATGAAGCCAAAGTGTGACAGTAGGTCCAAGGAACGCAAGGAGCCCGGGACTCAGCTCCGTAACCCTGATTCTAGCGGCGTCTGAAGCCAGACTGCTTGCCTCTATCGACTTGAGTTACAATGATCAAATGTGCTGTTCGTTCGTCTTTGTTTCTAATTTGGTTAATTTGAGTCGAGTTTCTGTTACTTGTAGACTAAGAGCCCTAACTATCCACCGGGCTGGCAGGAAAGCAGTGACCAGCCGCGCTCCCCTCCGCAGGGCGGGGCGCGCGGCCTTTCCCAGACACCCACCGCCGTAGTAGAGCGCTCCGAAGCCCGTGATGTACACCGTGGAATTCGGCCGCAAAGAGTCCGAGGCTTCTGGCAGGCAGACCCGACGGATGTCGTCTGAGAAGGGGACTTTGGAGGAGAGCTGCACGACAGCGATGTCGTACTCTCTGGATGGGGAGCGGTACCGCTCGTGGACAACAATCCTTTTGACATTTCTTCTCATTAAGGGAGGGTATATTGTTGTTCCAAAGCTCACAGTCCATTGACGTGGATTGACGCTACTGGAAAAGTTTACAAATTAACAGAATGTATGAGCTATGCAGAGGATGTGAAGTAGATTAGAAAATGACTCGACTAGTTGCAATTTAAACATAGTGTATTTTTAGTATTTGGAGGATTTAAATATATTTGGCATATTATGTATAATATATATTATATACACTATATGGCACATTAGAGCTTAAATTTAATACCAAATTACTGAATTTTAGAGCTGGAAAGCACACACGATGTCACTCAGTTATCCCTTCAGCTAGTACTTATGGAGCATCTATCTGCTGAACATCACAGTAAGCACCACAGTGCTGTGGACAGGGTGGGAATCAAGGCGTGAGTGTGAAGCTTACAGGACTATTAGCCTCAAGAGCACAAGAAAAGATGGAAACAAATTAGGAAGGAGATAAATATCTTTACAAGGATTATGAATAAAGTATAAAAAGAAAATGCATGTAATGCATAGAGTGGAAAGGTATTTTTTAACAACACATTTAGGCTGAGACATGGCTGATGAGGACCCCCTTATCACCGGGCCAAATTTCCAGGCAAACATCCTAAAGCCTGGGGGCCAAATGGGCTTCGATGTAGGACCCACGGGGAAAATTGCTGGGGAATGAGGTGGGAGAGACAGGTGGGGATCAGAGCATCTTCTAGGACGTGGTGAATTGTTTAGAGTTAATTACAGTGATAGGGGACACTCTCCACATTTTTGAGCTAGGAGTTATATAGTCTTATTACATCTCAAGTCATGAGGGGCTCCTGCTGGACCTGGATTATCACAGGTCAAGAGTTGATGTGTGAAAGCTATCTGAAGATGGCTGCAATCATCCTGTCAAAGATGATCAAGAGTGGATGACTTTGGGCTTGTGTACTTGAGCAGCTGGTGGAGCATGGTACATACAGGAATTAGATGATGTAGAAATGATGGAGGTCATTGGATAAAGATTTTATTTCCTACTTAAGGAAACTAAGTCCCAGATACATTAAACAACTTGGGTTGTGTCACGTGTACCTGTCTTACTCTGCTGTTTTCCCTAGAGGGCACACTCTCTGCCCAAAGTATACCTGTTAAAAGTGAGATTGATATACTTAACTGATTAATTAGCTAACGTTATGCATGAGACATACGCAGAAACAGATACGCCCTTATAGAAACTTCTCAATCCCTTTATGTTTTAATGGTTAGCTTTAGGCAGAGAAAGAGCATGCGAACATATGTATAGGGCTTAGTCTAATTCTGCAGCATTACCTGTGCTAGGATTTTTATTTTAAAAATCTATTTTCTTATAATCTTTTAGTGTGCATAATTAATCCAATGAGAAAAGCTCAGTAAAGATGGTTTGTAAAGGTAATTGTTCATATACAATATGAATCATTAGTGTATAATCATTTTTGTGAGTTTTATGGCTACAAAACTCTTCCATCAATGATATCAGGCCTAGATGAATCCAACAAAAATCGGATTTTTGGAATTGGAAATGTAAAGATTAGACTTTGAATTGTATTTACTTAAATGGAAATGACTATCTGAGAACTTTGGAACAATAGTCTGTTGATATTAATATTGCTTGTATTTTATTACATTCGTATATGAGTGTAAAATACCTGCCTCAGGTATTTAAAAAAAATACCTTCATAAGAGATCCTAAATCAATATTAAAAATAAGCTTTCTAAACTTTTAACTTGAGCCCATTTAATCAAAATGGAAATTAATGTGATAAAATACATAGGAATTTAGATTCCAACATCATTTGAAAAATTCAAAATGGTGACACCTGGTCTGAAAGCAATCCCTAAAAAAGGATCTTGGAATTTTGTTGATTATTATTTAAAAAAATAAACAAATGTGATAGATTGTCTTAAATGTTAACTCAATAACAGACTGAAGTAATATTGGTCTCAGGGTAGGACAGGTTCAGGAACTGTGTGATCCTTTCATGAATCCAGGGTTTGAGAGATGAACTTTGGCATCAGAAAGACGTGTTTCCAATCCTGTCATCTCCTTCCATTACGATGGGGGTGGTAGTGGTGCTGGTGAGTTTTTTGACTTTTCTTACCTGCCTCAGTGAAAAAGAGGCTATGAAATTAGACTTAATTAGCAGAATGGGTGTAAAAATTGTACAGAACAAATCTTGAGCACCTAGCCAAATGTTCATAGCACAGTGGAGTTTAGTTATTGGTGCTAATCATTACGAAAACATCCTCAAGGAATGATTGTTTACGCTTGAGGTCTTCAGCAGATGTAGGCATGTTTTTTGCCTTGGAATCTCTTTCATCTTTGAGCAGCTATGCCTGTTGGCAAATTCTTTCTTGATTTCCTAATTCTCTTCCACATGACAGTATTTCAGATGTACTAATACAACTGTCACCTGTATCAGAGCTTTTTCAGGATAACACTTTTGTCCCCTAAAGTTAAGAGATATATTATTCCTTTTCTTTACCAGCCAAGAGTCTCTAAGAGGATTTCAATTTGTCAGTTTCTCCTTAAATGTGTTCAGGATTGAATTTACTGCCGTAGGCAGGACCTCACCCAGAGAGTCTAACATCTCATTTCTTCCCACCTCTCCTTATTCCAAATGCAATTTAAATCACAATGCAGTCTTGGGGACAATAGATTCCAAGTGAATGACCTTTGGACACAGTTTTCTAAATACATTATTGTATATTCTTTTTCTTTTTTTCACCCAATTTTGAGCCTTCAATAATACTTACTAATCGTTCCCTAATTAATCATTTTCTTCTTGCTCATTACTCTGGCATAATTACTTTTAAAAGTTTACATTTTGTTACTCAGCACATCCATTTCCCTTCCAAAACTTCCATATCATCTGCCCATTCTGGAATATGCACTGTCTAGGGTGTAAAGAGATGAGATTTCTATTTTCCTATTTTTGGTAGACCAGAGAATGTCATCAATATTTCAGCAGACCTTCCTAAGTGTCACCCTTGTAGTAGAATTCTTTAGTGAGTGAACTACTTGTTACACTTGCATTCAACTTATTTTATTTATCTTTTCCAGAAGCTTCTGATTTTACTTGTCCTGTATGACATTAACCATACTATCTATGTGGATTTAATTCTTGGAAGTTTATTTTATAGGAGACACTGGTAAATGCTAAACATTTGGAGGAACACAAAAATGGTAGGACCTTTGGAAGTTGGTGCTATTAAAATAAAACTTTATTTTAATAAGTAAAATAAAAATTTATGGTTTAGAGATTCTCACTTATTTTATAATTGGCCTGAAAAAGAGAATCTAGGAAAAGCTGTAAAGATATCTGCAAATATAGAACTACTATCACAATATTGGCTAACTTTGGTGAAGAACCTGTGAGTGAGAGGTATCCTGCCCCAAAGTAAGACCTGCATAAAGGATTATTGATTTCAGCCTATTCAGCTCTGCTTTTGAAAATGAAGAATCTACATACAATAGAAGGAGGGAGAACATATGAAGAGCAAGGAGGACTACAGGCTGAGATGTGTCACGTGTACGCACCAACTCCCCACAACGAATGTAGTCATTCTGCACTAGGAACATGGACTAATGTGAATAAATTAAAAATATAAAGAAGCAAGGTGGCATATTATACAAACAATAGTGACATAACAGTTGAAAGGCATCAAAGGAATCCTTAAAGTGCACATCACACTCTGCATAATTCTTGAAGAATAAAGGAAAGATTGCTCAGTTAAGGAGGGAAAGGAATTTAGAGAAAGGGATTGATGCAAACACACCAATTTCCAAGAACAAAGATAGTTTTGCAGTGAATAAAGTGTAGAATATGTTGCGCAGTCAGGCATGTAAACATAAAGTGTCACAAAAGCAAGCTATCATTGCCATGTCTCTAAGGACTGCTTCCACAGACGAACATATGTATCACAACAAATGGGAACTAAACTTTGGTGACACCACAGTCAAAGCCAGCTCTGAGTCTTCAGTTACACAGCACAGAAGAAATCAATATTTATGCCAATTTTCAATTCAGGGTACAAGTGCAATTAATTTAAGATTCTGCATTTGTGTACCAAGATAATGTTCAAACAATCCGCACACTTTATAATAAAAGATTTGAAATGATTGTAAGAAATAAATAAAATGTTACATAGCAAAAACACATTAAAGAAGAATCATAAGAATCTACAGTATATATCCCACCAAGTGTGAAGTGCGCCCACATAGATTTATACTCTCAGACACACAGATTATGATAACCAAAGCCAGAATTTTATAAATTAAAAAAGATCAGGAAAATACCTCAATCATCTATTCCCTAATACACTAAAGTTCGCTAACTTGGCCAGGTCGTAGATGGCTGACCCAGTTCTCCAGCTGGCTGGGGTACGCTTTGCTGTACGGTCCTCTTGCCATCTGTTTTACTGAGATACTCAAGAAGCCTTGTGATCACCATAATAATTGGTACTGAGGAAAGCTCATAAAGTTAATCTACTTAGGAACCCAAAAATTTAAATACAACAATGATGAAAGATCTGACTTGTTATTATCTGGCATGACATTTAATTATCATAAAATTATCATAAAGTCAGACATTTTATCTTATTCCTGATAAAATTTATGTTGTATAATATAAGGCAACGTGTGCACATGAGTAATAAAGATCAATCGTGTGAACTGTTTGGTAGCACAATGTGCTCTTCTGTATCAGGTTTGTTTTTTGTGGCTCTGTTGGCAAGAATCTCTGTGAATCCTTTAATATTTAAGGAAACTGTTATGAATGAAGGTCCTGTTTTATTATCTGGTAACTTTTTAGTTTGGTTTGTGAACTGCTCTAATTGTAAAAGGTTTTCATATGTCAATGCTATGCACTTGATTTTACTGGTTTTTTTTTTTTTTTTTTTTGTCTTTTTGAGACAGGGTCTCACTATGCAGTTCAGGCTGGCCTTGAGCTCACTTTGTACCCCAGGGTGGTCTCAAACTCGCAAAGATTCTCCTGCCTCAGCCTCCCGAGTGCTGGGATTATAGGCATGCGCCACCATGCCAGGCCACTGGTTCTCTTTAACTGCTGAATGACCAACTTCCTGCATTCAGTGAAGGTTTCAGTTTCACTTTGCAAGTAGTGTGGTTCTGTATCGTAGGCATGAGACTGGCCCGAGCATTTGGCAGCTGCAGACACTGGTGTTAAGTGGGGTTGCTCTTTGGGAGCGGACTCACGTTACATGTCATAAGAATATAGTTCGCCTTATGATGACTTCTGCTTTCATAATGTTTTCTTTATTTAAAACTATGAAGACTTGATTGGTAAATACTAGGATGATGATTACTACTTTCTCTGGTCCCACCAACTTTTTCAAATAAATATGCAAATACAACATTATTTTAGAAAAAATTCTGAAAGTTTTCTTATTTTACTTCAGTAATATTTGGGATACTGATATTATGCAGACTTTGATAAAACTTTGGTCTTTTAAGGCGTAAAAATGTCCTATTTAGGGTCAATACCTTACTTTTTAAAGCAGTGTGCAGCTGTGATGAGCCATGTGTTGCTAATCAAGGCGGCCCCACACTGATGGACATTATTGCGCTGAAGGGAAGCTTGCCAAGGCCAGGCGCCCTTGGGTGCCAGTTCTCCAGACATTATTCTGTTGACAGCTAGTGGTGTAGCTCGTTTACCACAACCTGAAAGAGATGAGAATATTAAATTATAGGAAATGTCTAATTTTCAATACAGAACCTAACTGAGGACTGTAGCACAGCGTTTAAAGCTCTTCTTGTATGAGCATGCACTCCATCCTGTCCGTTCTCTGTATCTCCAGATGAGCTACTTTGCTCACAATATTCCTTTGTAGAAGAGGATATTTGTTGCCCGCTGAAGCTTTCGTAAGCTGCAAAGGATTGATATTCTACAAATGGCCATGTCAACCCTGTAGACTTGCACTTCAATTATCTAGTTATCATGGGAGCTCTCACTAAGATTACTCTGTCCCACTTTCAGGTGTTTCAGAGGTGCTACCTTGACATGAAGTCTCCCTCTGGCCTGTTTGTTGGAAACCCACTCTCCTATTTTTTTCTGAGGGATTACTTTCTTCTAAGGTGGACTGATACAACAAAACTCATTTCTCATTCTTCAGGATGAAAGTCTCCAAGTTTAAAGTGAACATCATGTTGCCTATTGATGGGAATAAACCAGCATTCCATTATATGCATCAAACTTAGGATTCCTGCTAAGAACTAAACCTATTCAGAACACAGTATGAACTAAAAAGTGGTAGGTTTATTTCTTGCTACAACTAATTAAGGATCAAAAAGAAAATTCATTTTACTGGTGTGGATCACACCCCAAATATGGCATGGCCAGTAGTGTTAGAAGTTGAAATGCTCTGCCATTACTCTTGTTTAGACTACCATTTTCTCTCATCTGAAGGAAAAGAAGAACTTCCCACTTCTCATCTTGCTTCCAGTCTTGCCCCATTAGTTCATTCTCCACACTGGAACCCGAGTGATCTTTCTGAAATGTTTGAGCCCTTCAGTGACAGTGCATTGTTCTCCTGATAAAGCAAAATGTTCCACTGTGGTTCTGGTCCTCAGTTATTATTCCCCAGAGCCTTTTTTTCGTGGCTGCCAGCACGGCATGTCCCGGCCTTGCTGGTGCTTTGTCACTTACGAGAGAGGACGACACTCCCATTTGCCTGAAGGATTTTGTAGACCACTTCCCAGGCTCGGGCATTCGCTGCTGGTCACTTGCTGTATGGCTTCACTTCTGTCCTATTTCCAGGATCATATTTTGTCTCAAGACCGGGTTAATTCTCTTTCATTTTTTTTAAGTAACAGCTTTATTGAACTAAACTTTGCATACGATTCAATTTACAAATTGGAAATGTACGATTCAGTAGATCTTAGCATATTGACAGAGTTGTACAGCCATGACCATAATCAGATTTAGATCATTTTTGTTATCCCAAAGAAAATCTCTCTACTCACCAGCTACCATGTCTCATCTGCTTCCCTGAAACCTGAGCAACCCCTGAGCTACGCTCTACCTTCATAGATTTTTCTATTCTGGGAATTTACTTTTTTTTTTTCCAAATAAAACATGGTCATAAGAAAAAAAAGAGCTTAACATATCCAAAGATATACAAATGCTGCAAAGCAAGCTATCATATTGGACACCAGAAACATATCTAGATTACAGCAACTTACTTTTTCTCTGTCTCTCTCTCTTCCTATTGTCTGTCTTTTATTTCATGATTCATTCATGTATTAACTTTTTCATATAAGGGAAATCATGTGATGTTTAAGCTCGTGTGTCTGATTTACTTCACTTAACATTATGGTCTCTTATGGATACTTGTAGCAGTACGTGCTTTATCTGTCAAAGCATTTATCACATTGCTGTAGTACAAATTTATCCTGTCTTTCCCTACCTTGAAATTATAATTTTGAATACAGTCATACATTATTCACAATGCTACCACCAGATCCTGACATACTTCAGGTACTTGGTAGACATTAAAAGATATTTGTTGAGTGAATAAATGAATGGATGACAAATACATAAGAACTACTGCTCAAATTCTTTGCCATTTCCTTTCAAAATGCAGGCTGAAGTGAATTGAAGTCAGCTATGAACATGGCACGATTAAGTGTATTTTGAATACCAGTCTTAGATAATGGGGTTCATCACTGTCTCATTTTCTCATTATTTCATTTCTCTGCAGGAAGCACACTGCGTAGAATCTTTAAAAATTTAGAAAAAAAGTCTACTTATTCCAAACCAGAAGTATAGGCTTTCTTTAAATTTCTTCAGAATTATCACAATATAAAATGTTTATTTTAACATGAATTTTCAAATCAGTTTTAGAGTTAGAAAAACAGAATTTCTATCTATTGTTCAATTATCCTTTTCCAAGGAAAATGTTGGTCATAAATGGAAAATGATTAGCTGATCTTTGAAGATATCTTTGTTGATGTGGAAATTTACTTATTTATGTAAGCTAACTAGACTTACATGCTTGGAAAGTTAGCTTTCCTGTTGATGAGCTCATTGCTGAAAAACAAAACAGAATAAAGAATGATAATTCGATATTCTCTTACTTGGTCTCAGTGACCTGGAATTATCAGAGGTTCTAGACAATGTAGATCAGTCAGTATACCCATCTGGTAGAGCAACGTAAGTGTTCATTTTATAATGTCTCAATCAGTGTGTCAGACACAGAGTGGATGATTGAAATTCACACATAGTTTCTATTGATGCAGGACTGTGTTTTTCCAATAGTGCGGGGTGGAGTCTCTCTGGATGCTGCTGCAGGTGAGAGGAAAGGTGGAGGAGCAGGTGGCCCAGGCCTGGACAACACCTCAGCGAACAGGTCTGCTTTTGTCTCTTTTGTTACTTGAGATTTCAGAGAAGCCTTTTTTTCTTTTGTGAAGGGGTTTAGGATGAAAAAACTGAAAATTATCACCTAAATTTTTTGTAAATCATAGTCTCTAAAGATCAAAATACTTCTTTGAAGAATGAACTGTGGGGTTTTTAAAATCTAATATCCACTGAATATTGGTAAAAGTCAATTACTGAACAACAGTTAGTACTAAAGTTTGTCAATTTCCAACAGTTAGGAAGCTGCTGAATGGAAATGCAAACACTTAAACTTGGGCACATGTTTAAAAATATAATGTACTCAGAGAATGTATACTGCTTTTGTCAGTTTTAATTAGTGGAAGAGAAAAATATAAATCAGAAGGTTATATGAAAACTGTATTAGAGGTCAAGTGTAAAAAGACTTCATGAGCAGATGGTAATACAGTATCTAATTCTTGCGGTGCCGCATTTCTCAGACTTACCTGTTCAGCATTCCATTTTTCCCCATGTTGCAAAATAAAATAAGCATTTCATCTTAACTGTCTGTAAATTGTACATGGGAAACTAGTAACAGTGAACTTCCCGAAGGGGGAGTTTCTCAAAATAATCAATTCAAAGACAGCCATGCAACATTTCCAAGTTACTCATGGTGATGAATCAATTGCTGAAAATACATTCCTGGTGCTTACCCTATAGAAGCACTCAATTTTCTGTCAAATGTAGTTTAAGGCGGTAAATTTCTTGCTTCATTAACAATTTAATTTGTTCTTAGTAATGGAAAACAGTATAATGTTAACATTCTCTTGTTAAAACCTCATCCATTCAGGTGCAGCAAGATGCAAGTGATCCACTTTCAGGAGTGATGATACCAGGTTAAGCGTAACAGTACTAAGCATACATGGATGCTTAGAATTCAATTTTTATGGAGAATGAAAATACTCAGAGGTAAACTATCAATAGATAAGTAACTATTTTTTAAAGATTTCTACTTCTTACCTAGCATTTTTACTTCCCAGGTACACAAGTGAACAGAAATATTAATGCTTCAGTCTTGAAGGTGACCACCCCCTGCCACTTCCGAGTTGGAGAAATAGAGTTATTGTTTAGTTTTACCTGCTGCAAATACCCTGGTTGGAACGGCACCTTCATCACCTAAGCTACGGCTGCACCACAGCCAGTGACGTTTCTATTAATTACGTACGTTTCATCAGTACATGTTTGCAGTACGCAATGATTACGTTTAGGGCTGGGGAATTTGTACCTTCACATAACACATCTTATTCCTTTTGTGTTTCCTCCTTTCCTGTCTCTCCCTGCTCCCTCCAACTCTTTGTCTTTTTACCACTTGAAAACGATTTCCATGTTTTCCATTCTCCTTTCTAAGTCCTTTCCCTCCCCCCCTCCCCCACCCTGTTCCCTTTCTCTTTGGAAACGCTCTCCCTACTTCTTATCATCTCGCCTTTTTTGGTCCTTTCTCTGCAGTGTGAAGCTGATTTCACCTCTGCTTTGACATGTGTAGTGAAGGACCTGCCTCACACGGCTATTCCTCAGAGCAAAACACAGCTGCTTGATAAATTTTGGATGAATCTTAAACTATGTGTTATTTATAAGCTTGACCTAGAATCTCTGTTGTTTTAAATTTAAAATTGTTTTAGAAATTCCAAGATTACGTATTACTGTAGAACAATATTTTTGCCTGTTTAAGAATTCCCTTACAGATGCAACTGTAGGGCCTTTCCTAAACCAGTAAACACCATACATTCAAAAACTCTGGAGCCCTCAAGACTAGTTTATTCTACTACCAGGCATACTAATGGCTTCAGGTTTCTGAAGCACACACACAGTTTAATAGCTTCATACATAACCATGGGACCCCCACATTATGCTTTCTATTTTCTTGTGCATTCTCACAATAGTTCTGTGGTTAACAGGGATGAGGGAAAAGAGAAAAGAAAGAAGGGGAAAATTATGTACATATGTACACACAGGATAACTAACATAGTTATACTACTGACTTCTGTAGCCTTATTGAAAGGAATAGTTAATGATTAATTATTTGATCAATCTTACGTGTCTATATTTGTTTTCCTGAGTAACTACTTTGAAGATATCAATGTGTAATACAACAACCATTTTTAATTTCCTATCACCTTGTCTGAATTTCAGTATTGCATGTATTGTTCCTGTGTTATTTTGTAAATGTATGTGTGTTTGTTAATACGTTTTCCTTCTTTTATTTTTTAAAATAAAAAAATAATAGTTCTGTGGTTTCAGAAAGCATAAATATTATCACTGCATTTTACAGATATGAAAATGGGCACCAAGGTATGGGTGAATTATCTAGATCCTGCTGTGGCTCAGTGGAGTTAGAATTAGGTTCCTTTTAAATCAGGTTCTGCATTTGCGCACTTGATCTTTTGATCTACTATAGGCTCTAAAATAAGGGGAAATGCATAAGCTCAGCCCAGAAGATACAAGACCAGGCATCTGATGACTATTTCATGCGTCATTTCTAGTTTCATATAGTTCTGGCTTTTAAATTCCTGGAAGATTTACTCTTTATTGGCAATTATGTACAGTAAATCATGCAACTTATCAGAACTGCCACTATTTCACCATCCAGATTCATGCACCTCACCACCTAACAAAGCAGGTGGATTAAGCAGCTGACAGGTTCCTCCCTCCTGTTTGGGAGAGGTCCACAGTGTTGCTCCCTGAGCAGCTGACCGTCGCATCAGCGAACTCCTGCTGGTTCCACAACCTCAGAACCTCACTTCCTGCTGAGGTTTCCTCGAGAGGACTCATTTAGACCCTTACGAGGCTGAGGCTGGGTGTTCTGTGTCATGTTTGCTACAAATCCCCTGCTCTGACTCTCTCAGGTCCGGTGTGCTTTGGGGTTTGCGGGAGAAATATGTACTTGGCAACTTACTGGAAGTAGATGGTGGAGGAAGCAGTTTGGTGTATGAGGGTAAACAGGTTTCTCTCTGACCAGATTCCTCAGAATCTCTAACATACGAAAGTAAGGGATGGATTTCCTAGAGACCAATATCATGGAATTTGTAAAATGTGTTTGAAAGCCTATCAAGAAATTAGAGATCTAAGATCCTTTCACTTATTAGATAGTTGGTTGATTATTACATCTACAGGATTGAATTTTTCCACTTCCTTAGAACATAGGAATGTGTAGACTGTGCAGACAGCATAGCGATGGGCCCAGTAAACTTTACCTCTCTGCAGTTTCAGCAAGTGATGGCCGTGCAATGAGCTAAGGGCGATCAGGAGAGAGAAAAGTGAAAAGATGGGCCAGTGGTTACAGGGAAGTTTTTCCTCATTTAGTGATTTTTAAAGCATTATTTATCTGATGGCTTCTGTGGCTCCAAAGTTAGTCTACTATTTTCTCAAATGCCCATAGGAAAAGAAGCTAACAAAAACTTCATCACATGATCCTATACAAAACCTTTGTGTGTATGTGTGTGTGTGGGGGGGTGAGGTATTGGAAATCAAACTTGAACTCCGGACCTGGAACACACTAGGAAGGCACCCTGCTCCTGAGCCCCAGCCTTGCTTATGTTGAGGCAAGGTCTCACTTCAACGCCTAGGCAGGTTTCTAACGTGTGTCTTCCTGCTCAGCCTCCTGAGTAAGTAGAATTGTAGACCGGCACCACCACTGTCAGTTAATCCATACTTTATAAAGGCAACAGGGGCAGCGTTTTTATTTTTTTTTTTTAGAAGATCCTCTCCTGTAATGTAGATATGGCTTAACTCTTGGTATTTTGACTTGCTTAATCATGGAGGCAGTGACTGGGTCAGATTAACCCTCTGTTGGTGATAAAATCTTGTTCTTATTTTGGGATGAATGCAAATCAAGTAATTTGAGAGAAATCACTTGATATACCAGGCATGTTCTCGTTAGAGAAGAGGAAGACCTAGTGCTGCTATCACTTCTCTAAACTGGATTTTCCCATGTTAATTCTATTCACCCTTTTTCTAATTTTTGTGGTGCTAGAACTCTAACTCAGGCTCTTGTGCGCACCAGGCAAGTGTTCCACCGAACTGAGCTACATCCCCAGCCCTCGTCCGTGTGAGCCCTAGCTATTATTTGGAATGAAAATAATGGCAGGTGAGTTTGTGATTACACAAAATGAGACTTAATAGAGAACTTCCCATCCCACAGAAACCCGCCTACTCACCACTAACTTGAACTGATGAGACATTTATTGGCAAGGTTCTTCTATTCCTTATCTTCTGGTTCAAGAGGCTATGGATTTCCTTCTCTCTCACTGTCCTTTGCCCAGTGGGTGGGAACTGGAACACCATGATGATGTCTGCCGTCACCCTGTCTCCCTCTGGACTGTGACACACAAGGGAAGGTGCATATTCAGAGGACGGCCTTCCCTGACATAAGCCTTACGTCTAGCTGGGGACCCACATAAAACATCAATTCCCTATTCCACATAAAATGCTTAAAGAAAGCAATAGCAAATTGTCTTTCAGTCTCCTCCAGGTTAAATGTGCTCAGTTTCTTGAATTTTTAATATAAATGAGTTCAATTTCCTTCAACTGTGGAAATGAATTTTTGTATACTTTTAAAATAGAAGAATTGTTATTAGAAGTTCTGATAAAATTTAAATGAATGTATATTTCTCTTTTTTTAATAATAGACTAAGCTACTAAATCTTTTAGCTACACAAGGAAATCATATCAATTTGAGATAGCTCAGCTACTGCGACCAATTTAGATTCTGGGACATAAAAATATACACAATTATAGTACAATGTCAAACTGGCGTACAGAGAACCTTGAATCACAGTAATCAACACTGGTTACCAGATAGACTTTCTCTGGATCCCTACAGGAATTATGCAATGATAAAAGCTGTAAATCTACAGTAATTCTTAAAATTATGATAATGTTGTTGGAATGCTACAGTGAATCAAAATTTGAAAGTAGAGAGCACGAAATTAGAAAGTTCAAGTGTTCACATGCTTTTACATCTCCTAAATAATCCTAATAATGTTAGAAAATCCTGATAGAAGTCACTAATTATCAGTAAAAATGTGAAGAACTTTAAATTCTAAGTAAATCTGCCAAACAGGCAGCAGTAGTCTGCTGGGAAGAAAAGTGATTGTCATTTCCTTCAAATAAAGCCATGTCTGAACATAGTCTTTTTCTTTAAGAAGATGAATTCAGGCCCATACAGGCTCATGAGTTTGTATCTATGACATACATGCTGTGCTATGTGATTTTCAAAATAACATGACTGGAGCCTCTGAGCAACGGCTGCCACTGATAGGAGTCTCCCCTCCTCCACAACCTAGAGAATACTTATTTTGGCAGGAACACCTTCCCGTCCAGGCATGCCTCTTGTCACCAGGGCTCCATGTACAACTTATGATCTCGTTTTGGAGCCAAGTTTGCCATCTTAATACTTTTGAAATGACATATCTGTTGCAAAGCATACACCTTTGCACATGCTGCTGGTGTTCCTACAGGTGTGGGCTTTGGTAGATTCAAGGCCTAAATTCTAGGCCTCACAATCAGATGATGGCGTTTAGTTGTGGTTGCGAGACTTGGTGTAACTGTCCCTTTGGGAACTCAATACATTACTGTCCCTCAGCCTCGAATTACTGAATATTTTTTAAAATAAAAAATGGTGGTTAGCCTTTGTCTGGAGACTGCAGTGGAGGTAATGTGGATGGAATCCTAGCCGAGAGCTAAGTCCACAGAGACACAGTATGCAGGCCCCCTTGTCCTCTGTCCTCTGTCCTGCAGGGTCATTTCCACCTTTGCCCAAATAGACTTACGTCAGTCTGACTAATTGATTCCTGATATAGTGCTTGTTTAGGGCAGAATCAATAAATATCTCATCCACCTGTTGTTCCAAAAAGACAGAAACTGTGTATTAATGACATGTTTTATAATAGCACCGTATCATTGAATAAACAAATGTTAAAACAACGGGAAATATTTTCAAAGGAGTAATGCATTTGTATCAGCGATGCTTAACCTTCATGGCACAACAGATTTCTTTGCTAAGTTAAAAACAAATCACACATTCTGGAGCTCCTGTCTCAGATTTCTGGACTCAATTTATCGGGTAAGGACCGAGGCACTCATATTTTAAAAAATCTCCTCAGAGACTTCTGATGTTGGGTGCAGGTGCTCCGAGTCAAAGATGTCATCTGAACATTTCATAGATTGAGGCTTTGAGAAGTGAGGAGAACACTGACTCCATCCCGGGTTTGATCCTCTTCTGCTGTTCACGAACTGGGCAACCTTGGCAAGGGCACTGAACACGTTTGAGCCTGTTTCCTGACTTGTAAAGCAAAGACTGTTAAGTTCCTCACAAGGCTAGGACTGAACACATACAAAGGGCTGAGTACGTTTTTGTGGGCAACTGCTGGTGGGTCTCCAGCTCTCCTACTGGCATCGTAAGTCTTAGCTATCTTTGAGTATCTTTAAAGGAGTTCTCAGGCACAGGAGGAGGCATGAGGAATTTAGGAGACAGCAGGATTTTTAAATTGCTGTGGATTGTGGCCCCTACAGTAAATCAGAAAGAAAGAGAGAGGGAGGGAGTGATGAAATGTCAGGTCAGAGTTAATGGTACTGAGAGATGAGGCCCAGGAGGAAGAGGGAACAGAACTACTCTCGGATGTCTGCGCAGCTTAAGTCGGGCACAGCCGGGTGCGCTGCCGTCTGTAGCCCCAGAGGTTTCCTCCACGCTTCACCTCAGAGCCCCTTGGCGGGCAACAGCATCCTCAGAGCGCAGGTCTGACGGTTCCTGTTGGAGAATAGATGAGCTGGATGTGAAAGTAAATAAGTGAATCCTGAAGGAAGGGGAGGAAAACCAACTCTTATTTCAACACACACACACACACACACACACACACACACAGGTCCTATTTCAGAGACCAAAGAACAAGCTACGAATTCTTTAGCTCTATCAGGAATTCATGGATCTTCATTAGGAGCCAAAATATTTGTTATCTAGTTTTGCCCTCACAATCACTCTGTGAACTAAAAATTATTTTGATTCCTATTTTACTAAAAGAGGATCCTGAGACTCAGACATTTTGTGAACTTGCAGGCTTCATGAGGATAATCAACTGAGACTTAAACCCAGGTCCTTGCTCTGTAAAGTCCATATCTCTGTCCAATTTCACTGTCTCCTTGTTAGTGTGATGCAAATTTTCTTTCAGTTTCTTTCCTTGAAAATAAATTTTCAAATAATTATCTTAAAGATAACTTACATAATAATTATAAAGCTATCTATTTGGTAACAGCCTTAAATATAAGATCTGGGGCAACATTTAAGAAATAGAGAGATTTTTATCACCCAAAATATACTTTCATCTGTACTTAAATAAGAAAATCCAAAATTTGGTGGTTTAAATTTTCATGCTAGAAATGAAACTATTTTGCAGGATATGTTTTTTTCCAAGAGTAACATTGTTGTAATGATTTCTTGTCATCCTATTCATATCTAGAAGGGAAGTCCAAAGTAAAAGGAAAGGGAAGAAAAGTGGTAAGCTTAAAAAGAAGAAAAGTAAGCAGTAACTGGTCATGAAAAGAGGTCTGGGTTGTAATTAGTGCCTGGGAAGGATCCCCCCACAGTTGATTATTGGCGGTTTGTAACTTGTTGGCGAAGGGGTAGGATTAAGGTTTTCACTCTTTGGACGACAGTGCGCATCTAGCACTGTGCCTGCTGGAGAGTGGCTGAACCTGGCCTCAGAGCTGAAAGAGAAACATAAGCAGAATGATGTGATCACCATAATTAAAAAGTTTGTTCTTTCTAATTCAAATTCCAATACTTCTCTCTAAATCAACCTCACTAGTTAAGTCTGGGGTAGGGCTAAATCAGGGGTCTTCGGGTAGCCCTTGGAGGCCTTTGAGAAAGGAGGGAGAGGAACTGGGAAAGAGGGTGTCTGTGCTAAGGAATGAACAGTACAGGGAAAACTGAAAAAAGCATGAACATCAACTATTGCTGAGTGCAGTTTATGTATAAATGAACTTTCTTGAAACCTGGAAGTTGTGTTTCCTGGCATATTAAGATTTACATTATCGAAACATTGTTTTTTGCTGCCACTTTGATGGCATTTCAAGTTCCCAGAAGTTTGGAGAATGACTTACAAAAATTCAAGTCTGTGAGTCAGTTTGCTGTAAATTCATTGCTGTTTGCATCACTTAAGAGGCCTAGTGATGGATACATTGCTGCTACCTTGCACTCTGGGCATTTGTAGAGATTTACCTTGCGAGTTTGCTTCCTTACACTGAACAAAGAACCCCTTTGAGGGCACTGCCTCTTTCTGCTGGATAGTTTTGAAATGCTGACAGCTGGATAAGCCCAAGTCCTAAAGGGCCCCTGAAGGCCAGCTGGGTGTTTAATGAAAGCGTTAGGGTGAGGCTGACAACTCAAAAAAACAAGTAGCACCCATCCAGCAGCTCTCCTTCCCCAAGCAGCTGTTTTCCCAGGTTGCTGCCTTTCTCTCTCAGCTGCTTTTGTAACAGTCTCCATGTTCTGCCTTGGGTTTTTCTTGGCTGAGGCTGCAAACTTCAGATTCCTCTGCTATTGAAGACTAGCAGAGGGAAGATGAAACTTCTGGCTCATCCAGAAGTTTCCCACATAACACCAGATGAGCTCCTGTGAGCTGACAGGTCCAAAACGCACGTGGAGACTCCAGATCCGGTTGCTTTCTCTTAATTATGATGAGTGTGCCACACGAAGGATGGGGTAGAGGACACTTTCTAAAAGTAACCATTATCTTTAACTCAGGCTTCCCTGAATTTACACCACTATGCGGGCTGAACTCAAGGAGAAAACAGAGTGCAGTGACGCTGTTCACAGCGACTGTTCCTGGCCTGCCGGCTAAGTCTTCTGCACCCCAGAACCTTGCAGGCCCCCCACACTCTCCTGCCCATGTGCCCTGCGCAGGGATTCCTTTGCTCTGTGGACTACCCTCGTCTACTGGCTCTGCTTTTCTGACCCACAGTTACCCTTC
The DNA here is from genome assembly GCA_004027595.1 of Dinomys branickii. Lineage (NCBI taxonomy): Eukaryota > Metazoa > Chordata > Mammalia > Rodentia > Dinomyidae > Dinomys > Dinomys branickii. The sequence goes on from PVLD010000219.1 coordinate 220,253, forward strand.
TCCATCCACGGCAGATAACACCTCCTAACAGTCTGAGGGTAATTCTGCGTCCTCAGATTTACCTCTCCTCCTCTGGGTCTTTCTTATCCTTCTTGTAACTTCCACTGCTTAGCACAGTTATTCACGTAAACATGGTGTTTCCTCACTAAACTGCAAAGCTTTGGGTACAGAGACTGATCTACATTTTCATACCCTCCAGTACCAGCACAGGTCTTTGCATGTAATGGGGCAGCATGCTTCTGTTCAATGAATGAATGAATAAAAGAAAATGAAAATGTACTCATCAGAAAGCCTCACATTTGCCAGGAAACTTTTGCAATAGCTTTAAAGATACTTTATACAAGAGCTGGTAGAGGAAAAAAAAAAGAAAATTGCATATGAGTTATTCAAAGGGAGGTTTTTCTTCTTGTGGCCATTTCCCCATGTTTGTTTCCTGTGGAAAGCTCTTATGTTAGGAGGATACAATCTTGCTAAGAACAAGAATAACTAGCACTATTGTTTGCCAGCTGTATACCAAATATGAACTCCCTTGTCTCTGAGCTAATTTCCTTTTCACCAGCCATCTGTAACGAGCACTGTTATTATCCGCATTATATGGATAAGGAAGGAACTTGCCCCAGCTGACAGCAGTGAGCCATGGGCCCAGGGCTGGGGCCAAGTCCTCCAGCTCCAGAGCCTCCTGGTGACCTCCTGACACCAACCTCAGGTAAGCTCAAAGGGAGGTCCTCTTCAAGAGTTCCTGCTCATGGCCAGGCCAGGAGAGCTGCCTCACCAGACCAGAAACTGCAGAGCCAGCTCCAAAAATAAGCACATCCTCTCAGTAGGCTTTACTGCAATCTGTTACAGTGTCACTGAATCTATTTGAAACTAGTTATGTTGAGTTGAAGAAGGCAGAGTTGAACTACTCTCCTAAACCCGAAAAGAGAATAGCTAGGCTGAGGCCTGAGTGCTGGCTGCTGACCAGGCCCCCCCACAGCTCCGAGTCCTGTGCTGTGTCTGCCAGTGAGAAGAGTTGGCCCTGGTATCATGTGAGGTCTGGGGATGCAAGTGTGACTTTTGCATTACCCTAAACCAGGAGGTCATGGAATCAGCAAACTGAGTGAGACACTTTGTGGTGTTCTCTGTTAGTCAGCTCTTGGTTGCCCTTGTCCTCCTTTGAAGTCTCTCTGTGGAGCGGCTGAAGGGGGCAGACATCTGCCGCCAGCTTTTAGCAATTGGCTATATATCGGGAAACCTTATATTGAGATGGGGAGAGAAATAAATCTGAGAATTAAAAGTTTGCAGTTAAATATAAAATATTATCTTTCAATGTGCCACTATAAAATATTAACTTTCAGTGTGCCACAAAAATCTAGATCTGCAAATTACCTTATAAAAAGAAAAAACATTGAATTTGGGTTTATTTAAGTTGTGCAAACAATGGTGGTAGTTATTCTTGTTCTTAGCAAGATTGTATCCTCATAACATAAGAGCTTTCCACAGGAAACAAACACGGGAAAATGGCCACAAGAAGAGAAACCTCCCTTTGAATACTCAAAACTAGAAGATCACTGGAAGTCATTGTTTAGAAGATTCATGTCCTTTCTAGGTTTGTTGCTCTTAAATCAATAAACTTGATTATTCTACCTGAAGGACCACACACACACACACGTGCACACACTCACACAGGAGAGAGACAGAGAGATGACGGAGAGACAGAGAGGGCGAGACATTCCTTTCAGCCCCTCCTACAGTACCTACTATGGTGCTGTGTTTCCCAAGCAATGACTAATAATCTAAGTTACCTAGAAGATCAAAGACAGCTATATTTATGCATTTATCAAGAAGTTTAGAGCTGGCTCATATTGTTTTCTTTCTCAAAAACCTTCCCTCTAAAAGCATCCGCTTCCACATCTTTCCTCCAACTATAGTTTATTCATGCTGAATAAATGTATATGAGCACATCCAGTAACTGCTTTGCTGTCTGTTACGGTTGCTTCTACTGCTGCCTTCCCCATCAAAAGCTGCTACCAGGAAATGAGGAAATCAGGAAGAGGATATCCTTACGTAACAAGTAAATCCAATGTATCACTTAAGAAAAAGTGGTCTAGTTCAATATAGAGAATTTATGACCTTTTGGACTTAAAAATTATGTGAGCGAAGAATTCATTTGAGCTGTCTTCCTGCCAAGGAAAACAACTTCATTGAAAGCACATGGGCCGGGAGCTACCCACAGGGCTGTGAACCTCTCCGCTGTCACGTCACTGGGGACCTTAAAGTCAGAAGCTTAGTCCTCTTATCCATAAAGTGTGGATAAGACCTTCCTGGTAGTGTTATATCGAAGACTAGACATGAAATATAAATATACAACAATTCACCTTTTCTGTCAGATTCAGATTGAACACTTAGAAGGCAGAGATGAGACATGCATCATCCTTTCGTCATGCCTAATCTTCAGTTACAAAATCGTCACGACTCTGAGCTCTCACAGAAGAACTCAAGCACTCTCTATAGCCTGTTTGTCCAATCTCTGAACAAGAAACTTGCTCATCTCTGCTTAGCATTTTTTGGTCTAAGCTTCCAAATTCAGTCCTTTCTAGGAATAGAGCCTTAGCAACTCCACGCATCAGACATTTTTCACTTCTTCCTGTGCAATTCCAAATTATAGGCCACCTTCAAAGTCTTTGCCAAACTAAAGCTCACCTTAACCCAGTTACTTTGTCTTGGTACAACTTCCTGCCCCAGCATCCATCAGCACCGGATCTCCCACTTTAGCTGTTTATTGTGAGTGTTCCTAAACTGTATAGTGGCACTTCGGTTTGCCAAAACTTTTTTTTGCAGTTTACAAACAGAAGCATTTGGCAAAACATTGTTTTTGCTTGCAAACATTGCATTGGCAACCAACACAACTGTGGCCGTGTTTCCCACACAAATAGGAGCATGGTCACTTTTTCCAAAATCATAGAAGAAATTAAGTGTGTGAACCCAGGTACCACTACTTACCGTTTTGCATCCTTTTCTGTTTCTAAGTTCTTTGCCTCTACAACTCTGAATAACCTGAAAGATATCTTCAGGATAATTTTGTTTGTGGTATTCTTGAGAAGATAAAATTGCTTGGACATAAGAGGAGGGTTTCTTTTTTGCGGGGGTAAGAGATAGAAGAAGAAAATCTAGTGTAATTTCCAGCTGTTGCCCTGTTAGTGCTGTTAGTGGTTGCCATCTCTGGTTAATAGCATAGCTGAGAGAAAATAATGCATCAGCAGTATGTACTTAACCAGGTGTTTCGGGAGATGGGAAACAGAAATAACACCACATGCACGATTCTTTGGAAGACAAGGGTCATGGGGGCTGGAAGTATATTCAGAACGTGGAATCTCAAATCAGAACTCTTATTTTCACAAGCTAACTATGTCATTGACCAGCTGTTACCTTGAGCAAACTAACCTTTCTGTACCTTGATTTAGGGACAGGGGTGTTGCTTCATATAGTTGTCATTGAAGATTAGTTAAGATAATACATACAAGGCTCTCAGAGGGATAGATGACACTTGATATATGGTTAGTTATCACCATTACTATGAGTGACAAGTTTATCATTATCATATCTGTTTTTATTTATTTTTTTTGTCTTTTTGAGACAGGGTTTTGCTACACAGTTCACTTTGTAGCCCAGGCTGGTCTTGAACTCGCAATGATCCTCCTGCCTCAGGCTCCCAAGTGCTGGGATTATAGGGGTGCGCCACTATACCCAGTTATCATTTTTGTAATGATCTTATGATTTCAAATATTTTTGGTATTTCTGATATTTATTCTCCAAGTGGAGCTCTGCCTCTATCAGTGTTACTCATTCAGATCCATAAAGTCTGAATAAAATGAACTAAAGCCATCTACCTATTTGGCAATATCACTGATTAGAGTCCTCAATTTAAAATAGTTGCACTGATGAATTTTTGAATTTGCAATGATATGAAAGCCATACACACTCAGTAGAAGCCATAGTTTTATTTTTGAATTTTGTTCTTTTCTTGAAGCAGCAATATTCTGTGTTTTAGTATTTTTTGATTGCAAATATTCAATAAACTATATGAGATATCTAATACTTTATTGTAAAAGTGGCTTTGTGTTAAATGAGTTTGCCCAACTGTAGGCTAATGGAAATTTCCTCAGCGTATTTAGGGTAGACCAGGGTGAGCTTAGACTAAGCTCTGAAGTTTTCAACTTACAGCATTTTAAGTTTGCAATGGGTTTATTGTGAGGTAACCTGGCCATAAACTGAGGAGTCCCCCCCCCCCATGTCTCGTTACTGGAGTCTTCTCTGGGGACGCTCTGAGAGAAGAGCAGTGTCTCTACTTCTGTCTCTGGGAAACTGGGTGAGTTCTAGCAGCATATAAGCATGAACTTATTTTGGGATCTCCCTTTGCATCCAAGTCAGTAAAGCCTAAACTATGAGGAAGAACAGGATATGCAACCTGTCTTTCCTGGCCACCTAATTAGCATCCATACAGAAGAGAGAAAACTCTGGTTTTATTAGGATTTAGCAACAATAAACAGGAGTGGCTCAGGAGGAGGCATGAACCCATCCTGTGTTTCTTTTAAAGCAAACTTGGTAGAAGGTGGGGAGAAAAGGGAACCTGCCTTATTGAAACAAGAGCAAAATAATATAAAGCTTTTCCTGATCGTGGAATGCTTGGTGATCATTCTGTTTGAAATTCTTTTGCACTTATTGTTCTCAATATACAATTTAATCCTTAATTATTATCCTGTCATACTGTTTGATTTGGGCATGTTATTCATATTGCTGCAAAGTGATTCAGACTGGGAGCTGAGAAATTCCATATGTTAAATTATGTAATTGGTTGTCATTGAAAACCGAGTCACTAGACAGTGGCTAAAATTATCTTAGTTGGCTGTAAAGAAATACTAGTGTTACTGTTTCCTTTTTGTAAGAATCCTTCCCTGATTATTTATTTAGTTATTTATTTATTTTGGTACCGGTAATTAAACTCAGGACTTGCCAGGCAGGCACTTATGCCACGGAGCTATATCTCTAGCCCTACAAGAATCTTTTTGGTTTGCCTTATACTCTGAGTGACTACTTTGAAAAACAATATACAGTGTGATAACAATTGGTATTCTGTTATTATTTGATCATAAAAATTTGATTTTTTTCATAAAATAAATTGTCTCTCACGTTAAAGACAATATAAAAAGTAAAAATATAAAAATAATAGAAAAAAACCTATTTTAGGAATTATAAGGAGACAAAGACTTCTTTTAAATGCTTTCAAAATAATTATAAGGCATAGAGTTAAATATGATTACTTTGGCATTATGAAGTTCTGTTTTATGGTAAATATTATAAGACATGGATAAGTAAACTGTCTATAAGCAGTGCACGATTAATATCTTGGATATACACATAAGGAACTCCTAGAAAACAATGAAATAAAACCAAAGGTGGCGAATGGGAAACAAGTGAAGACTACGTGCAGAGGATTTGTGGAAATGCAAGTCTAACAGGCTAGTAAATGTAGCTGATGATGCACAAACAAGCTCATTCATAATTAGACAAATGCAAATTCAATCATGAGATTTTGCACAGATTACTAGGCTGTCAAATAATAATAAGAAAAGAAAAAAGGCCAAATACTACCCAATGCTGTAGATGAGATGCTTATGTAATCTCCGGACTCATATTTTGAGATCCTGTCACCCCCAGGTGATAATAAAGGAGCAGGGGATCTGGGGATACAATTCGGTCATGAAGACAGGAAGGAGGTATCCTGTGGTCTAGGAAGCAGGCCTCTGCCAGACACGCAGCCTGCTAGTGCCTCCTTCCAGGACTTCTGGGACTCCAAGACTGTTTGAAAGAAATGTTTGTTGTTTAAGTCACCCACTTGTGATACCTTTGTTACAGTGTCCAGAAAAGACAAAGCAGCAGATGAGAAAATGAGGGGAGTGCACAGCTGGTTCAGCTGTTCTGCAAAGCAGTCCTGCACCGATTAGTCAAATGAAGTATCTGCGTGTACAGTGACCGAGTAATTTGCTCTGGAAACACTTGCATGGGGCCATACAAGGATAAGTAGGAGTCTGCTTATGGCAGCATTTCACAGGGTGGCAGGCTTTTAATGCAGGTGGAACTTGGCTGATATAAACTATGACACATCATGTAGCAGTTAACAAATTAGAAGTACACTTTTCAACATGGATAGAACTTTACACAGTAGTTTTGAGTAAAATAGAAGATGCAACAAAAATGATTTATACCCAGAGATAAGTTTAATGCATGTGCACATAAGACAGAATATATTTTTGCAAGAATCAACATGAACAAAAGAATACTCATGAAGCATTGCATGGTGCTTGGAGGGGCAGCTACACAGGCTTAGTTATGCAGATATCAGAAAAGAGCTGCAGTGAAAGGCTTCGTGCATAGCCCTGATGGTAACACATAATCCCGTAACTCGGCTTTGACGCCTGCGGTACCTGCATTGCCAACAGCACGCGCTTAACTGAAACTTAAAAGTCTTCTTTCACACACAGTTTCTGTTGCAGATGCACTTTTAAGTTTCTCAGTATTTCTTTTAAGACCAATGGCATCCCAGGTTATTTAATTCAGTGAAGACAGATTTCTCAGCTAACTTAAAACAACAATGTTCTATCTAAAGAGGATGCAAAACAGATTTAGAAGTTTCTCAATAAAATAAAACATTTCTTATTATTCAGACAACTTATCTTTTTAACTAAGGCAGGCTTTCTTTTGTTTTTTGTTGCTCTTTTCATTTTCTTTTCACCTGAGGAGGTTACGTGGGGTCACTTAGGATAAGAGGCGTACAGGTGGCACTGGGATATATGCAGGCTGCGTTCTTCAAGAATTGAGCGCAAATGCTGTTTTCCAAGACACTCTGACCAAAAAGATGTAAGGGTGTACATCAGTCACTAAACACTAACTATTGGTTGGGGAACGAGGGTGAAGACAGAAAGAAACGCACAACTTCCTGTTAACTGAAAATAGAGGTTATAAACCCAACCCATGCTGTTACTGTAAGTATGTTGCAAGTGGGTATTCTGTGGCCAAGGAGCAGATGAGGACCTTGAAAAAAATGACAACTGATTTGAGAGAGAAACAAAACATTTTAGGAAAATTTTTTTGACTAAAATAAAGCCTTATAATCTGTCTTTCTTTCCTTTTAAAATAACTTCATTTCTGTGCTTCCTCAAAGTTTATCTGGACTGTTTGTAAGTGAGGATTCGTGGGCACCACAGCAGAATATTAAACAATTGCAAGTGTTTGTTATTTTCGTGGGAGGAGGGTCTGCATTTTAACTATGAATAATAGCATTTAACTTAAGCACTACATGATTACTCTTTTGTCTTTATATTTGCAATGTAAAATAAGTATTTTTGTCTTTTTATATTTAAAAAATACTCTATATCTTAAAATGTGGTGTTTTAACAAAGAAATTATGTCAGATACAAGTTCTGGTATAGGTAGGATTTTATTTGGTTGTTTTGAGACTGTGTCTCACTATGTAGTTCAGGCTGGCCTTGGATGTCCTATGTAGCCCATCTGGCCTCTAACTAACAGTGGTCCTCCTGCCTCAGCCTGCCACATGCTGGGATTATAGGCATGTACCATCATGCCGGCTTTAAGTAGGCTTTTTTTACTGTGTAATTTATTGTGCTGCATTTGGGAAAGTAGCGGGATGGGGTATCTAGACTCAATCCTCTCATCTTTAAGAGATGGCTGCTTCCACAATTTAGCTATTATAAATTATGCTGCTATAAACATGGGTGCACATATATTGCTGTGGTATGTTTTTAGTTCTTCTTATCAGGAAGCAACCCAAATGCCCATCAACTGAGGAATGGATAAAAAAGATGTGGTATTTTTCTATAATGGAATATTACTCAGCTATAAAGAAAGATAAACTTGAGACTTTTATAGATTAATGGATGCAACTAGAAACCATAATCATAAGTGTGATAAATCAGATCCACATGTGTAAATACTGTATTGTCTCATTAGTACAAGAACTTGAAAGAGTAAATAAAATCTAAAAAGTACAACAGAAATGAAAGGGAAAGAAACTACTCAAAAGGAAAGATGAGGAAAAGAGAAAAGAAAGAAGGGAAAAATATGTAAATATGTATACACAGGATAGCTAAGAGAGTTGTACTACTGATTTCTATTGCTTTAGTGAAAGGAACAGTTAGTGTGTAATTGTTTGATCACTCTTACATGCCTACATTTGTTTAACTGAGTCACCAATTTGAAGATAACAGTATATACTACAGCAATCATTATTAATTTCCTACCACTTTGTCTGAAATTCTGTATTGCTTCTATTATTTTGGTGTTGTTTTGTTTATGTTTGTTTGTAAATGTGTTTTTGTTCTCTTATCCTTAAAATTAAAAAAATGAGATGTTTGAGTTAGGAAAAGTAATTTGTCAGAACCATCCATCTTTTAGACAGACAAACTCCTTATTCCCCTGCTTTCACTTATTCATCTCATCGGACAGATTTCACAGGTCTGGGAGGTCCTAGAAATCTGTAAAATGATTTTATGTGAGCAGTCTGAAAATCACATATTTGGATTTAAGGGAAATGATCCCAAAAATTCCTTCCACTTGCATTTTTATGACAGAGAAGCATTTTTGTCTGACTTACCAAATTTTCACTCATCTCCTGTAGGTCCTTAAATTGGTATGCGATCTCTTGTCCATTATTGCTGTGGGTGAGGAGATCTGAGATTGTAAAGGTGCCATGATAATATTCCATTTTCTCACCTGTGATGAGAACAAGAGGTAAAACATGATGTGATCTTGGTAACAATTTCATGATCTGAGACCTAACTATACTTTGGCCAGTGTTAAGTCTTAACTATACACTGAACATTTTTATGAATGAATTTCACAAAACCAATGAAAATAGTGCTTCACGTTGCTAGTAGTGACTGACGGTAGTCGTGTGTGCACTATGTACCAGGCGTACTTGTGCACTTCACTGTATTAACTCATTTGCTCCTCAGCCAGCCAAGACTGGCATCACTGCCTCCATCCAGTGGGCACGAGGCGCCATGGCTTTAAATAACTTGCTCTGTGTTGTACAACTGCAGCTGCTTGGGTGACATTTTGAACCCGAACAATCTGGCCCTGGAGCTTGGACCTTCATTACTACATGGCTCCTTGCTGAGTTGAAATCTAAAGACTAACTAAAAGCAAAGGCAAATGAATATCTTGTAAATCTTGATTTGTAATGAGAGAACCCAGGCATATCTAAAAGATGCCTGACGGGAAAGGCTGGAGGAAGCTCTCTGAGGTGGCGAGTGGGAATAGTGTACAACCTGGATCAGTGCATCAGGGCTCTGCTTGGCTACTAGGCAAGCTTGGAAAAGAGAGCAGTGGAGGTCCCTGAGGGATCTGGTGATCTTAGGAATGACACTCGGGAGGAAAAGATATACACAGTGAGCTGCACATAAAGAGCAGACCCACCAGGAAGCAAGCTGGCCCTGGGCCCTTGGGCAGCTTGGTTGGAAGAAGTGGCTTTCTTGATTATGCAGTGAAGCAACAGGGGTCACAGGATGAGGATCTTCTAAACTAAACATCTCTGGACCCTATAATGCTATTTTTGTCCCTATGAATCTTTCCCATCATCAAATTTTTTTTCTCATAGTAAAGGGAGCTTTTTTTTTTTTTTTTTTTTTTTTACAACAAAATGATCTGGTCTGAGTATCTCTTGCCATTGGTGTAAAGTATAGGCGAGGCTGTCTTACAGAGCCCAGGAATATGGTCTTAAATTCTGCTCACCTCCTAGACAGGTGTCAATCACTCACTTACGAAGTCTGTAGAGTATGACAGAGGTAAGATTCCAGTAAGCGGCCTGCGCTAGTCATTTTAATACATGCATCCACACAAGAATGACATTGTGAGGATTTGTCCAAAAATGCAAATGGTTTGTACTCTGCACAAACATACGAATTATCAAAAAGGAGAATTTCAAAATGCATTATTTGTGTAATTATAAATGTATTAGGAAAAAAATATAATATTGAATATTGTTTTGGAAAGATTAAAGTATTTTTTCTCTAAAAAAGGGATGATGTGGTGTTGTACTTACTGTTATGCATCATTTTGAATTTCACTGGACACACATTTCTGTGGTCCTACAAATACCACTAAAAGATCTAGAATTGGTCTTTAAGGGCCAATTTTATAAACTAATTTTTCAGTTTTTTTATTTGACTATATATCAGATGATAAGACTTTTTCCCTACAAATTCTACTAGTAAATTTTGGACAATGACTGTTTTAATATTTGATGTAGATTTATAAAAGAATACTAGATTTGGATCCCTATGCTTTGCTGAATGTAACACTCTGAGTGCTCAGAAAAGTATTTGTATGTGACAGAAATTTTGTGATGAAACAACAGAACGTAGGTAAAATATTCAGACTGGAACCAGTCACAAGTAAGAGTACATTTTCTTCTACATATATGAAAATCAAAATTTGGGGAAAAATCAAATCAAATCGAGTAAAATTCCTAATTTTACCTACCAGAGACTAAGAAGCGAGCCAGGAGACCAATGGTCACCCCCACCAAGATCAATGACAAGACAGTGACAAGGGCAATCAGCCATGGCTTCAGCGTTCTGTGTTGGGGGACAAATCCTACTGTCCTGCAAAAAACAAAGCCCTTACGTTACTCTCACATTTTAACAGTTACAGATTTTTCTGGTTTTCCTAGGATAAATCCTTGTTCTAGCTTGCCTTTCACAGTTTTTACATTTGTCTTCCATTTTGGTTGAGGTCACTTTCACATGAAGAGAGGTGCTAAAAAGATTAGGATCTTGGGAAGGTAATATTGCTCCTGGTTCCTATCTTTAGGACTATTTGGGGACCCATCTTTGGTGGTCAGGCCTGGCTGCCCTTAACAGTGGAGCCCAAAGTAGCACAGTTGCTTGAAAAAGGACTATTCCTCCTTCTCCAGGGATTTTTGCAGAGTGATTTCAAATATACTGTGTTATTTACTTTGTTTTAAATCTTTTTTCTTCTCTTTCTTTTTTGTTGTTTTGAGACAGGGTCTCACTATACAGTTCAGGCTAGCTTTGAACTCATTGTGTAGCCCAGGCTGGCCTCAAACTCAGAATAATCCTTTTGCCTCAGCCTTCCGAATGCTGGGATTGCAGGTGTGCACCGCTATATCCAGCTGTTTTAAATCTTCATTGTGAAAGGTTTCAGACACAGAAAATGAGAATAGTATTAACAAATTATGTTCATCCAATCATGGAATTTTGCTATATTTAGTTAATTTTTTACTCCTGCATTACACTTTGAATTAAGATAGCATGGCTTTTCACCAAATCATTATTAATTAGGATGTTTCCAACATAACCAGTGCAGCATTAACGCTCCTAAGAATTAGGAATTTTCCAATATCTTCTAGTATTCAGTCTATTTTCAAATTTTCTTTAGATTCTTCATTATTTTTACAGGTGGTTTGTACAAACCAATCATAATCAAAGATCATGTCTTTTTAGGACTCTTTTAATCTAAAAGAATACTAATTCCTTTAAAATTTTTTTAATAACATTTTCTTGTTGAAGAGATCAACCTAGTAGTTCTTGACAGTGCCTCTCCCGGCCCTGATGGAATGCTTTCCGGTAGTGTCAGTTAACTTGTTCTTCTAGCTTCTTTACCTCCTACACGCTGAAATTTAGATGAAAAGCCTTGAGTAGATTGGGTAAATTCATTTGTCAAGAAAACTTCAAATGTGGTACTTTGCACTTTATATTGCATCCTATCAGGAAATGAGGAAATTTTTACAATTCTGGAGGAAAACACACTTTTTTTTTTTTTTTAAGCATCTTGTGATGAACAATTATGCCTATTACATCATATCAAGTATTTATATATATGAATGTTCTCCTACAACTAACATCTTAATAGGCTAGATTGGTCTTGTTTATCTTTTACCACTAAAACTTAATAAAGTTCTTGGTACAGACCAAGAACTTTATGAATCTGTGAGAGTCAATCAGGTACTGAAATAAAGACTGGGAGAGAAGTTGCCTGATTTGCTGAATCAAGTGGCTTGGAAGGGCTCAGGTCATGTAACTTTGTTGCTCCATCTTTGCAACTTGCAGGTATAGTAAAGTTTTTTACACACCTATTAGTTTATCGCTTAATTTGTATATATTGGTAACGAAAGTTATTTGGGAGTAAAAGATATTTCTTTTTCATATTTCATTCGCAGGATTTATTGCAATGCTTTGTGCTAAATGAACTTTTAATAAATATTGTTTGATTTATAAGAAATCTTTCTTTTGAATATAAAGTCACTCTTTCTCTCTTTGGGCATAAGTAACAAATGTATCCAGTAAACCAATGCAGCTTGAGAGGACTGAACTCTGGGTATGGAAAATATTAATCATGTGAACTCTGATATGGGGAAAACAAACTAAACCAATGCCATTTGTGTTCTCGTGCCATTTTAAAGCTTACATTTGCTTCCTCAGGTTTGTTTCTTGTACATGTTGTCGTAGTTACCTAACTTGATATGACCCCATGCTCTATAAGACTATTTGTCTCCTATGTACAATGTCAAACACCTTTGTTCCTTTGTCACAAGCTAAGCCCATGCTTTGTAGTACTTCTGGAGCTGCACTAAATCATATCAGCAACCCCCTGACCCAGAACTAGACCTGGAACTGGAACTGTATAACTACTCTCCCCTCCTGCACTTTGGGGTTGGTGCTTGGTCAGTACGGGGTGCTCATTGCTAGCCCACAATAAACTTGCTTGTCTCTGCATCTGACCTCCATGGGTGACTCAGTTAAGTAAGTGTGTTTGCCATAACAGCCCTCACTGATGACACAAGAAATCTGGAGAAGTGGAGAACTTGCCCTATGATGGACAAGATCTGATATATGCAAATCAGCAGCAAACAGAAGTGCCCCAGTGTGATGTTACTTAAGCTCTTTAACGGCTTGAAATTGAAGTCTAGAGACTGTTCAGCATGATGTAATCACCCTCCAAATGAAGAAATGCTCAAAACACATAGAGTTCTCCCATATCCATAGTAGAGCTTATAGTCTCAAAGTTAAGTCTTCTAACTTTTAGAACACACATTTATTATCAGTATCAGACTGACTTTCTTTTTACTCTATTTGAGTTCTTTGATAATATTTATTATTTATGTATTGACTCACTCACTTACTCACATGTACTCGATTCTTGGACTCTTCATTTTCTCGGAGATTCCTATCAGTGTGGCACCAAGTCATTGGAAAACAGAAAGGACCACAGGGAAAAGACTAGAACTCAAGAATATTTACAAGCTTTAAAATCTATTTTGTGATCATAGCATAATTCTCCTAAGTAGAACAACTGGAGAAAGTAGGTGAGGGCTCACACACATTCTGTCTAGACATAAAAAGCCACAAGGTTACAGACTGAGCAATGGGACCATTAGCAGAAGGTGCAATACCCACTGACACACTCTTGCAGTGCATGGCCATCACATTCTCACAGCCCCAAAAGGAGCTGGAAGCACCTGGGGGAAATGGTGCCCAACAAACTAGGGTACAGGGTTATCATTTAGAGTGTTTGTCCTTTGGAGAAAACCCATGGGAAGTATAGTCCACGCAGTGCCCAATATCACATCATAACAGCAGCAGGAGCACAGGTTAAATGTGTAGCTATTTAATTCCATATGAATGAACTTCGAATCTACTCTCAGCTTTTATAGACATAAACAGATAATACACGAAGGTGAAATGTGTCATCACACTACTCTTCTGGATAAGCTGTGTTAATCATTTGCCTAATATCACTTCAGATTTGAAAAGAAGTACACCTAGTAAAATCTTTTGGCATCTAGACTGTGAGAGAAGCTGTCCCTTTTTACCTGTTTTATTTACACCATAAGATAAACATAGGGATATTGATTTTCTCTTGCTTTGTAACAAGTTACTATAAACTTAACAGTGTACAGCATTATTAGTTTGTAAGTTCACTATTCTGTATAGGGCTTGACATTGTACATGTGAAATCAAAGTGTTAGTTGGGGCTGGTTTTCTTATCTGACACTCATGATCCTCTCCAAGCTCACTCAAGTATTAGAAGGAACTCAGCTCCTAGAAGCCTCAATGAGGCCCTTGTTCTCTTGCTGCCCTTCAGTCCAAGCTCTCTGTGAGCTTCTGATGCTCTCCATTCTTTTTGCTTGCTTCTTCAAAACCAGAGATAGAGAATCGTCCTCACATCCACTCTCTCTCTCGCTGCTGATCTCTTCTAGGAAAGCCCAGGCGCATGGAAGGTATCACTTGATGAGGTTGGACTCCCAAGGGCGGTGTCCTCCTCTTCAAGTCAACTGATTTGCACCTTAATTACATTGTTAAAATCTCCTCATCATGGCACCTAGATTTCCTTTGATTCAATAACTGGAAGAGCTATATGTACACAAGTTGGTGGGGGTCTTGAGGGTCATCTTAGAATTCTGCCTACCATCACTAAAAACATACGTTCATGAAGACAACAGAAACCTGTAGCCTTCAAAGAAAGCACATTAAAGTAGGATGGTGGAGTGTGCCTGCAATCACAGCACTTATAAGGCTGCGACAGAAGGATCACCCCAAGTTTGAGGCCAGCCTGGACTACACAGTGAGAACTTGTCTCTCAGAAACAAAACAAAAAAACCTGTGAGAGTTAAATCTCATTATTTTAATTTTTCTAGTCAGTGGTAGTAGGGATCTAGTCCATGACAAGAGAATTCTATGCTAGCTATAGAATAAAAATAAGACTAAAGGATATTTTAGTCAAGTAATAATTTCAGTAATACAAAGGAAACTCATGGGAATTGGGGAAAAAACTAAAAGTAATCCCCTATCATGAGCTAATTAGCCCTCAGTATTCTTTTAAGGGAAGAGGAAATACCGATGATCCCTATTCTGAGCAATACAAATTTTATCTCCAGAAAATCCCATTTATCATGTCCATTACACCTTCATTAAGTTTTAATTTTCTGTTTTGAGAAGGATGTATTCATAGAATTTTTTTCTGAAATGTTGTAAAAGAAAATTGGTGATAATTAAATGAATTTGTGACTTTATTTGCTGTAGTCTCACAGATTAAATGAGACACATTTGAAGAATACAGAGAGCAGCATGAATTGTTAACCATCTGCATTGTGATGTTCATCTACGTGAGTTCAAAAATGAGATAAGCAAAGGCGTTGTGACATCCGCACGGCAGGGATGCTCCTTTCCCTAGAAAGAAGCCTTCCCAGGAAGTCGGCCACTCTGGTTGCTACACCTTTGGCCACATATCCTGTATCATTTTATCTACAACTTCAAACTTTTTCCGCTTTTTGGATTTTTTTTCTGCTTTCTTTTATATATGTTATCATCCTACAAATGTAGATGCATGTGACTATTAGGAAAATGCTCATTTATGGATCAGTCACATTTTAATAAATCTTCACACTAGCCTGGGACTCCCTGAGGGGAGGCTCTACTGGAACCGATGCTCCTTTCTAAGAACTGTGATTCCACCGAACAGCTCAGACTTTGCTACAATGAGGACCATCTTTTTTAGTGACTTCACATACTCTGATGTGTAAATATGAGGCTTTAAATTTGCATGCACTTCCACAAACTTAGAAACCCCTCTTCTCCCTCTGGAGAGCAGATTCCATAATATTGAGAGAGCTAATGTGGAGGGGAGAAGGGTTTTGAACAGGGACAAAAAGGAAGAATTAATGGCCATATCTGGGGCTATTTGTAGACTAACAGGTTTTATTTAATTTGTTACATTTGTCATTATGCCAAATGGGTTCACTATATTTTATTTTATTTTATTTTATTTTTTTTCCGGTACCAGGGATCGAACTCAGGACCTTGCACTTGCCAGGCAAGCGCTTATGCCACTGAGCTATACCCCCAGCCCCATGGGTTCACTATATTTTAATTCTTGCTGTCTATGTGCAAATATATTTTCTTCCCATGATGTACAAGATCCTGAAGACAATGTTTCTTACGCAGTGTTCTCAAGTAATGAGGAGTGGGGCATTTCCCATATTCAGATAGGTTTGGTAATACACAGTTTAAGTAAAGTTAAATAGGATCTTCCCTTCTGACAGTCTCACACATTTAATGATCTCAAATGAGAGTGGAGATGGACAGATTTCTGTCCTGGTCTTCTATGTTGTCTTGACACTGCCACCATCCCAGGGCCTAATCTGCATCACCTGCTTCTTAAGATACTTGAAAAAAATATTTGCTGAATTGGAATGAAAACAAAGTTTTTGAAATATCTTTTTTTATGGTCGTCACCTCTTCTGATACTTCTTGGAATCTCACATCCCACAGAACAGTTTCAAAGAGGTGGCTCACATGTGTTCTCACCTGTGTGATGCTCTGCAGCTTATTTTTATTGTTAAAAAGATGGACAAAAAAGAAACCAAGGAAACGTAGTATGTTTCTCCTGTACGTAGAGCCCAGATAGGAGTGGCACTGAGAAGGTCGAGGGCAGAGAGGAAAATGCAACACTGAATAAAACGTCGCTGTGAGTCAGACCAGAGAGAATTTTCTCTTGAAAATGATGAAGATATTCAGGCTGAGCTGAGCTCGGGGTCACAAAGAAGGAACATTGAGAACCCAGAAAAGACTTTCAATTCCTCATTTCTCTAGGGAAATAACTTACCTTGGTCCCAGGGATGAAAATTGGGCAACTAGGGGGAAAAAAGCATGACACTGAGAAGTTTGAGGCTGGCGGAGGAGAACATGACGTAGATGGGTGGGGTCGCCTTTCCCTGACGCCCCACGGATACATTTTGTCCCTGTGGAGGACCCTTCCTGACCCGCCCTCAGTTGCTCCTGCTCATCACCTCCAGCTGCTAGGCTGAATTTATTCCATGCTCTAAAGGACCTATCCTTGGCCTAACCTTTCCGCAGCCCTCCTCAGTGAAATTAACTTCAGGTTCTTATGCTTTCTAGGGCTTCCTGTTCTTGTTCAGTGAATGAGTTCTTTTTAGTGATAGCCTAA
The DNA here is from genome assembly GCA_004027595.1 of Dinomys branickii. NCBI lineage: Eukaryota > Metazoa > Chordata > Mammalia > Rodentia > Dinomyidae > Dinomys > Dinomys branickii. Next base: position 237,278 of record PVLD010000219.1, read on the forward strand.
GATAGACAAGCACTTAGCTCTCGTTCCTTTTGAAATCACAGTAAAATATAGAGTCATTGAACTTCTATTTTGGATTAGTGATAAAGCACAACAACAAGCAGTTTAAATAAGTGAAAAATGGTTGAACTGACTTCTAATTAGTATTGACTAGCACAGCATGAATGAGAGAAAAACCTCTCAGGCCAAAGTAAGCAAGTCCAAATTCCAGCCCTGCCACTTGCTAGCTCTGCAATGAGGTCTTTCTGTGTGTTGCTTCCCCAATTTGTAAAATGGAAATAAAATTAATACCTATCTCACATGATTAAATATATTAATATATATAAAATAATTGGCATGTGGTAAAAAACAGATGAAAGCTGTTATCAAGCTCTTCATTTTACTATTATTACACACTTAGTAGAAATTACCCATGCAGAGAAAATTACTTTTTCAGTATGAGGATATATATACTGTACATAATTTGGTACCAGTAAGATTTTGGATTTTAATATGTCTTGGAATGGCCTCCCAGCAAGGAGCTCAGGTGGGTAGATATCAGGAAGCATCCAGGATATTTCTAGTGAAACATGAATCAACAACAATGTGTTTTGCTGTGGCCCAGAGTGACATAATCAAAGGAAGATGGTACTTAACAAGAACCATATAAGGGAATAAAGGACTCACAAACAGGAATTGAACAAAATTTATCACAGAATGGTTCTATTTTTCTCAACAAAATTATACCCAAAGTTGCTATATTGTGTGTGTTTTGCTTTAACACATTTTAGCATAAATTGTAGTCTCACCTATTAAAGTTTATAAGGTATGTATCAAACTGGAAATTTAGTCTATATGTCTGCAAAATGAAATACACACACACACACACACACACACACACACACACATATATCCTGAAAAATTACTTCTAAGAAATTATCAGTTATTCTGAAATTTTTTATTCATCCTTTGTTCTTTCACTTGTGTACCCACCTACCAACCTACCCATATTTCCTTTCACAGCACTTTATACTTTGGGCATCAAACTGGACTTAGAGAGGTGGAGAGGAATAAGACATGTTCCTTACCATCCATAATTCATGGTACAACATTTAATATTTTGTCTCCATCTTTGCTATTAGGTTAAAAATGATGAAATAAGCCTATTTCTTTTTTTTTTGGGGGGGGATTTTAAATTTTATTTTAGAGAGAAAAGCACAAAAACATTAACAAACACAAAGACATAAAGAAAACAACACAAAAGCAATAAAAATGATGCAGAATTTCAAACAAAGTGATAGGAAATTAACAATGGCTGTTGTCATTGCATGTTATTGTCTTCAAATTGGCTACTCAGATAAACAATTACAGGCATGTAAGATTGATCAAACAAACATTAACTGCTCCTTTCAATAAAGCATAGAAATTAGTGGTACAATTATCTTAGCTATCTTGTATATATATTTTTTTCCTTCCTTCCTTCTTTCTTTTCTCCTTTCCCTCACCCCAGTTGTTCTTTCCTCTTGAACAGTTTCTTTCCCTTTTACAAAATCTATTGTACCTTTCAGATTTTATTTACTCTTTCAGGTTCTTATACTAGGCAGACAATATGGTGTTTACCCATATGAGTCTGATTTATTTCACTTATGAGTATGGTCTCTAGAGTACAAATAAAAAATTTCCGTTAGATTAACAATTATGAATCACTTTTTAAAGTCCTTTCATTCTCCATCTGTCTGGTATAACTTTCTATATGGATTCTGGCATTCAGATAGGAACCTGCTCTTTAGGGCCGGAGGACTCTGGCTTCAGATCCTGGCTGTGGCTTCTCGTGTTTTGAGAAGCTTCTCTGAACTTCAGTTTTCTCCCCTGGGAAGTGGTGATAATAACTACTGCCCAGACGTGGGAAGCCACGAAATGGGCAAGTGGAGGACTCCAGCACCTGGCTCTGGGCTGGGAGTTTCCACGTAGGTGATCTCATGTAATTGGTGCCACAGCATGGTGGAGTGGGACTTCCTTATTGGTGACAGTTTGCTAATTAGGAACCAGAAGTTCAAACAGGAAAAGCAGCCCAGTCACAGAGCTGGGGGCACAGAAAGCCTTGAGTGCTGGCCTCCAAAGCCACTGTCTTGTTGTTCCCAGGCCGGCCTGATAAAGAACACGAGAACCTTCGGGAGAATACTGCTCAAACGTTTCTCATATTGTTTGTGTATCTTCAGTGAGTCAATTTCCTGTCATGTCCCAAGACATTTCAGAGACATGTCTATTAATCAGTGAGGGATAGAAAGCTGTGGATAGCTTCCTTGTAAAACTCAATAATTGTGATCTGGGACAACTTTCCTTCCTCACTCTGTAAAATGGGTCTGACTTATATCAGGATTGCAAAGAATAAATAAGATAATACATAGAAAATGATTCACATTTAGTAAATAGGTAACAAATGATATCTGTTCTTACAATACTTACGAATAAATCACCATGCACTATGGAATTATATATTTATCTGGTCATAAATTCCTATAATCTTAGTTTCCATGTACTCTGTAGATGTCTCTGCCGTTCTGCCCCTTGCATCTACCAAATATTATTCACTGTATGCCAGTCTATTGGAGAAGGGAGGTACGGTCAAGAAGAGGACGCTATAAACTCGCCTTTGAATCTCAGTGATAAGCAGGCACAATAGCTCCTATCTATAACCTCAGTACCCTGCAGGCTGAGGCAGGACTCTGAGCTCAAAGTTGGCCTGGACAACATAAGAAGACTTTGTTTCAAAACAAAACAAAATAAAAGCTCTATGATAGGAACACATATTTCAATCCACTGATTATAGAGAGAAACCTACAGTATGACTAGCTCTGTGGAAATTTTACTCAAATTTTGAATGGAAGAGCAATTTTTTTCTCTTAAAAATTATCAAAAAGGAAGAAAAAGCAAGCTTAGCTGGTTAGTTAATTTCAAGTTGTGGCCTCCCTGCCAGGTTTAAATTCTAGCTCTTCTCCTCCTTAGTGTGTGACACAAGGCTAATTACTTTCTGCATCTATAAAGTACAACTAATTAATTAATGTGCATGTGGCACGTAGTAGAAACTATGAGGTTATTGAAAACTAAGAAATAGGTAATATTCAACTGATAAATTAGTAATTAAGTTGAGTAATTAGTAACTAGAGTTTTAGAATACATTAGGTGTGGTCACCCCAAAGTCACTACACTAAAAGCAACGTGTACCATAGAGAAGAAGGTCATAGAACCTCTGGAGAGCATAGTCCATGAGAGCACAAATGAGATGAAGGTGATTTTCAACACAGCTTCCACACTGTCTTTCTTGTAAATAGAGAGATAGGAGCAGTGCGGTTACCATAGAATACACTGGAGAACGAGTGTCGCTGAGACATAGGGCCCTTGTACTTGGGCATTTGCTTTTCTTCTATCCTTCTGCTAGCCTGTGAGAGTGACCTGCCACCTCCTGCAGGTGCCACGCATTCCGGAGCAGTGTTCCATGAACTTGGCTTCAAGGAACTGTGCTCGCTCAGCGAGCCTCCTTCCTGACCCTGTGCTAATGTTGTCCAGGGCACTGCTTGCCAGCCTCACCCCTGTGATTTATTTCCCCTAAGCTGCAGACATCTCCATAAGCATACAGTGCTCATTAGAAAAGAGTGTTTTTGCTGCCTATCATTATTAGTATTTTAAAAAGAGTAGATTTGGGAATATGAGAGATGAGCAATTGGAGGTCTTGTTTTTTTACAAATCATGATTTCCATAAGTGTGAGGTATAAATTTTCAAATACAATGAGTTTTACTAAGTTAGAAAACATTGGTGCTATATATAATATCCGTTTGTGCATTCATCTGTTCAGGAATGATTCATGTAATACTGATTCTATGTGAGACACTGAAGGTCCTGCCGGAGTCTCTGTGATCACTTGACAGTTACTATGCACTCTCTAAAGGACTGATACAAATGGTACCACACAAGTATGGAAGTCCAGAAATGTTCACTAACTTAGTGGCAATGTTGTTTCCAGGTCTCATCTCTGAAATTCTGTGGTGGTGTTTCTGCCACCAAGAGAAGCATCAGTTAAAACACAAGACAGGACTTTATGGAGTTGAAGACTCAAGCATTAGAAATGTGAATCTGGTATCTGACACCTCTGTAGGCCCAGAGAAGCTCATTCACCTTCCATCTTTGGGTGTTAATTGCATCTGTTCTACTGAATTCACAAGGCTGTTTAATGCTTAAATGAAAGAAAGTGGGTTAAAGTGTTTGGAAAATTAGTATAAATGGTATAAATTTTAGACATGTTTTCTCCGATTTTGGTCTCCTGTGTGCTCATTGTCCCTGCAGAAAGTCTGGGATCTTCTACAATAGAGACAGGTATTTCTGCAGCTACTGACTTCCTAATCTGCATTAGTGCACTAGGACTGCTCAGGAAGTAGTAGGAAAAATAACTAAAGAAAGGAAATAGAGAACATAGACACGACAAAAGGGATGCTGTTTTAACACAAATGACAACTTCCCTGTCTCAGAATCAATCAGGATACCAGATTATAAGTTTTCAGTACTTCTAAAATCCCAACTATTAACTATTGAACTTGGCAACATGAATAAAGCCAATAAGAGTTTTTTATACAAAACAAATTGATTTTAAACACAGAGATTAATTAATTTAGGCTGCTATAAAAGTTCCAGAAAGGCCACAAGCTGATTGAATCCACTAAGGATACCACATCAGCAATCTCTGACATGAAGCATCGAGCCACTGACAGTAAGTGAACAGACATTTACAAACGAGAATTAACTCACCGATACATCATCGACAAGAGAGTTATGATCATGTAGATCTGCACCCACTGAACTCGATCTTCCAATCAACCTTATGACATCTCTAGCTACATTAGAGATCTACCACTGTAAGAAATACGGAAACAAATTACTAGTAGTTGAAATGAAACTAGTTCGACAAGTCTGAACAGAGATGCCTCAGCCTATAGAACAGCTTCAAGGAAACATAGTCCCAACAAGAAATAGGATTTAACTTTTCTGTTTTGTTCATTGACTGTTTTTTTAAGAAGAAGGAGCTAGCTACAAAGATTTGAATGACAAACATTTTAGGAATGCACTGTGATTAAGAGTTTAAAGAAGATTATGACTAGGCATACAAATATCTTAACAAAAACCATATAAAAGCTCTCAATAAAAATAATCAAACATTCTTAAAACTGAGGTTCATACTATAACTCAGGAAATAATCTTTAAATTCTTGTTAAACAACAAGAATCTCTGTGCCTTACAGGGGCATGGTGAATTTATTAGTACTTAATAATTTCTTTTAAAAATATCTTCTGAGTATGGATAAAAGAATATCAAGCCAGATTTTCCAGAAATGAATTGCTACAATAAAGGTGCATAGAGGAACATTTATCAGAATTTTTAAAAAAAGAAGAAAGAAACACTTCTAATTAGAAAGTTTATAGGTACACATGCTCTTCACAAGTATTAAAACCTTAGAAACCTGCTAGATGAGGCCCTCTTCTTGGCTTCCTTCATTCTTCAGAAGCAACTGTGTAATTCAGGACTCTCCTATAGAATGTTCTAGGCATTTACACACACACACACACACACACACACACACACACACACACAAACACACACACGCACACACATTTCTGGACAAGTGACCTCAGATTAAAAGCATCTTATAAAAAATACCACAAGCATTGTGTAGACAATGTGGTTTTTCTTCACTTAATATTTTGAAGATCTTGCTATTTTGGAGGACCTACCTATCCTGTTTAACAAATACTTGAAATAAAAAATTGATATTTATGCTTAATATTCTCTTATAACCAAAGTGTAACATTTGAAGGAAAAAGTACTCTAGACAAAGGTTTGCAGCAGTTATGAAAGAACATCTGAAATAACCTTACTGTGGCAAGAACATTAAATACAGGGACTCCGAAGGGTCAGAGTGCCAAGATTCAAATCTTGGCAGATTCCCTGAAAAAAAGGAATAATAATAGCAATTTGTAACATATTGGTGCAATGAAAACAAGTTAAGATTTGCAAAATACTTAGAATAGGACATATGAAAATAATAGACACTTCTCAGAAGAAATTAAAATTTAAAAATAATGTTCAACATCTTTGGCCATTAGAGAAATGCAAATTAATACAACACCGAGAGTCCGCCTCACTCTAGAAAGCATGGGCAGCAGCAAGAAGTCACATGATGAACTGGACAGGCTAGGGGACGAAGGAGCCCTTCCACTCTGTTAATGGGAACATAAAGTAGGACACCCATTATGGAATTAGTATGGAGATTTTTCCAAAAATTAAAACTAGAAATTCCACTTGATCTAGTTATTCCCCTTCTAAGTATTTTCTTGAAAGAGTTAAAGATGTCAAATGACAGTGAAACATGCATACCCATGTTTATGGCAGCAAAATTTATAATACCTAAATCTTGCTACAGAACTATATGCCCACCAATAGATGATTGGATAAAGAAAGGGGATATTTATACAGAATGGAATACTACTCTGCCATAAAGAAAGATAAATGAGTTGTTTGTAGGAAAATAGATGTATTTTTAGACCATAATGTTGAGTGAAATGAATCAGGCACACAAGCTTAATTATTGCACAATTTCTCTTATATAAGAAACCAAAGTATAAATGACTAATAGAATAAAAGGTAAATAATAGGAAATAGGGAGATAGACCTTTCACAAAAGGGAAGGGAACCAAGAGGTGGAGACAGAGTGGAGGAGAGTGGAAGGTGACAAAAGGAATTGAGGTGTGTTCTGTACTTGTGCCAATTACCCATGTGGAATGCGATCATTATGTACTGCAAACATGAATTTATAAAACTAAAAATTAAAAGAATAGTACAGCATGTAATGGAAGCAGTCCAGAAATATTGGCTAATTACTATTTGGATTTAATTCATTTGCATAGGTGTAAAAGAGAAAACTTATCCCTAATGTCATTGCTCTTAGCTTGCTGGGTCTTTGATTATAGGAGGATAGAAGATTAAGTGGTTTAATATTAATGTAGATTCGAGAATTGAGTAGTAAGTCCTGGAGGCTGCGGCCAGCAGTCTTTGGTCACCATTCTAACCTACCTTTCACATAGTACCACCTCAAACAGCTACAGTGTCCCAGTTACTTTCTCTAATGTGCTGAGGACAAATGTGTAAACTTATGGTTGTCAATAGTCATGTTTTAGTATTCATGAAATCAATTATCCCTTCACTTTATCCATTTAATTTAATGGATCTCAGTAATTCATATATTTTGTGCAGTTATTTATGACCAAATCTGTACTTATAATTAAAATTTATTGTAAAAGGTACCCCTTTAAAAAGTCGTGAAAGGCTGGGCATGGTGGTGCACGCCTGTAATCCCAGCACTTCGAGGCTGAGGCAGGAGGATCATTGTGAGTTCCAGACCCAGCCCGGGCTACAAAGTGAGCTCAAGCCTGAACTGCATAGCCAGACTGTGTCTCAAAAAGACCAAAAAAAAAAAAAAAAAGTTGTCAGTGTAACTAAAATATGCTATGCTACACTTAAATTAATGTGACATGATGAAAAATATTTAGCACATAAAGGTCATTTAATGAGACCATAGCCATATAGCTTCTTTGAGGGAGATAGGGTATTTCTCTGATGGAGTTTTTCTTCAGCTATTGTCCTCTTTTGTAGGAGAAAATTCCAAAATTGATACAAGTGACAATCACCTAGCTTTGCAGTCGGTGTACATAGCAGCTCAGACACTGTCATCTTCGGTGCTTCAGAAACCCAATGTTTTAACCACCACAGCTCAATAATTTAGACGGATTTCCTTCTCTGTTTCTGTGGATGTTCCTTTAACATACTTAAATATTAGGCCAATTTTTACAAAGCAGAACCATCAAATCATCAAAATCATTTCCTTAGATATAGCAATTTTTTTTTCTTTCACTTGTACTTTCCTTATGGAAAGAAAACTTCAGATAAATCCAAATTTCTGTGATGCTTACCTCTTTTCTTCTACAAATAAACAGGGTTAGAGAAAAGCACACAAACTGATTTTAATTCCTGACTGATACTTCAGTGGGCTAATACCACAGGCACTCGTTCTACACACTGTATACCGTGCCCTCCCCGACCCTTCTAGGCAACAGTTTCTCACCTCTCACCTTTCCCTGCGCCCTTCACGCCTCCTCTATCCTACCCCCGTCTGGTGGCCTGGCTTCCTACAGCACTGCATTAACCTGTGGCTGCCTCAATGAAAACCACAGATTGTGAGTTAAAATGAGAAGTGTATTACTTGACATTTTTGAAGGAAGACCACAGTCAAAATCAGCAGGACATGCTCTACCTCGGGGAGACCCATGGCTTGCTGCTGCTAGCTCTGCCGGCTCCGGAGATTCCTCGGACTGTGTCCGATAACGCCATGTTCCCATTGCCATCTCCTGTCTTCCTTCAGCCTTCTCTCCCTTCGTCTTTCTTTTCAATCTTTTTGTTGTTATGAAATATACATAATATAAAATTTACCATTTTTATTACTTTTAAAAGTGTAGTTTTCCAGTGTCAAGGACATTCATGTTCTGCAATCACTACCTCGTTTCTTAGAGCTTTTTCATCCCAAACAGAAACTCTGTATCCATTAAATACTAACTCCTCAGTCCTCCCTTCCCCCACTCCCTGGTAGCCACTGTTCTACTTCCAAATTAAAATATTACACTGTAATTAATTCACTAAATTAGTTAATTTTAATTAAATGATCCATATATCTTGACCACTCTAGTGACCTCATATGTATGGAATTATATGGTATTTGTCTACTGTGACTTGCTAATTTCACTTAACATGAAGTCTTTGTCACATTTCATGATGTCATCATGCAAAGGATGTGAGATTACTCGAGTTAGTGTCCAGTGTAAACTCAGAGGGCCTGCCTCAACCAAGATGCCTCAGCGTGACAGAATCTCAGGAAATACCAGCCCAAAACTAAAGCGTCTGTAGCTTTTTATTGATACAACCAGGAAGCAAGGGTAAAGGACAAAGGAAGGATGTCTGTATAGGAATTCATGTAAGGGGCAAGGGATGGCTGGGATCATCTGTTTAGGGCCAATCTAAGTGATAAATCACAGTACAGGGAGGAGAGGGCCAGAGCATTTGTTCCTTAAGCCAATGTGTTTTGCTCCTACTTGGACTTCTGGCTATGCATTCCAGAAAGTTTGGGGCATGTGGCCCCCAAAATCCCTTATGTTTGCACATCCATCTTATGCAGACCTCTGGCCAACACCCCCACAGATTCTCAAGGTTATCTGTATTGTACCACATATCAGAATTTCTTTGCTTCCTAAGGCTGAATAATATTCTAGTGTCTCTGATATGTGTATTTTAACACTTGTTTATATGTTACTGTTCCAATGGACTGTTGTAAATTCTACTATTTTTGTGCCTGTAGCAAAATAACAATGCTCATTCTGAGGCACTAATACATGCATTTAACAAGTCTTGTTCATTTTCAGTTGTTTTATTCCTCTCTTGCTTTTTCCCGCTCTCCCTCTTCCCTTTCCTTGTCTTTAAGATCTACCTTCTACTCAGCTCTTATTTAGTTAGTGAGTATTTTAGATTTTTCATATAAGAGAAAACATGAACTAACTTTCTGAGTCTGGTTTAGTCTGGTAATCTTGAGAACCTTCCATTTCCCTTCAGATAGCACGATTTCACTCCTACTCATATCTCTCTTGTTTCTTCCTCTTGCCTGATTGCTCTGGTGAGTGTTTCAAATATATATTGAATAGAAACTAGACACTCTTGTTATATATAGGACACATCTTTAGTTTCCCTCCATTCAGGATAATGCTGGCTGTGGGTTTTTCCTATATGGTTTTTATAAGTTAGAGGTAAGGTCTTTCTACATCTATCTAAACCAGGCTTTTACCGCAAAGTGATGTCAGCTTTTGTCAAAGATCTTTTTCTGCATCTGCGAATATGATGGTGTACTTTGTTCTCTGATTCTAATTGTGTGGCACAGCACATTTATTAATTAATGTATACTGAATGATTCTTTCATTCCTCAGATGTATGATTTTTGGGTGGATGGGTATTGCCGGGGGCTGAACTCATGTCCTTAGACTAACCTACATCCCTGCCAGTTTTATTTTTTATTTTGAGATAAGGTCTAATTTACTAAGTAGTCCACAGTGTGCTTGAACTTGAGATCTTTCTGCCTTAGCCTCCTGAGTGCTGATATTATAGGTGTGCATCACCATGCCTAATCATGGTTTAAGGTGTTTTTAATGAATTGTTGAATGATTTGAAAAACATCACTGAGGACATTTGAATCTATGTTTTGATATCAGGAAAAAGCTAACTTCATGAAAAGTTTGAGAAGCACTGGTGTTAGTTCTTTTCCAGAGGTATAGTAAAATTCAGTGGTGAATCCAGTGCATCTTGAGCTTTTCTGTTTGTAGAGTTTTTATTGCTGTATCAATTACATTGCTATTAATCTGTTTAGATTTAGTATATCTTCCTGTTTCAATTTTGATAGGTTGTATATGTCTAGGAATTAATTCAGTTTTTAAGATTAATCAATTTATTCAAGTAGAAATTTTCAAAATAACTTCTAATACTCTTCTATGTTTCAATGGTCTACTATAATTTTCTTTCAATTTGATTGTCTCTCATCTTGATAATGTTGGCCTTTTCTTTCTTTTGGTAAGTTTGGCTAAGGGTTTGTCAATCTTATTCATCTTTACAAAGAACCAACTATTCAGGTCATTGATCACTTGTATTTATTTCCTAGTTTTAATTTCTTAAATATCTGCTCTGATCTTTACCATTTCTGTCCTCCTCCTGGCTTGTTCTTATCTTTTGTTTTTCTAGGGCCTTGGGTGCCTCATTATTTATTTGGAAGCACCCTTAGATAGACACTCTTAGCTACTATCATTCCTCTTAAAACTGTTTTTCTGTTCTCCACAGATTTTTACATCTTACATTATCATTTGTTTCTAGGAATTTTTAGATTACTCCTTTGATTTCTTCAGGGACCCATTGAGTTTTCAAGAATGAATCATTCAATTTTGATGGGCTTGTACAGTTTCTGTGGCTTCTCTTACTGCTAATTTCTAGTTTCATTCCACTGTGATCTGATAGAATACAAAATATTATTTCAGTTGTTTTGTATTTATTGCAATTGCTTTATAGCCTCACACTAGGGTCCCCAAACTCTAGACCACAGACCTAGGCATGTTAGGACCTGGGCCACACAGCAAGAGGTGAGCAACTACTGAATGAGTGACGCTTCATCTGTATTTGTAGCCACTCCCCACGACTCAGTTTAACACCTGAGTTCTGCTTCCTGTCAGTCAGCATTATGTTCTCAGAGCGGTGTGAATTCTATTGTGTACTTTACAGGTGAGAGATGTAGGTTGTGAGCATATCAGATGCCTGATGATCTGGAGTGGAGCTGAGGCAGCGACACTAGTTCTGAGGAGTGGCTACAAATGTAAATTAGCAATACCAGAGATATCTGACTGCAAAGAAACCAGAATAAAGCAATTACTGGAAGTCTCCTCCAAAAACCCTATCAATGAGTGACAAGTGGCAATTAAGGTTCATTTAGTGGCAGGATTCATAGTGGTGAGTGAGTTGATATCCTTCAAGTGTACAGCTGCATTTAATGACAGACTTCAAGTCAGAGTATGGCACTTAATGTAGTCTTGCATGGCCTGCACGTTGTTTTACTTTTCCACTTCCTCCTGTGCCTCCTCCCTGTACTACACACTTGTTTCAATTACAGTTTCTGTAAGTTCACAAACTAACTCTAGCAAAATGAGTGAAAAATAAATAACTTAACTGGAGAGCTTCTTGGAAAAGTGGGGAAACCCAATGACAAGACAGGAGAAGATCCTGACTTCCAACAAAAAGAAAGTTGCATTTAAAAGAAAATACAAAGTATCCATTGCAAAGGGTGATTCCCATTCTCCAAGCCCATTTTGTATAATATAAAATAAGAAGTTATCTTTAAAATTGAAAATTTTGAAATGAAATAAAAATTGCCACATGGAGACCAAACACCCTATACTAAGACAAGACTGGAGTTTTTCAGAAAAATACAAGAACATAAAGAACAAAAGTAATCATCAGTTGCTACCACTTTATCAAATGTGTCTGTACTGAGATCATCATCCCAGTGGGTAAGTACTTTGTTGAAGCTAAGAAACCCTTTACTATTGGTAAAGAGCTGATTCTGCCTGTTGCTAAGTATATTTGACATGAAATTTTAGGGGATATTACAGTTCAAAAGGTGGTGCATGTTACTCTTTCCACTAGTACCATAACTGTATAAATTCATGAAATAATAGAGCATTTTGATGCACAATTTTAGGAAGGATTAAAAGGAGTCAACATGGTGCACCATCAAGGTTAACTTGCCCATTCTGTTGACAACAAGGTGACTGTGGGTGTTTTTCAAATTATTTTTCAGGAGGAAAAACATGTGCATGAGAATATGTTTTGTTCACTTCTATTGCCAGCTAATACCACAACTGTAGCACTATTCAATTCTGAATGGCTATAAATTAGGAGAACTGAATTGGTAACATTGTGTTGGTATATGCATGGATGGAGCAGCAGCTATGACTGAATAGCTGTCTGGTTTCAGTGCTCAGGTTAGAGAACTTACTTCTGAATGTGATTCTGTACACTGTGTTGTCCATAGAGAAATACTGGCTAAGCAAAAGTCATCTGTGATTAAAATTATCAACCACGTAAAATACTTGCTGTTTACTCAAGTCTGCACAGCTCTGTGAGGAGATGGGCAGATTTTTCTCTTACATACACTAGTGAGATGGTTTTCTAAGGGTGGATCAATGATCAGCATTTTTGAGTCATGAAAGCTGCTCCAGAGAATTCTTTTATAAGGATAGTGACCACTGGCAGCACATTTCAGTGAGATAGAATGAGTCACAAAACCTGCTTACTCATATGACACTTCAACCTGCTCAATGAACTCAATCTGTCACTTCAGAAAATAATGACGACTACTGGGAATATAGCTTAGTAATAGAGCACTTGCCTACCATGTGCAAGGCTCTAGGTTCAATCCTCAGCACTGGAAAAAAAAAAAAGCATAACAACTGCACTCAAGATGGCAGTCTAAGTGGCTGCATTCAGTGGCAAACCAGAATTAAAGGGGTGATAGATAAGCATAGTGCTTTTTGACATATTTCAAATATCACTAGAAATTTTGACAGAGACTGAGCTAGGACCTTATTTCTGTAAGCTGGACACCTATCTCAATTTTGAAAAAGACTTTGAGCATTACTCCCAAGCCAGAAAGCACCTTAATCTGGGAAGAATGATCTGTGGCCCATGTATGAAAAAGCCATGCAGATAGTCTTAGTCTCCGCCCTCCATGCACCCAAATGCAGACAGCAGAGCCTCACTCAGAAGGCCCAGGATCTGATAACACCAGGGTTTGCTTTGGGCCCTTCCTGCATGTGTTCTGGGTCACCAGAGGTGCTAGAGCAGGGCATCCACAACCTGCTAGCACCATGGCTTACATCTGGGCCTTACTTGCACTATGACCTTCACAGATATAGGCAGTCCATGATCAATGCCAGCACAGCCCACAACAGGCTCCTGTGCGCACACTGAGCTGCCTGGAGACATGAAATCAGGTGATCCACAAACTGTTGACCCTAAAATTCGTGTCTGGGTTCTACCTACACCCCAAATGGCTTGGGGAAACAGGACAACTGATCCGTGATTGTACTACCAGTGCAGTCTGCTTCAGGGTCATACACGTGCCCTGAGCTGCAAAGCGACATGGATCAGACAGTCTGCCATTAGCTGACATCATAGTTTGCATCTGAGATCTTGGAGAACTAGGCACACTTCACCAACACCAGAAGAACCCAGACTAAGCAGCGCATCTCAGCAGACACTGAAGGGGAAGCCTGACTACCAGGAAAAATAAGGACACTAGTGACTTTTGCTGAGCTGCCAGAGAAGAAGGAGACTGATTGTTCTACTTCTGGCATCGAACGTGACAAGATGAAAGGCTAAATTGCAATTTCAGGACTCCACTCCACTCAGAACAAGTCCAGGAGACATTGACATAGGAGAACTTGGTAAACACACACATGAAATTGCTGAAATGATTGCAATGGAAGTAAAGAAACAACTCCATCAGACCATAGAAGAAATCAGATCAGAAATATTCTCACAGGCAAAAAAACAAATGACAACAATAATGAAAGAATTGCTTAGTATATCTAGAGAAGAAATACATAAAAAACAGATGAACACAGGCAACATATGGAAATATTACATGAACAATATAGAAACAAACTAGAACACATGCAACAGACTCAAAGAGATTTCCAGGAAATCGAAACTTTCATTTAAAGCTTGCAAAACCACTTGAATGAAGCTAAAGATAGAATTTCAGTTCTTGAAGACAGCATGGCAGCTAGCAATCATGAAAGGAAGTTTCCTTTAAAATCAACAAGAATCCAGAAAAAATTAGTTCAGCATCTGCAGACGAGGCAAAGAGAAATAATGACAGACTAATAGAAGTCAATGAAACAGCAGGAGGCAACACAAATGACATAAAAAGAATATTTGCAGAAATAATAGCAGAAAATTTCCAAAGCATGGAAACAGAAACTGAGATACAGTAAATGAGGCATATAGAATTCCTACTAGTCAAAACCATAATAAAAATACACCCAGACATATAATAATCAAGACCCCAGATCTTCCAGCAAAAGAACATAATATTAAAAGCTGCTAGAGAAAACAAACAGATCACCTATAAAGGAAAGCCGATCAGAATCACAGCAGACTTCTCAACACAAACCATCCAATTGAGAAGACCTTGGAACAAAGTACTACAGATCCTAAGACAAAACAGCTTCCAACTAAGGTTGATGTATCCTGAGAAACTATCCTTCAAGTTTAATGGAGAAATAAAATTTCCATGACAAATACCAACTGAAGAACTTCATCAATGCCAAACCATCCTTACAAAGAGTACTAAAAGATATTTTAGATGGAGAAAAAAATGATCAAAATTTCAAGAACAACAATAGAAATGAACTCTCAAGAACAGCAAGAAATTAAACTGGTACAAAAAGTAGGAAACCAACAGCAAGTAGGTAACAGGACAATGATAAGCCAACACATATCAGTTATAACTGTAAATGTAAATGGCCTCAATTCACCAGTCAAAAGAAACAGACTGGCAGTGAGTTAAGAAACAAAATCCAACAATATGCTGTATACAGGAAACACATTTTACTCAAAAAGAACTCCATAGACTGAAAGTCAAAGGATGGAAAACAATTCTTCATGTAACAGGAACACAGAAAAAAGCAGGTGTAGCTATCATGTTTGCAGACAATGCAAACTTCAAACTGAGAACAATCAGTAGAGATAAAGAAGGCCACTATGTACTTATTAGGGTAAAACTGCAAGAGAAAGAGACAACAATCCTAAACATGTATGCACCAAATATCAGAGCACCAAACTATATAAGACAAATCTTAACAGACATGAAAACCCAAATAATAAATAACACTATTGTAATAGGGGCCCTCAATACCCCTTTGACACAAAGAGATAGGTCCACTAGACACAAAATCAGCAAAGAAATAACAGATATGAATCAAATATGTGAACAAATGGACTTAGTAGATGTATACAGAGTGTTCTACCCCACAACACGAGAATATGCATTTTTCTCAGCTGCACAGGGTACTTTCTCTAACATAGACCACATTCTAGCCCATAGAGCATACCTACATAAATGCAAAAGAATTGAAATTATCCCATGCATATTATCTGAGCATGGTGCAATGAAATTGGAAATTAATGACAAAAGAAAATCCAAAAACTCCACAAGCACTTGGAAATTAAATAACAACCTCCTGAACAACCAATGGGTCTCAGAAGAAATTAAAAAGGAAACTAAAAAATACCTACAAACAAACAAAAATGTAAATGCAACTTAACAGAATCTGTGGGATTCATTGAAAGCAAAACTCAGAGGGAAATTTATAGCAGTGAACTCACACATAAGGAAAACAGAAAGTGAACAAATAAATAGCTTAATGCTACACCTGAAACATTTAGAAAAAGAAGAACAAATCAAGCACAAAGCCCAAAGAAAATAGGTGATTATAAAGATCAGGGCAGAAATTAATGCAATTGAGATGAAGAAAACCCTTCAAAAAATAAATGAATCAAAGAGTTGGTTCTTTGAAAGAATAAATAAAATTCATAAACCCTATTATGGTTGATACATTGTGTCAACTTGGGCAGTCTAGGAGTTTGGCTAAGTGACTCAGCAGTTCTGTACTTGGAGTACAAAGGACATGTCCTTACCCTTCTGGGATGTTGTTTATTGTGTTCATTTGAGAAGTTTAGAAGGTTAACTATGTGACTCAGTAGGGTTCCAGGGCCCTTAAAATTTGAGCCTGTGGAAGAAAAGGGCACAGAGATGGCATGGGCAGATAGCCAGCATACAATATAAGAGAGGAAAAGAGGCTTGCTTTCCTCCCTTTTTCTCTTCCTGCCTTTGCTATCTTCTCCTGCCTTGAACTATTGTTCCTGTGCCCTGTGCCCTGCCAGCTGATTATGGACTGGAACTTCCACCAACTTTGAGATAAATAAACCCTTCCTTCCTTAATTTTGGGTGTTAGATATTTTGTCTTGAGAGAAAAGTAACCAAGACAAACTTCTAGCCAACCTTATCAAAAAAAGAAAGTAAAAAACTCATGTTCATGCAATAAGGAATGAAAAGGATGAAATCACTACAGAGCCCACAGAAATTCAAAAGATCACTAATATCTACTTTGAAAATCTTTACTCTGATAGGATAGAAAACTCAGAAGAAAGGGACAGATTCCTAGACATGTACAAATTACCAAAGTTGAATCAAGAACATATAAAAATCTTAAACAATCAATATCAATTAATGAGATAGAAAATGTGATTAAAAACTTACCAACAAAGAAATGTCCAGGCCCTGATGGATTCACAGAAGAATTTTACAAGAAGTGTAGAGGAGATTTTATACAACATTCTTCAAACTCTTCAGTGAAATTGAAAAGGAAGCAATTCTCCCTGTCATTTATAGAGCAAATATTATACTGATACTAAAACCAAAGAAAGATCCAACCAAGAAAGAGAATCTCCTTAATGAATATAGATGCAAAGGTACTCAGTAAAATACTAGCAAATAAAATGCAGCAAATCATCAAGAAAATCATACACCATGACCAAGTTGGATTCATTCCAGGAATGCAAGGGATGGTTTAACATTCACAAAAGACAAAATCCACGTGATCATTTCAATAGATGTAGAAAAAGCTTTCACCAAAATCCAACATGCATTCATGATAAAAACCCTACAGAAAATAGGAATAGATGGTCTTTACTTCAATCTGATCAAAGCCATCTATAACAAATCAATAGCCAACATCATACTACATGGACAAAAACTGAAAGCTTTCACTTTAAAGTTAGGAACAAGACAAGAATGTCCACTGTCAGCACCCCTATTCAACATAGTTCTGGAAGCATTAGCCAAAGCAATTAGACAATAGAGACCAATAAAAAGAATAAGGCTAGGAAGCGAAGAAGTGAAATTATCACTATTTGCAGATGACATGATACTTACATGAAAGAACCCAAAATCTTCACAAAAATACTCCTTGAATTAATCAACACATTCAGCAGTATAGCTGACAAAGTCAACACTCAAAAATCAATAGCATTCCTATACACAAACAACAAACAGACTGAGAAAGAAATTAAGGAAACCATACCTTTCACAATAGTATCCAAGAAAATGAAATACTTAGGAATCAATCTAACAAAAGAAGTAAAAGATCTATTCAATGAAAACTACAGTACTCTGAAAAAAGAGATGGAAGAGGATTTCAGTAAACGCAAAATCATTCCTTGCTCATGGATAGGAAGAACCAACACTGTGAAAATGGCCATACTACCAAAATTGTTATACAGATTCAATGCAATTCCCACTAAAACACCATTGGCATTTATCACAGATCTAGAGAAAATATTCCTTAAATTCATCTGGAAATAGCAAAAACAATCCTGGGCAACAAAGACAGGTCAGGTGGAATCACAACCCCTGATCTGAAATTTTACTGCAAAGCTACTATAATAAAATCAACCTGGTACTGGCTAAAACACAGACCAGATGATCAACGGAACAGACTGGAAGATGCAGACACAACGACAAACACACTCAGGCACCTAATCTTTGACACAGGGGCCAAACAAACTCACTGGAAGAATGATAGCCTTTTAAATAAATGGTGCTGGAAAAATTTGGCTTGCCACCTGCCAAAGACTTAAAATAAACCCA
Organism: Dinomys branickii; assembly: GCA_004027595.1. Taxonomy (NCBI): domain Eukaryota; kingdom Metazoa; phylum Chordata; class Mammalia; order Rodentia; family Dinomyidae; genus Dinomys; species Dinomys branickii. The sequence goes on from PVLD010000219.1 coordinate 255,649, forward strand.
AGCCTACTACTATGCACCAAACTCAAGTCAAAATGGATCACAGATCTCAATATTAAAACAGAAATACTAAATCTATTGGAAGAGAAAGTAGGTAAAAATCTTGAAGACATAGGGGTATGCAGAGAATTCATGAACAAAAATCAAACCACAAGGGAAATACTTCAAAGGATCAACAACTGGGATCTCATTCTACTGAAAAGTTTCTGCACATCTAAAGAAATCACCAGCAGAGTAAAAAGAAAACCCACAAATTGGGAAAAATTTTTAGTTGAGTGTCCCTTGGACAAAGGTCTTCTATCCAGAACATATAAAGAATTAAAAATCATCAACCCCCCAAATTCAAAGACCCAACCCCTAAATGGGCATGTGAGATGAACACACACTTCTCAGATAAAGAAATACAAGTTGCAAATAAATAGATGGGAAATGCTCAACATCATTAGTCATCTGAGAAATGCAAATTAAAACAACATTGAGATTTTATCTCACCCCAGTAAGAATGGTTATCATTAAGAAATAAACCAGTAAAAAATGCTGGTGAGGCTGTGGAGAAATAAGAAATATTCTCCACTGCTGGTAGGAATACAGACTGGTGAAACCAGTTTGGAGATTCCTCATCAAACCAGATCTGGAGGTCCCTTTGAACCCAGTCATTTCCCTTCTGGGTATTTTCCCAGAAGATCTGAAAACATCATATCACAGCTGTATATGTGCACTAATGTTTATAGCGGCACAATTTGTAATAGCTAAATTGTGAAAGCAACCCACATGTCCAGCCACTGAGGAATGGATAAAAAAATTGTGTTACTTTTACATAATGGAATATTACTCAGCTATAAAGAAAGATAAACTTGAGGCTTTTACAAGTAAATGGTCACAACTAGAGACCATACTCATAAGTGAAATAAACAAGACCTCCATGTGTAAGCAAAGTATTGTCTCACCAGTGTAAGAAACTGAAAGAGTGAATACAAATTAGGAGGTAGGACAGACAGTGTGACATGAAGGGAACATGCTCAAGAGTAAAGAGCAACTGGGGTGAGTGAAAAGAGAAAGAAAAGAAAGGGAAATTATGTATGTATATAAAGGATAGCTGACATAGTTGTACTACTGACCTCTATCGCTTCATTGAAAGGAAGAGTTAATGATTAATTATTTGATCAGTCTTGCATGTCTCTATTTGTTCTCCTGAGAAACCACTTTGAAGGTATCAATATATAGTACAACCATTGATAATTTCCTACCACTGTGTCTGTAACTCTGTATTGCTTGTATTGTTCTTATGCTATTTTGTAAATGGATGTCTGGTTGTTAATATACTTTCCTTCTTTTATTTTTGAAATAAATTAAAGTAAGGAAAAGCCATGCAAATCTACTTTGTGCTAGAAGGTTAATTGCTGGAGATTTCAAATAATGGTGGCCTTCAAATTATGTATTGGATTTGAATTATCTCCTGTCCTCTTGGTCCATGAAACCAGGAATAGCTGACTACTATTTTTTTGCCATTAAGCCAGCCCCTGATGCATAAAAGGTAGAGAATGTTGATTATCTCACTCCCCAGATATGGGAAATTTTTTGTAATAATTTTTGTGAGTAGGGTTTTTATTCCCTTAGCCTGTACTCTGATACTCTCCCCAAGATCCATGGTGCTTGTGTGTACATTAAGAGTTGTCTAGGATCTCTTAGATAATCTTCTCATTGTTTCTTGTTCTTTTTTCATTTTTACTGACAGAATGTTTTACTACATTCACCTGATCTTCACGTCCTGATATCCTTCTTGATTCATCTTGCCTACTGCTGAGATTTTCAATTGTTTTTAATTTGATTTACTTGAGTTTTCAATCTAAGTTTTTCTTAGAACTGCTGTCTCTTTACTGAAGTGGTCTTCTATGTTCTTTAATTATTTTCTTTAATTCATCCAGTTATCTATTCATTTGCTCTTTGAGCTCACATTGGTCATTTTAGTAATTGATTCATGCAGGTGCTTACTTGTCTCATCCTTGACCTCATTGATCATTTTATCTATCAATTTTTGAAATCATTTGTATTGTATTTCACCCACTTTAGTCTTTGTAGGATCATTGATTGGGAAGTTATACATTTTTCTCCTCACATTGCCTTTTTTGATGGTTCTTGTGCTTTGTGTGCTGGAGGCTTGTAGATCAGTTTGCTCTAGCACTATTGCGGAGGTATCTTTAGTATGTGCTTTTTCCCCTGAGCCACACCCTTGGCTTTGAGTGTGAGGCAGGATGAAAGCTCTCACTCAATGCACTCAAAGTAAGGTTCAGTCCCTAGCACTACACCCCAGAGAGAATACAACCAGTAGCAGCAGTATCCAAAGAACTAACTATATATCAACACATAATATATCCAACTTCTTTACCAAGTCGTCTCCTCTTTCACTAACCCATAACAGCACAGGAATGATAATATAAGATGGCCTAGAGGAACAGAGAGAAAAAGAAAATTAAATTAAAACAATTTTAAATGGAAAGAGAAAAAATAAGAATGGAGGTTTTCATGACTGTATTAAAAAGAAGGGAGGGGTGGGGAGGCTGGAGAGTGACAGGAAAGAAAGAAAAACAAGGAAAGAAATACAAGTGGAATGTGAAAGGAGAGAGAGGGAGATTGAATGCAATTAATAGGCTGGCAGAAACACAAAGGCCAGATGCTCAAGTAAAAACCCTTGGTGGGGCAGAACCTGAAAACACAAGGTGAGACAATATAGCAGCAAAGCAATTACTATCACTGAATACACACACTAAAAGAGAAAGAATGAAAAAATAGATCTTAATAATAATATTTACAAACAAGTAGACCTGTATCCAAGGAGAAAAAGCCATTAGAGTAGGCAGAAGGCTGAGCTCTGCTTTTGTATGGTTGTGGATGAGTATGCAATAAGTCTATGAGTGGCAGACTAATTCTCTTCCAAATTCATCTCTTCTGCACCTGAGAATGAGGGCAGTGGAAAGTCTCAACTTCTGGCTGAACCTGACGTTTATGTTGTCCATGGTCAGATCTAGGGTATGAGGCAAAGTTCCATACATTTTCAGAATTGTGATCAGCTAGTGGATTTCCTCAAATGCATAGAGCCTAAGAAATAGAACAAAACAAAGTAGAGGGGGAAGAGGCGGAGGAGGAGGAGGAAAAATAAAGAATTCTCTGAGTTTTTTAGAACTGTCTCTGAGTAGGGCCACTCCTTTAATACAGCTGTATTACATTCTGAGATCTCTTTCCGCCTCCTCTACCGTGTGTGACCGTCTTTCTTAGTATAGATTTCCCCTAATAAGTCTGTTACGGTTTGTGTCTGGATGTCCACCAAAGCCTCATGCAGTCTGTGTGTGGGCTTCTAGGGCCTGTGATTAATCTATGGTCCAGTACTGGGAATATGTGTGTGACAGCCACACCTGCCCTAGGGAAGGCAGTTTGCGTACAATGTAAAGGAGGGAAAGAGGCTGCTTGTCACCGCTCCTCCCTTTTGCTCTTGTTACTTTTGCTGTCTTCCACCAGCATGAACTGCAGCCCTCTGCCTCTGCCATGTGCCGTTCTGCCTTGGAGCCAGCCGAGTATGGACTGAAACCTCCACAAACTGTGAGCTAAACAAACCCTTCCTTCCTTAATTCTGGGCATCACGTATTCTGTCTCAGCAATAAGAGAAGAGTAACCAAGATACTCTTGAACCTTAAATCCTATCTTGGGCTCTTATGTTCGCAAAGTGGTCCATCAAAACGTAGTGGTTCCAGAAAATATAGGACTAACTTAGTTTACTGCCTATTGGACAGAGGGGGCCCTCCCAAGTGGTTGTGAGGCACAAATAAATTTCCTGGAGCTGCCAGGTAGAGAAGTCATCCTCACAGGTGTGTTAGGTCAGGCAGTGGAAAAGTAGAAGGGAGGAATCCCTTTTACAAAGAGAGGGGGTTGACTAGTTCCTGTTAAATTACCTTGTTTCCTTACATAGGGATGAAAAACACATGGAATCTACAAAAGCTGACCTAATAAGAGATGAAAGTAAAACTATGGTTACCAGAAACTGAGAGGACATGTGGAGGAGAATGGCGGGAGGAGGTTGGTCAGTCGGTGTGAGGTCATATTTGTGTAGGAGGGAAATTTTCAGGTGGCCCAAGACAACTCAGGGCAAACATAGTTAACAATAATGCATTGTACATCTCAGGGTAACGAGAGGGTTTTAAATGTACTCACAACAGCCAGCTGTTGCAAGTGTCCTAATTGTCCTGATTTCTTCATTCCACAATATATCAAAACATACAACTAGGCCTCAAAAATATATACAAATATTATGCGACAGTCATAAAAGCAAACTCGAGGGCTATTTATAATCTAACTATTTATAATCAGCTAAATGTTAAGTGTGAGAACTGTCACTACAAATTTTTATGTTTTAGGGGAAAATAATAGTCATAGCTAAGCAGCAGGCTGAATCTCTAGTAGATTCCCAAAGGCCGAATGTATTTTTTCTTTTTAAAGTTTTTTTTAATTTTAAAAATTTAAAAAAACTAAAAAGAAAGACAAAATTAAAACAACATAAAAACAAAAACGATACATGGCCTTTAAAAAATGATAAGAATTAACAATGGTTGCTACATTACATATTGTTATCTTCAACGAAGTTGCTCAGTCCATCAGACGCAAGAATGTAAGACTGATCAAACAATCAAAGACAGTAACAAATAATAAAAAGAAAACCAACGTAGGAAATGATGAGGAGCTTCACCATACAAGATGGTAGGTGTTCAGTAACGGTTGTTATACTGCATGTTGATTTCAGAGCAGTCATTCTGATTATCAAATTCAAGTGTGCAAAATTCATCAAGAAAAAAGAAAGTTTTAAGCATTGACTGTTCCTTTCAATATACCACAGACATCAGCAATACATCTATTCCAGCTCTCCTTATATATAAATATAAATTTAAAAAACTCAAAATAACAAAACAAATATATAAACTAAACAGAAGAGAAAAATAATACAGAATTTCAAAACATGATGATAGGATATTCACAATGGTTGTTATATTACCTAATGCTATCCTCAAAACGGTTGCACAGATAATCAGATACAGGCATGCAAGATTGATCAAATAATGACACATTTACAGTTCCTTTCAATAAACCAACAGATATTAATAGTATAGATATATGTGTATATATATATATATGTTTTCCCTCTTTCTTCTTTCTTTTTTTGTTCTCCTCCTTCATCCCAGTTTCTCCTTCCTAATTGAGCAATATTTTTCCCTTTGACAATATCTATTGTTCCCCATAGCCCCTCCAGCATTTATTACTGGTTGATTTCTTGATGATAGCCATTCTTTCTGGAGTGAGAAGGAATCTCAGTGTTGTTTTAATTTGCATTTCTCAAATGACTAATGACATTGAACATTTTTTCATGTATTTATTTGCCATTTGTATTTCTTCATCTGAGCAGTGTGTGTTATTCATCTCAGATGCCCATTTTGTATTGGGTCTTTGAATTTTGAGGGCCTGGTTTTTAAAAATTCTTCATATATTCCAGACAGGAGTCCTTTGTCTAAGGGAAAATTGGCTAAAATTTTTTCCTAATTCTTGGGTTTTCTTTGCACCCTGTTGGTGATTTCTTCTGATATGCAAAAACTTTTTAATAAGATGAGATCCAAATTGTTAATTTTTTGAAGTATTTCCCATGCAATTTGGTTTTTGTTCATGAACTCTCTATCTACCCCTATGTCTTCAAGATTTCCACCTACTTTGTCTTCCACTAGATCTAATGTTTCTATTTTAATATTTAGATCTTTAATCTATTTTGACTTTATTTTGGTGCGTGGTGATAGAGTTGGGTCTAGTTTTAGTCTAAGGCATGTGGAAAGCTAGTTTTCCCCGCACCATTTACTAAAGAGACTTTCTCCCAGTGAACACGTTTTGCCCCTTGGTCAAACATTAGGTGGCTGAGTGTGTTTAAGTCTCCTTGACTTAGTTTTGGTAATTTGTATGTATCTAAGAATCTCTTCATTTCTTCTAAGTTCCCCAATTGTCTAGCGTTTATATTTGTGAAGTAATTTTCTGAATTTTGACAGTGTCCATTGTGATTTCATCTGTTCATTTCTAACTTCATTAATTTGTCTTTTCTTTCCTTTTTGGGTAAGATTAGCTAAAGTTTTGTGTAGTTTATGTATCCTTTAAAAAATTAGCTTTTCATTTCACTGATTCTTTTTATTGATTTTTTAGTCTCCATTTCATTAATTTCTGCTCTGATCTTTATAATTTCCTTCTGTGTATGATCTCTGGGTTTGGATTGTTTTTGTTTTCTAAGACCTTGTGATGCATCATTAAGTTATTTACTGGGGCTCATTCTGTTTTTCTGATGTGGGCATTCACCACTGTGCACTTCCCTCGTAAAATGGCTTTCACTGTGTCTCATAAATTCTAGTATGTTGTACTGGCATTATCATTTAATTCTAGGATCTGTCTTACTTTTTCCTTCATTTCCTCTGTGACCCCTTGATTATTCAAGAGTATGTTGTTGTTTAACTTCCGTATGCTTCATAGTTTGTGTTTTCCCTTGCTACTGATTTCTAGTTTCATGACACTGTGATCTTAAAATAAGTATGATAAATTTTTGACCCTTTTCATTTACTTAGGCATGCTTTATTAATTAGCCAGTGATCTACTTTGGGAAAGTACTATGTGCAGACAAGAGGAATGTGTATTCTATTGTTGGGTGGAACACTTTGTATACCTATTAAGTACATTTGTTTGAAGGTTTGGCTCAACTCTGACATTTCTTCACTCATTTTTTGTGGGGGTGATCAGTCTACTTGTGATAGTGGATTATTGAGAGTCTCAGATATACTTATATTGATGTTAGTCTTTTATGTCCAGTATAGTTTGTTTTGTGAAGTTTGGTGAACCATGGTTTTTTACACTTATGTTTCACGTTGTTATTTCTTCCTGTTGAATAGTTCCATTCACCAATATATAATGTACTTCTTTATCTTTGTTAGTCAGGTTTGTCCTGAAATCTAGTTTGTCTGAAAATAGGATAGCTAGCCCTTCTTGTTTTCAGATTCCTGTTGCATAGAATATGGGGTTTTGCCCTTTGAGATTTTACTCTATGAATTTTTTGTGTGTTAAATGTGTTTCTTATATACAGAATACCAGTGGATTTCGTTTCTTGATCCATTCTGCTAATATGTGTCTTTTGATTGGTGAACTAAATCAGTTAACATTGATTGTAAAATTGATAAGTATTCACTTATATCCATCACTGTATTAATTTCCTGTTTTTCTTTCCTCCCCTTCTACTTAATTACTATCTTTACACAATGTATTCATTTTGCTGGATGTTTTGACATTGTTACCTTCACTGCTTCCTTCTAGGTTACTGAGAATTTTTGGAAAGTTGGTTCCCAGGTCAGGTTTAGGTTTACTTTAGCACAGAAATATTTTATTTCCCCATCAATTTTGGAAGACATTTTTGTAAGATATAACAGTCTGGGTTGGAAGTTGTTTTCCTTAAGTGCTTGAAACACTTCATTCCCTTCAATCTTTGTCCTTGAGGTTTGTGTTCAGAAGTTTCAATTCTGATAGGTTTTCTGTTACAAGTAATGCATTGCTTTTCTCTAGCAGACTTTCAGATTCTGTTCTTGTGTTGTATTTCTGGTATTTTAATCATTACGTGGTGTGGAGTGGCTTTTACTGATAATGGCTATTGGGGCTTCTATATGTTTCACTTGTCTGTCTGTTAAATTCGTTTTGCAGGTCTGGAAAGATTTCCGCTACTAATTCTGTAAACTATTTTTATGTCCTTTGTACCTGTCTTCTGATTTAATTCTAATTACTCTTATATTAGACCTCTTTGAGTCACCTAGGAGCTGTTGTATCCATTTTTTCATCATCTCTTGTTTTAAAGGTATTCGTCATTAATTGACCGTTGATCACAGCCCTGTCTTCTATGATTGACACTCTGTCTTCACATTGGTTGCTTCTGCTACCCATATTTTTAATTATGTTTTTTATCTCCTGGATTTCTCTTTGGAACTTTTTACGGACTCTTTCTTTTCTCTGCTGGACGTTCATATTTGCATCTCTTTTCTTCTCCCCAATAGCTGTTTATCAGTGTTCTCTAGACTCACTGATCATTTGTTTCATTGTGGTCATTGTGTGATTAGTTATGTCTTCTTTAAAATTGCCAAGCATTTTGTAGAACTGTTTTATCCCTATTGGTATCCATTTAATCTATCTGCTGTATAACTTGATTTCTTTCTTCTCATTGCCTCCTGTGCCAAATTTTGGAGAGTTTGGAGTTTTTAGAGGCATTTTGCCTTTTCACATTTCTGTTTGTTTTATTTGTTTGTGCTGTGCTTTGCTGTGCAAATTCTCCTGCCCAGTGCCCCGTTCTTTAGGAATGAGCCACAGTATTGTTCATGACCCACCCATGAATTCCGTATTGGCATAGTGAGAAAACTAACTGCTGACCATTTTCCTATTATCTTGTCTATAGTGATAAATTCAGTGACAACAAATGCATCAAATGTCAAATGGATATTGAAAAACCCTAGGAAAAACTCATGGGCGGACCTTTGTCAAAACAAAGAGGACTCTGATTTTGGTGAACACAATTAGGCCTCTCTTATACTGATCTATAGTCATTTAGAGCACTGACTTCTGCTGAATGTTGGCAGCAGTGCCAGAGCTCAAGCATACTCCTAGATTAAATGCCTTCTTCAGGACTGCCCCCTCTGACAATTACTTCCACTGATCCTAGCTTCCCACAGCAGACAGAATACAGACCTGTGATCCTCCTGGGCTGAGCCCAGCCCTTCCAGGGGACTCCAGGAGGCCCGTTTTTAGTTCTTACCCTCTGCAAGTCTATCTCCCAAAATTGTTTCTCATCCAGTCTCTGTCAAAACGTTTCGTTTCAGTCCTGAAGTGAGACTCCTCCTGGGTGTTGGTCTCTCATTCAATCATGTTGGTCTGTTGGTTTTCAACTCTGTTGCCTTGCACTGTGGAAAACCCAGGGACTGGGGGGGGGGCGGTGCACATTGTATTCCCAAGTCCTCTGTGTTGGGATATGGGTCCATGGCAGACCATGGCATTGGATGGGGGAAGCAATGGAGGGGACTTTCCAGATCCTCCAGGCTCTGGGTCCCTAATGGGCCATAGCATCAGCTGGGGATGGGGTAGGCTGGTTGTAGGGTATTGTTTTGTTTTGTTGGTTTTTTGAGAGTTTGTTAATTTAGTTCAGGTTGGCTTTAAACTCACTATGTAGCCTAGGGTGACCTCAACTCTTGTTAATTCTCTCTCTCTCTTTTTTTTTTTAAAGTATCTTCACACTTTAACACCTTAACTTTATTCTTTTTTTTTTTTTTTTTTTTTGCGGTACTGGGGATTGAACTCAGGACCCTGTGCCTACTAGGCAGGCGCTTATTCCACTGAGCTATATCCCCAGCCCCAACTCTTGTTAATTCTCCTGCCTCAGTGCTGAGAGTACAGGTGTGTGCTACCATGGCCAGATCAAGGTGAGTTTTAAGGAACAGGTTGGAAATGAATTCTAGGATAGAGGACCTTAATGACCACAAAAATTGTCATCATTCATTCTCATTTGCTGACTCTCCAACAGTTAACACTGCCAGAAGGAATGTGCTGATAAACTCTTAGAGTTAAGCAGAGTAGGAATAGCAGTTTCCCTCAATGTTAATGCAGTTTTCTGCGATGTTAAGGCAAGTCGGAGGGGTAAACTAGGAGCAGAAAGCAGCTGGGAGCAACTGCTAAGTGCTAAATTTTCCTGAAACTTTCAACAGGCTTTCTTCCAGATACATCCAAAGTTTGGAGCCTGAGTTGCTGAGGCCAGTCTTGAGGATGAAAGGCAGGTCAACACTGCCTCACGACAATATAAGGTAAAACAGGCTTGGGGGGCACCAAAGTCAACCCTAAAAAGCCGGTCTCTGAACTGCCATCATCACTTTCTAGGCTTCAGCCGCTTTCTCTCCCTACACACTCTAATTCAGCACAGTCCGACTCCCAGTGCTCGCAGAAGTCCTGTTTTCCTTTCTTGTATGGTTTCTCTGGGGTGGATTTGTTTGGTTTTGAGGAGGGAACAATTGCCTCATTCTACTTCATTATTTTGGCAAAACTATATCTATAGATAGGGAGATATAAATAGATATGAACAAGCACAGTGTGTGCATTCGTAATACTTGGAACAAAAAGTGCATAATCCCTTTTTAAGTGAATATTTGTTTATATGTGAGATACAGCAGAATGATGTAAAAGGATGTACAAAACTTCTAACTATTATTTGCTTATGAGATTATTGGAAATAGAGTGCCGGATTTTTCTTTATTTTCTATTTTAGGAAACTCATATAATTTTATTATCTTGAAATTATAATTGTCTGTGTTTTAAAACTAGACTGGACCAGAAGGTGGCAGCACAGCAGCATGTTTGGTCTTTGGTGCCTTCCTTTACACTAGTGTGGCTGTGATGACCTGCTGTTTCCCTGGTTCCTGATTGTAGCTGCAAGAAAATGATGTTAACAGATTGTAATTATTGTTTTATGTAGATTGACCACTTGATAAAATATCATTTTCTGTTTTTAAACTGTGTGACTAAGTCATCCTATATGCTCCCATTGGTTTGGTTGCCATTAATTTTATATTCCTGAGTTGTAAGATATACATGCCAATTTAAATAACAACAAAAACTCTTTTGATTCCTTAATATTTAATATCAATTGGCGATGCCCCAGGATCTTTTTTCTAAGGCAACTTGAGAGATCAGTTTCCAGCAACTTCAACCTCATATGGGTTCCTGGCTGGCCTGCTGTAATTCACACACACTTCCCTGCCTTACTAGCAGTGAATAGGGTCACTAGAGGACAGTTTAAAATGATCACGCCATACCTGTCCAATTATATTTCCCACAATGTTCACAACTTTAACAGCAATTACAAGAACCACTTTGGCCTCTATGTGATCAAAGAGGTGAATTGGGACTTATTCAGCACAGACATTTTAAAAATGTTTGTTAGATGAATGAATAAGTGATTATGAAATGGTTTCCTAGGATAATGCAGGTTACTAATGTCCAATAGAATTTTCTGTGATGCTAGAAATGTTGTATATCTGTGCTGATCAGAATAGTTGTCACTAGCCACGTGTGGCTATTTTGTGCCTGAAGTACTACTTGTAACAGAGAAAAACAAAATAGTAATGCACTTAATTTTAATTAATTTAGACCTAAATAACTCCATGTAGCTAGTGGCTACCATACCGGGTAGTGTATCTTTTCATGTTCAGTCCTCAGGGTTTGCTCTTTGTTCTGCAGTTACTGGGTGACAGGCTGAGATGTTCTGATTCAGTTAAACTCATATGCCCCTTTCACAGTGATACTTATTTATGCATTGTGATGGTATTAATTAGATTTACTAGATATTAATTTGCTATATATGAAGATATTTATTAGATATAATATGATATACCTGAAGATATTAATTAGATATAATTCATGGTATATGAATCATTTGTCTGTAGTAGCTCACCTTTCTGTGTCTCTTTGTCCAACTTCCTCCTATCAGGTAGTTTTCAAATTTCTTAATTTTTGGCTAGAATTCTGTAGACATGACCATGCCGATAGTAGATATTTGTAGAGGTTTCACTGTATCAGCATTGCAAAAAAGAAAAATGTTTCCAAACTCATTAAAGGAAATTGTGAGGGCATAGTTTTTCACAATGACTATTTTCCTCCAGTTGTCCCCATCATGGTGGTTCTTCACTGAAGGTGATGCTGCTCCACAGGGTAAATCTGGCAATGTCTGGAGTCAGTTTCGGTCATTACACCTTGTTGGTGTACTAGTGGTGTCTGCTTTGTAGTGGTAAGGAATACTGAAAGCAGTAGTCTCCTCCCCCAGCCAAGAACTATCTTTGACAAAATGTCAATAGCACGAAGATTGAGAAACCCTACATTGTAGTGATGATTCAAAGAGTAAGTTAGGACTTTGTGCCAAAATATACAAAGCTGTAAAAGAATAAAATAAAAAGAGGCACAGAATAAGTTTGAGTTTTGTTTAATACTGGTCTGCAGCCACGTATAGCACTAAAAACATAATTATATACATATGAAATGACCATTTTATAATAAAAGTTAAGCTATTTTCTATAAATACTATTCTGGAAACAATGTCTGCCATTTTAAACAGTATAAAGTCTTTGTGACAATCTTATATCAAATTGTTTATGATGGTCTCGATTTATTTTGACTTCTCTCATAAGTTGCGTATGAATATCTAATTTATATTGACTTTTATTCTGCAGGTCCCTCAGTTCTACTGAGGCTCATTAAAAATAAAACTATTTAAATAAAATACATTAAGATAAAAAAATTACAAGTGAAAAGTAAATGTGCATAGGAAATGAGACTTCTTTCATTTTTTAAGGTGGAGCTGAAAGTAGCCCCTTCTCATTGAACTTTTACCTCTTCACATTTCAAATTAATAACAAGGTCAAGTAACTTTGCCTTTAGCTTTTTAATACTGAAAGCCAATTTTATGTGGTTCCGAGAAGAATTCTGTGCTGGGCAATATTTAAAGTTCTCTTGCTATCTAATCCCAGGATTCATTCATTGCTTCAAGTATACACTAGTGGGGCTGGGAAATATAGCTCAGCAGCACAGCGCCTGCCTGGCAAGAGCAAAGTCCTGAGGTTGATTCCTGTTACAAAAAAACCCCAACCAACCAAACAAACAAGAAACACTAGTGTAACTTTTTAAAGAAACGAACATGTGCACCATTAAGTACATATAAATATAACTCTTCTTAAGTTTTAGAGAGGTTAAATGGACATCCAAGGGCAGGAGAACCGACTTCCAGTCACCGTATCCGTCAAGCCGCTTTCTGTGCAGCACTACCCTATCCTCGGTGTTAATCCTGGCCAAACTAATGATTTGTGCTCGTCTCGTCAGCACAGCAACAAATTCATGATGAGGATGAGCTGATGAAGAGAACAAAAACTGCAGAGAGACGTGAGAACTTCCGTCTCTCACGGGAGAGACACATGCTCAGTCAGGGAAAGTGCAGAATGCCCAGCTGGTTGACACTTTGCTGGGCAAGGTGGCAGACTACGCTAAATGAACCATACATAGCAGGGCCAAGACAAGGGGCAAGGAAGCAATCAGGCACTGTGGGAGTGGCAGAGCTTTGCAGAGCCGACAGTGTCTTCTGTGCGCATTGTCAGCCAGACGCTGCAGTGAGGTGGAAGAAGGTCTGCCTTCCTCACGTGGAAGGGAAAGGTTGACCTTCAGGACAGTACACACGTGCCACACACTGAACACAGTGTGCCCAAGAGCACACCAGGCCTTTACAGTTTGGACATGGAGGTCATTGTTTCATTAAATGTTAGTTTTAGATTTAATCCAGTCCCGATAATGAGTCACTCTGGTATAAAGTCCGGGCTTGTTTTCTTTTCCACAGCCTATTCCCCAGCTTACTATTCCAATAAGATACCAGATGTTTCGATCTTGTGCAATGACCAGAGGTCCTCCGGAATCACCCTGATGAAAAAAAATATGGTTCGTGGGATGAATAAAAAGGAACAGAAATCGGTTAATAAGCGTATCTAATAAAATTTCTTTTAATTTACAATTAGTGCTACTATGATCAGTGAGTTTATTACATATTCTTTATTAATGTCTTTACTGGGAAAGTCATGTGAATGACAGTGATTTTAGTTTTAACTTTGTAAAATTTTTAGTTTTTCTCTTCCTAAACAGAGACCCCCAAGCTGCACTTAAATCCAGACAGCCAGTTCTTATATAGATGATGACTTCAGTGTCATGTCCTCCAGAAGCATCTCCTAACTCTCTTAGTTGGAAGCAGTCTGCTGCTTTAAATTAGAATCTCACCTCATTCTGCTCAGGCTAATTGATCAAAGAGTGTCTGGGACATTGTTGCAAATACTTTAAGTATTTTTGCTCCCAATGTAAGGTGGAATCCTTGTCCTGGTGGGTAAATTTGAACTATCTAAATCATGAAGACTACCTTGGCCAATCACACTGTTTCTTCTCAAGAACGTGAGTGGAAAGTTATTCCAGAAAGTCGTCCAAGTCTTCATCTTTTCTTTTGTTTTTGCTTCTTATATGACAGTTAGATTGTAAATTCATTGGGGATTGTGTTTCTTAGATGTTGAACCTCCCCCCGATTTGACACACTCCCTTACAGTTCACAAAACTTTTGAATGAACTAGTAATGTTCATTATAACCATATGTCAGCGAATGGCGGATTGATAGTGGCCCCTTTGCATGTAGGGAAAGTACACAGAGATGTGGAATTCTCTAAGCCAAACTTCTTTAAGGCAGTGCTAAATTGTTGTACTCAGCTTTACATGTGATAGATAGTCTTTAGTATTTTTTAGTTATGTAATTTAATCCTTTTAATAACCATATTTTAGAACTGGTATTGTTCCTAAGCTTTCTGCTTAAAATTAAAGTTTTGTATCATGGGATAAAATGCTATTTATTTAATTTATTTCCAGGCAAAACCTGTGAAATAATACTTTAATAAAAAACAAGTATATATAAATTTGTACTTTTGTTTTGTTTCAAATAGTATAATTCCATCTGGCAAGACTCAAAGGTAAGTATTTAGGTACCAGTGAGGCTCAGCTGTACGGGCCACAGAGACATCTGCACATTGCATCTCACAGAGGCTTGCTACTAGCAGTGGTTCGATACTCAAGCTTTGCTTACGACTGTTTCTTGAACCATCGACTGCATGGCTTCACAGCTTGGTATCTACTGTCTGTTTTCATTAATTTAATCAGGGTTCTTTAGGCTCTTCTGCTCATAAAGATATTAAATGAAGAGTATGTCTTATGGTTGGTTCTTCTCTATCTGCCTTTTCCACTTTCCTTTCTTCCCTGAAAGTGAGTCTCAGGGAATCACGTGAAGAGACACCATTCCACTCAGCAGCCATTTTTGTGCTGTGAATCTATTCTTACCTCACAGGCATCTCGTTCTCCTGACAGGAACCCAGCACAAATCATTCCCGATGACACAGCACCGCCATATACATTAATCTGATTACACACGTCATTATGTAAGACCTCCACTTCAACTTGTCGGAGAGTATTTGGAATGGGACCTAAATAAAGGAAATGAACAAATGAATAATTTCCACCTTGCTGTTATGACAATTAATTATTGTGGCTTCTAAAGAACACATCAGTGGTAAACATTAGCCTTGAAGTTGTAGGATTCTGGGTTGGATGGCAGTGTTCAGAATAAAGTTATATTTTGGGGTGCATTCTCTGTGGAGATACCAGTTTGGGCACATTTATTCCTACTATGTTATCTAATCCTTGTAGCCACCAAACAGAGATGTGCATATTTCCTTTCTTAGTAGTGAAAACTGAAACTTACAGGTTAGGAGTCTAAACATGGTCACATAGTTAAATGGGGGACAGTGCTAGAATTAAGGCCAAGGTCTTTCTCCCTACCTGGGAGAGCCCATTATGGCTATCTTATCTTACTTGGAAACTTAGTGCACCATTTTACAAAGATATTTTCAGAAGTGGGAATCCTTTAGAAAGAGAAATACTACTATGAAGTAACTTTAATACTGATACAATTTTATTACCTCATGTAAAGACCATGTTTATTTTGAAAATGACTCGGTAACCAAAACAAAACCAGGATAAGTAGAAATGCCAAGATAAGAAATAAATCATGTTTTATTCATTAACTTACTATGTATTGTTCATTATCTGAACATATTTAGTTGCAAGTGGTATTGTTTTAGTCATTATACTGTGCTCATTTCCCTTTAATAACTCCTGGTTGTAAAACTGTATTAATCATTCACATAAAGATGTAGGTCTGTTCACAGTAAGTTCAAACTGAGGAGGTAAGCAATCCATTCGTGTATGAATTTCAGCAGAATCAGGCCAGACTTGTGCTTGAGAACCATAGTCTTGGAGACAGAGATACAAATCTGAGCACTATCTGTACAATTGAAGAGCTACATGACCTTGGAAAAGTTACCATGAATTACTGTACTCACTTGTAGGAAGGGGGAAATGATGCCTAAGCTCATGTTTACTGTGAGAATTAAAAATAATGAGTAAAGTCAGTTATAATAATGCCTCATTCCATGTTTGGTTTTGGATATAAGAGGTGATTGATGGTAAATGTTTACATTTAAACATTGGTGTATTTTTATACAATGGAGTACTACTCAGCTATAAAGAAAGATAAACTCAAGGCTTTTATAAGTAAATGGATGCAACTAGAGACCATACACATAAGTGAAATAAACCAGACTTTCATGTGTAAACATCATATTGTCTCACTAGTGTAAGAAAATGAAAGAATAAATAAGATCCAAAAGGTACAACAGACATACTGAAAGGAAAAGAAACTGCTCAAAAGGAAAGAACAACTGGGATGGGGGAAAGGAGAAAAGAAGGAAGAGGAAATTTAAAAAATGCACACACACACACGTACACACAGACACACACACACAACTATAAGATAGATAATATAATTGTACTACTAATTTCTTTTAGTTCATTGAAAGGAACAGTTAGTTCTTACACTGTTTGATTGATTTTGCACGCTTGTACCTGGAAACCTGAGCAACTACTTTGAAGATAACAACACATAATATAACCATTGTTAATTTCCTAGCATCTTGTTTGGAAATTCTGTGTCATTTTTATTGATTTTTTTCTCTCTTTAAAGTAAAAAAAAGAAGGGCTAGGAATATAGTTCAGTGGCATAAGGGCTTGCCTGGCAAGCTTGAGGTCATGAGTTCAATTCCTGGTACCAAAAAAAAAAAAAAAATAGTAAAAAAGAGAATAATCAAAAATGATTACACTAAAAGACATATTGTCACTAATCCCTCTCAAAATGCTCCCTCTTAAGAGCTTCAAATACGTGTATCCCACCATCCTTGCCACTGTGTAATGCAGTTCTGGAAGTCCTCTTTCATGGGTGTTTTTAACTGGTGTGATAAAACAACTTACAGCAAACGCTATTGCTGAGTGCCGTCCAATGGAAAGTCGGTCTCTTAAAAGCATTTTAGTTTGGCTTCATGCTCCTTATTCTCAGCTCCAGGATCATTTGTTTTCTAGATCTTCCCCAAAATCAACATAACCATGAAAGGTTAATGTTTTGAATCAGTTCGGGACATGGCCACGGCCACAAGAGCAAGATTAAAAACATTCACAAAAGAAGACTTTAGAACTGCTTCAGAAAATGGCAAGAACATGGGAGAAGTGTCTGAAGTAAGGGATAGTATTTTGGGAGAGATTAGTAACAATTCTAGCAATTGTAGCAATTAGGGTTATGCATGTAAACTCTTAAAACTGCACTCAGTGCTACATGGATAGTGATAAAAAGCTTTACAGGAAAAGATCTAGGTTTCTAGGAGTTTTGTAAAGAAATTTCAGTACAAAGAAATCCAATGTCTTGTTTTGAAACTCTCAAATTTACTCACCTTTCTGCTGAAAAACTAAGTCCAAGTTCTCTATAATACTTAAAGATTATCTAAGGTCTAGAGAATTTCTTCACTTCAGTTATTGTTTTTTAAAGCATGGAAGTCATTGACTATTTTTTCTTCTTTCTTTTTTTTTATTCTGCTTAAAATGTTACTAGTGAAAGCATGTACTTACCATTATACAGATTAGTACACAATCTCAGTATTGTTAAAGTGCCTCAACAATATTCTATTTTGTTTTCTGTAAAGATGTTTAAAATTTTGCATGTTCCTAGGCTTTAATCTGCTATAATTCAATTAGTTGTAGTTTTTGCATACACTTTTAAAGTTGGTTAATTGGTCTAGGATGCTAGCTTTAAATCTATAAATGCTAGTAATTCTTTAATCTCAACTTTTAAAAATCAATTCAAGTGCTAACAATATAACAAGCTGTTCTTCACTTTCACTACTTAAGGAATAAACCATGCACAGAATAAAAAAAAAATGTTCCCAAACTAGCCATCCATAATCTGAGGTCCAGGAGGAGAATTCTAAATAGATATGATTGGGTGACTCTCAGGAAGAGAACTAAGCAATCTTGTATCAGTTCCCAATGTAGAAGGGAATCGTCACCTAATATTTATTAATTAATCTCAGTCTGATAGTTTACAAATCCATAATGTTACTTCCAAAAAGTATACAATTGGTCAGCAGAAACAGTTTGTTGCACATGACCTGCACACTACCTGGCTTCGAAAAAATCAGAGAAAAATACCAAATTATCCTCAAGTCATCCATCTAGGATGAAGAGGTGTTAAATTTAGTTAGATCTAGATGAAGTATAACAATGTTACACAAGTATAATCGTGCTTCTCATTTCCACTCTGATCAGGGAGTAGTTTTAAAACTTAAAGGGTTTAATTCCCCTTCCTCCTTGTTACCATTCTTTATAGAACAAAGCCGATGCCCCGGGATGAGTAAGACAACTTTCAGTTTATACCAATAGTGTATTAAGCTGGACTCGAGCAGTAGCAGAATTTTCAAGTGCGTCTTGGAAAGAAATAGACTTCTACAGTCACCAGCTGATGAACCCTCAGTAGATCACAACTATACTTTGAGTAAGTGCATGAGTAAGATGCACATTCAGTTAGGAGCCTAGAATAGAAATTAGGAAGTGAGGGCAGAATAAACCATATACAAAATATCTAACCAAAACCTGGAACTGGAGACTTATATGAGGACTTAATCTGCGCTTGATGTTTATTGTGTATTATTAAGTATAGCAAAATGTTATACTTTGAACTTTCTTTAAGGTCTCAGGCTCAAGACTAGATTCATAGATGCATGGATCTCTGGGGTCCTGTTTAATATTTAGCGCCAAGGAGAGGGCAGGCATCTGACCCCTCGCTCGCGGCTGTTCGTGTAGCGCAGCCTCACCGGAGCTTGCAAAGCTCATATTTTATGAATCAGGCAGCTAAGCAGAATCTCTACATATGAAAAGGAGCAGACGAAAGAAGAATATGTGCATAGTTACACACCTTGGTTTTGTATTTTATTTCACATCTCCACTCTAAGAGAAGGTAAGTGGGTTTTTGTTTTTTTTTTTAAATTTTCCGTTTTGGTTTGTTTGAACCGAGATACGTACCACTTGCTTCTAGCGCGCCCCATCCAGTGACAAACACTTTACTCCTAGGCAAGACACTAAAGGTAGCGTCTGGGAGACAGACTCTGTGCACACTGTCGGAGAAGAGCACAGGGGTGGAGAGCTTCACCACGGCGATGTCATCCTCGTGCTTGTGCGCAGCGTAATTTTCATGGACAATAATTGACCGCACCTTTCTTCTTAGCAGCGGAGAGCGCAGGCTTGTTCCAAAGCTGGCCGTCCAGAGCTTAGGGTTTCTGTGACTGATAACAGACGAGAAGGAACATTGCTTCATTTCTGATCTAAAGTCGAGCGGGCACAGGGCGTGTGTACCCGAGAAGGACAAATCTCTTAACATGACATTGGTGGAGAGTGCCTTCCTTTTTATTTGAAACCTTTCCCTGAGGATAGCTTCGCTTTAGACTGATTAATAACAAATCCCCATTACAAGGTAGCTTACATTAGTCTTTTGGAGGCATGATACTTATTAAAGGAAGTAATATAGTATTGCCATTTTGCTCTAAAATAATAGAGATTAATTTAAGAAAATATAAATATTAGGCATGTTTATATATGCTCACACGGGTACTCACACGCATTCATACCCATGTTTAAATTACATAAGTTTATGAGTAACCATGGGCAGAAAGATAGAAGGAGAAATAGAGAAAAACAGAGACAGAAACATGGGAAGATAAAATTAGAGATGCGTTTTAGCGTAGCTTTATGATGTTTCCTTTTACTGATATTTTACAGTTTCTTATTTCATATGAATTTCACTAGGATTACGGTATCTCTTTATTATCTCCACGTATCCCACACGGCAAATCAACAACAACAACAACAAAAAGCAATAAAAGTGTAGCCCTGAAGGTATTCACGTGGGACCTTAATAGAAATTGTAGGTTGGGGCGCCGTTAACGGAGTTCTGAGAGCCTCCAGCGTATCTCAAGAGAGCGGGCGAACGCTTCTCAGTCGTGTCAGTGTTGGCTTGCTCCTAGTTAAAACTGAGAATGCAGGACAGCACATTTTTAAACGGAGCTGAAGACGTGCTTGATTTTTTCTAGCGCTCTCCAGTAAGTGTCGCTGTTTCCCTAAGTCTGTGCGCCGCTGGGCTGCTCCTGGGAGACCAGGAGGTTCGGGAAGGAAAGGAGCAGAATCAGGGGCTGCGCCGGGAGAAGGAGCGGTGGCGCGAGGTGCGGCGCAGCCCGCGGACTCACATGTCGAAGCAGTGCGCGGCGGTGAGCAGCCAGGCCTCGCTGATGAGGGAGGCCCCGCAGAAGTGCATGCCGTCCACCTGCAGGCTGGCCTGCCACGGCCACGCGGCTGGCTCTGCCACCTGGCCGCGCGCAATTCTTTCCATGGGCGGGTACTCCATCCCTAAACCACAGCCTGGCGGAAAGGAGTAAGATGGTTATTTACAGAGGTGTGAACGTGCTCGGGTACACTGGGCGCACAGTTAAGTATGAAACTTTGAGTGTGACTTTGCCTTAGAAATTCATTGAAATTTACATTGCATATAATGAAGTAATATTTATTTGCATGGATGAGGTCTGATTATTCTAATTTTAAATTGTTTGGGATATTTGAAGCAATTTCCCTTTAAAATTTGTTTTTGTCTTGTTTTGGGGGTCATGTTCTTATATGGAGTAATTTATATCAGCGATACATGACATTTTTGCAGACTGCTAGGTGCACATTATTTACTGCAGAAAAATCACATTTTACTCCTCTGAAATATTTTAAAGTGCATTAATTCCATATTAAGATTCTCTGTTACAGTTAGTGGATGTCATTTAATTTCTATGCAAAATTTTCTGCCTTAACATAGTGAGCCAAATACAAATACATCTGATAAAACACAAGAGATCGTTGAAGGATTCATCACAAAACTCGCTTTGGGAAAGAAATACTCTCAAGGATTCAACTTGTAGTAGCAATTTCCCCCCCCCACTGGGGAGAACTAGGGCACACATCCGTGTAGACTTCTTACGTACACTTGAGAAATAGTAAACATGAGAGCAGAGAAACATTACTACAAGCGTTGGAGTTTCATTCTCGATTTATAAACATCTCCATAACATTCTTGCACTTACAGCTGTTCAGAAAATGCTCTGCTTGTACTCCATTTACTTCTGAAAAAAGCAAAATCATAATCAGTGCTCAGCAATGAGACCATTTTAATTTTAAGCACTATGTCTGCATGACATGAATTTTTCTGGCTGGAAGAAAAATTGCCGTTAGTCAGAAAATTCTTAAAGTCAATAGAATAAAGTTCAAAAAAAGGAAAGACCTATGCAAATTAACTCTGTGCGTGCGTGCGTGCGTGTGTGTGCGCGCGCGTGTGTGTGGTATCTGGGACTGAACCCAGAACCTCTGCACTGAGCTACATCCCAAGCCTTTTTCATTAATTTTTATTTTGAGATAGGGTCTTGCTAAGTTGCTAAATGGCCCAGACTGTGCTCACAGTTGCCATGCTCCACCTCAGCCCTCAGAGTGCTGGGACTGCAGGGGGACACCACTGTTCCCAGCTAAATTAAATTCTTCTGAGTGTGGGGAATCCAGGAAAATCTGGTGCATGACTATAAAATCATTAGCATAGAAAAGGATACTTCTGGCCTGAAGGGAGAAGCCATCAAACCATCAAGTTAATCAGTGTCATAACAATTTATTAAAATAGAAGTTAAACAAAAAGACCGGTTTTACAGGCCTCTGCTATTTGTCTGGGGACCTTTTCCTTTGTCCTCATTTGCTCAGCATTGTGTGGTAATGACATTCAAAGCATCCTAGAAGTCTGGTATCTAGGTTTGCTCGACAAAGGCTCCCTGTTGGACTCTGATCCACCAATAGAGTAAGAAGTCCTCAGATGTGTCATCCTGTGATTCATGTTTTTCATAAAGTAAAACAGAGGAATTCATAATGTGTGGCTATCTCCTGAATTAGTTGAATTATTCTTTGTGCCAGTAAGTATAATGAAAATTCAGGTACATAGTGTGTTGAGTGCAAGGCAGTCTAGGGTTTCAGTAAAGTTACAAAATGAGTCTTTATGTCAAACATCAAAGATGAACATTGAGTTCATATGACAGGAACTATGCTCAGGTGTTTATTAGAATAAATTCCTTGCAATTAAGTTTTGCCAATAATAACAATCCTTAGTAGCATCTGGCATTTAGAATAAACCCAGACTTCCTATTGGGATCTATGTGATGTGCTCTCTATCTCAGAAAAATCTGGTCTGGCAACCTTTTCCCTGCAGGAGCCACCCAGCTTCCTGATTTGGTGGCTGCCTCAGGCTGCCTGTGTCTGCGTGGAGGTTTCTGCCTGCAGTCTCTGCACCAGTCACCCTACTTTTCAGCAGTGCTTTTCCTGTGGCCTTTTTAGGGTTGATGCCCCCTTGTCATTTAGATCTCAGCTTAAAACTCCTCTCATCATCAGGCTTCCCATGGCAACCAAATTTAAACAGTCTCCTACACTGTTCTCTCCATGGAGGGTCACATTATTTGATATTACCTGGTTTATTCAGTTAAGAGATCATTCTCTTTCTTACTGCAATTAAAATATTCACTGCACTATTACTGCAAGTAAAATATTCACTCTGAGGACAGAGATTTCAGTTCCTGACTCAAATAGATTTCAAACACATACTTGCTGAGTGAATAAATGAACAGCAATGATAATAATTCACTACATCTTATGTGCCAGGAACTGTAACAAAAACTATTTGCTTATTATCTCTTCATGATAATAACTATAGTAGTGCTTAGTATTTGCTGGTTCTTCTGTGCGTTTAGACATTCTGTGTATTTGAAACAAGTTCATCTGACATTATGTACATTTTTTTCTTGTCATTATTTTTTAGACATAGTGTTTCTATGTGGTTTGGGCTGGTTTCAAACTCACAGCAATCATGCCTTAGGCTCCCAAGTGCCGCGATTACAGATGTGTACCCCCACACTGGGCTTTCTTGTAGTTACGGTTTAAACAACACAATACAACAAGTATTTAGGAGTACACAACACTTGTATTAGATACTATAAATAATCCAGAGATGATTTAAAGTACACAGGAGGATGTGTATCATTATGCACAAATATGACACCATTTTTATGTAGTATTTGATACTAAGGGATGACTGTACTCTAAAAGTTATTATCAGGTAGCAGTAAAGGAACTCTGAAGGCTGGAAAGATGAAAAAATCAAACATTTCAAAATTTGAGCAAGGATATGGCGTGGGTTTGGGGCTTTCTTCTTATCTCACACAAAACCTGTATTGGGAAACAAACTGGCCTTCAATCTGTAGCTGTCAGCAAGCAAAGGTAAAATAATCCCAAGCAAAGTCTGCTCTGTGTATGCCAAGTACTGGGAAGGCAGAAGGACAACAGAGGCCAAGTAGGAGGCTCAAGCTCTTACCTGAGGATCAAAGCCTGGCAGCCCCTTCTAGAAGCAGTGCCAACTAGAAGGCCTGCCCTTCCCGTTCTCCACAGTACCCCCAGCATGTCTGGCGCCTGAGACCCCCTCGGTGGCAGCATCAGCAGACACCTGCATCTACCCCGTGCGCATGGAGGCAAGGCTGTCCAGAGAAACACTGTCCACTCCCACATACACTGCGGGCAGCAGGAGCTGAGAGGCAGCACCAGCAAACCAGGGCACTACACGAGTCTCAAAGCCTCTTACTGAGACAGCAAACATAGGCAAGAATCTGCGCCCCAACCCCAAATGGGCTGACTACCTGCAGAATTGGAGAATTAAATACAAGCAAGAGCTTCCTAACATAATAACTGTGCAGAATACAAACAAAAACCACCGCAGAAAACCAGGAAAATCACAATTTTAATAAGAAAAGACCACTGACCAATACTAATTTTGAGATGAATAAAAGACTAGGAGTATCTCACATGGATTTAAAGAGCTTCCATGAATATAATTTATGATTAAAAATTTGTCAAAGTTGGTGAGAGAGATCTACACATTCATGAAGCTGAGAAAACCCTGAAGGAATAAACTAAAAAAGATTCACATTGGACCCACCACAATTAAACTAAAGATGAAAGAATCCTAACAGAGAAAATGATACATAACCTACAAAGCAACACCATTTTAAAGACATGAGCTTTTCATCTGAAACTACAGAAGCCAAAAGGAAATAATATAAAATTTTTCAAGTTCTGAAAGAAAGATCTATCCTAAGAATCCCATGCTAAGGGTTTTCATTTATCTTTGAGAAATAGAGAGAAAATATATATATATATTCTTAGATGAAAATGTTAGGTGAACACTTTGACACTAAGAGACCTGAAGGCTGAAGGATTCTCAAACAGCATATTTTGCCAGCTATAGTTAAATGAAGAAACAGATCTCAGTGTATGATTCATCTATAAGCCTTTGTTAGGTCTGAGAGCCAAAACTACCCCACAGAGCACCCTGACATGTTAAGGATAAGCACTGAGCATACTCATTATAATACAGAACGGTTCACTTACTCGAGTCACAAAGCATTCCTGGTGCCCAAGGCCTACGGCCCAATGGTATTAGGAAAGGAAACCTCTGGGAAGCCCCTTCTGCCTTGGGCCATGTCCTCATTTAGATTAGATCTTGTTCTTTCCTGAATTTCTTTTGTAAGTTTCTTACACAGTTAAGGCCTCTGAGTGGACAGTGACCATCTGAAAAGAGCAAGGAGACATTTTGGAATTCCAAAGCAACCTCTAAGGAAAGTATCCATAAGCATACGCTCCATGTAGACAGGACAGTGGTGATCATACCTCCCTGAACCTCAGGGCTAACTTTTGATTGCACAAAAAGATTCCCAAACACACCACTCCTCAGTGGAGAGTCCTTCCTGGCACTGCCTGCCTTCAGGCCTGGAGGTGTAACTCATCTGTTTCACAATAAACTCTGCTTGTACTTCTGCAGAGGTGTCAAGACTAAACTCCTTCACCCAAGGCACAGACGATCCAAGAGCAAGGGCTGGTTCCTCACAGCATCAAGATCCAGCTTCCCAGTAACAAAAAGACCCCTGAAGGAATTTGTCTCTAACAGTACTATTCTTAGTGGCTAAAGGAAGCACTCCAAACAAAAAGCAAATGATAACAAAGGATGCTAGAACATCAGAAAGGAAAGAAAGATGCAGAATCCGCAAAAATAGAAATAAACCTAGCAGATGGCCTTTTACTTTCTAACTTGCTTTACACAACAAGTCTTAGAATTAGAAGAACCTTTGTTTAATGTTACACTTCACACATTCTCCACCACTTTATGTCTGTGTTGCAGATGCGGCTGCCTCTGTGCCCGGGACAGCTCTGACCAGGGTCTGGCGTCCTTCTTGTCCCGCCCACTGGATGAGTGGGCTGACCTCACAGGCCTGTGCCCCGTGAGGACGTGGGAGAGTAACAGTAGGAAATGCCTGCTCTGCTTCCACCGGAGCCCACGTCCTGTCATGCTCTGTGCATCCTGCCTCACGTGTCCACGCCAACTGCACAGCCTGAGTTCAGAGGGAGCGGATTGCAAAGGGAAGAGCCAGTCTTTACAGTGACGGTCTCAGGAACACAGTGTAGCTTTTTATCTCGTGCAGACTTACTCATTTCAAACCATTCCACTAAGATTTTTAAAAAGAGAACAGATAGTACTATATTCTGGTGTAAACATATAGTTCTTGTTTTATAGTAACTTCCCTACTAGCTGAAAACTGATCATCTTTGGTTTTGTGTGAGATTTGTTTATTATCAAGTAATTGACATATTTTAAATGAAAAGTTTTATTTCATGGTGCAGTAAGGAATCTTTCTTGTGGATGAAAAGATTCTTGAAAGCATTAACTATAAAAAGGGCAGAAAAAATAGTATATCTTGCCTCTGAGATAAGGTAATGAAGCATCTGTCTTCAAGAAGCTCTCGTGGGATTTCAGATTCTCATGCACAATCTTGTCAGCTTGCCTCTTTATACTGCCTGCGTTCTTAGAAGTGAACTTAAATTTAAGCAGCGTGTCTGCCTTCAAACCACGGTTACTTGGCCTATGAAACAATGGGAACAGAATGGGTGAGGTTACAGCCACAGGAATTAATAGGTTCTACATTAATGAGTAAGAGTTACACCTTCAAAAAATATACTGTAAATATTTCGTAATTTTGTTCTATCTTCCTCTTCATGTATCACAAAGGCTCATTTATTTATGTATTTGTTTATGTCACTTTAATAAAAATTAAAGTCACCTGGAGGATGTGTTAAAATACAGCTCTCCAGACCTCACACCCAGAGCCTCAGCAGCTCAGAGACAAAGCCCGAGACACTTCTTCTTTTGTGTGTGTGTGACTTTTTTAATAGATACGCATTTGCAGCACATAATATAATAATTACATTCACCTTGGGGAACTGGTACATGTGCATATCACACCTTAATCACCTCAGCCACCTCGGTTTGAATATGTGGGTTAATAGGCCTTGCTTGTAAAACCTGGTTCTATTCAAAGAGGGGCAAATGAGCTCCTGACAGTTCTAGAATTTGTTTTTTCTGGAAATTAATCCAAAGTGCTGACATACTCATTAACTATATATATATATATATCACATCTATGTTAATGTAGGTTCTTGAGTTTTAAAAATTCATTATTGCAGTTAATAATTTCAGAAGTAAAACTGAGACATAAGTAATAAAGATTTGAGAATCTTTAATTGAAACGCAAAAGTCTTTAAAGAGACAACCAGTAGGATATATATCATTATAACTCCAGAAGCTCTGCTGCTATAAATTCTCTGTACAGGAGGAATAACAAAATGTACTAATATTGTATCTCCTTTTTTCTTGGTGTCTAAAATCTTAGATTCTGTCCACAAAGAAAATAAGTGAAAAGTAACTAAATAATTCAAGATTTTTAAATAATTCAGATTAATTAGTTATGATTACCTAAAGTTGACAACATGGGATTTGATATAATGATGTTTTAAACTGGATGTCTGAAAAATCTTATTTATCTGTAAAAAGAAAAAAGAACACAACTTTGTTAACAAATTTCACACTTTTTATTACATTACAATGCTTAAAACCTGCGGATACACAAACATTATTTACTTCTATGTTCATAATTATCTTCCAAAGCTCATTTAAGCATGATCCTATTGTCTTACCATCCCTATACTTGGTATTGATATTTGAACATTTGCTATATGTTCACAGATGACTGATATAAAGAATGAGTATACTTAGGTGTTTTGCCATGTATCATAAAATTTAGGAGTAGGAAGTTGTCTTGTTGCCTTTTCTGTCATTGCTGGAACAAAATACCTCACACCCAGAATGAAGGAAAGAAAGGTTTATTTAGCTCACAGTTTGTGGAGGTTTCAGTCCATACTCAGCTGGTTCCAAGGCAGAGCGGCACATGGCAGAGGGCAACAGTTCACGGTGGCAGAAAACAGCAAAAGCAACAAGAGCAAAAGGGAGGAGCAGTGGCAAGCAGCCTCTTTTCCTCCTTCACACTGTATGCAAACTACCCAGCCCAGGGCAGGTGTAGCACTGTACGTCCATAATTCCAATATTGGACCATGACTTATGGTTGTGATTGAAGAATCAGTGTTTCAAACTTTTTTGAAAATTTTTAGGTGGACTTTTGATTCTGTGATAAATGGGAGAGGAGCAGACCATGTATGTATTGGACACCTCTCTTAAACCAATAACTTATCAAGAGAAATGCGTGAAATGATTACCTAGAAAAAGTAATCATCAGTGTGTTTTTAGACTTCCTACAATGGATAATACCTTTGTGGTAAAAATTCCTAGATCCAATTATTACTTAATAGAACTGCATCATCTTACAGAATTTATGGTTTTGTAAGCCTGTTTATTGCCAATGACTCATCGTCTGCCAAACCTCAAGTGAAACTCAGTCTGAATAGCTAATTCCACAAATTAGTTGAAAAGAACTGCCAAATCGTAAAACATAATGCATGTTAACTGCTTTTCATTCATCTAGGTTAATTTATGAACTTTTCATCAGTGAGATGTCATGGAGAACATGAATAAGTTAGTGAAAAGTTTATAGAAAAAAAAGAAATAATTGTTAAAAATAACTGTTTCACTTGTAAGTGATGAGAAAGGAAAATTTTTAAGGAAACCATTTTATATATATATATATGTAATTTATATATAAAACTAATATGCATGCATGGTAAAAAAATTTACCATTTTAAATGGTAAAAATTTATAATGACAAGTCTTAAAGGCAATTTTAAATCACTGTGTAGAGAGCCACTAAGGGCCCTGAGTAGTTGCACGGGGACTGTATGACTTTAAAAAGTTGAAAATATTTACTGTCTTGTATTTCACAGTTCTCTGACTCCTGGTGTAAATTAGGGCACTTTCTTTTTTTATGTTATCTCTACTTACACTAGAGGGTAGGATCTATATGAATGAGTTGTTCATTTACTTTCTAGTCATCTGCTTGATGAGTATTTTCATGATCCTACCATGTGACAACCCTACAAGAGGCATCAGAAATATAAGAAGTAGATGTAGCCATCTTAGCTGTCCAATATCGGCCACCTTTGTTTGGCATAAGTGAGGATGCAAGCTGGAGGCGACATAGGCATGTACTATAAAAAGGTTGCTATAATGTTGAAATTATAGCAACACTCCCTAGTGGGAGTGCTTTAACAGAGGAGTATGGAGGTTTCAGGAAACACTGGAAACACGTGGAAGCATTTATTCCAACATTCCTTTTCTCACTTTTAATTCATTAACATCTATTAATCCTCAAACTGTCTCAAGAGGTAAGTGAAATTGTCCTTACTTTGTAGGTAAAAATTTGGGTTCAAATCATTTTCTTCATATTGTTGGGATGACAAACATAAACTAGAATGTGAATCTAGACATTTCCAACTCTGAAGGTTAGTCTGTCTCTAATCCAATGAATCACCATAAAACCCGTTACAATCTATACTCTGTCCCTCCTTCCTCAAATCAAAATTTCCTGTGGATAAGTTTCTGAAGAGACGTGCATGCCCCGGTTGGCTGCATTCTTCAACCCACAGTACCAGCTTTGGATTCTGACTAGGAAATGGCAAAGGAAATGGCTTTGAACCCGAATGCTCTGCCATCTTTCACTGGCCAGTGCTGCACTCAGTAGTGGCTATGTGTACAGTTCAAGCCTTCAGTGAAAGAGGCTACCTGTGTGTTTATGTGGTGTATTTTCAGAAGTAGGTGTTTGGCATTAAGTCACCTAATGGAAAATATGTCAGGGTTATCTACAGATAGGTTCTAATGGTGTGTGGTAGTATTTCTTGTGCCTAAATGATTGAGTTGTTTGTAGATAACTCTATTGATTTATTTTGTGACTGAGCTATGGATTTTTCTATGGAGCTTGTGTTTTTTCAGTCTAGTCCATGATCTTCCATATGATGTATTTTTCTAGACTTCTTGAGATAACGTTGATCCGAGTTGCCAGATATAGCAAGTAAAATCAAAGTTCATTTGAATTCCAGATAAACAATGAATGACTTTTTACTACAAGTATGTTTCAAATGCTTATGAAGATATATTCCGGAGAAATTGAAGTTACAGTGTAATTGGGCATTGTATATCCTATCTGGCAACAAGGATGTAATTAACTGGCTCTCAATCTGCCTCCTATTACTCACAAAACTAGAAAACAGATGTTTCTGGCTTCAAGGGTTGACCTACCTCTAATTCAGTTGCTTCTTGCAACAAAGTTATCTGTACTCTGCCATGTTCCTTTCCCTCAGTCAAAGTTTCCTGGGTGGTAATAATGCTGGCAAAGCTCACACTTACCTCATTACTGATTTTTTGTTTCAAGTCAGTTCTAGCCCTTGAGTGTTCCACAGAAAAGTCAGGATTATAGTCCATACTCGGGATCTGCAGGGAGGCCTGGTAATACTGAGTTGTCTCATCTGGAAGGAAGAACAGAAAGGGATGATTTCTGTTTAGGTCACCTGAGTTGTAGAAACATAAGAAGCAGGTGGGATGAAGAATGTTATTGTTATGGACGGGAATGATTTTCCCCCTAAAATCTCATGTACTAGAAGCTTGGGGCCCAGCACAATGGAATTAAAAGTGAGAGGGCCTAGTGGGAGTGGACTGGGGCCCTGTGGAGACAGTAATCTGGTCTACAGGAGTGGGTTAGTTCCATGAAGGGGGATGTATGAAGGAGCAAGCCCCTCCCAGTCTCTTGCTGCATCTTGGGCTCTCACAGCCTCCCCTGTCATCTAGCAGTCCTCTCCACTATGATGCAGCCAGGCTCCTCTCTGGATGCAGCCACCCAGTCCTCCCCCTAGAACCTGGGCCAAACTAAGCTCGTTTTCTTCATAAACATCCAGCTTGAGGCATCTGGCTATTGCAACCCTCAACACCTTGTCAGTCACACAATTGGAGAATTCATAAAAGATGAACATGTACAAGCTGTGCTCAATATCTCTCTCAACCCTTTTTATGATCACATACTTTCCAAGTCACGGTGACTGTCAGTCCTGACCTCAGAGAAATATTACTTGCTAGTGATAATTAACATATTCAAGTATTAACGTATTTTCATAAGCTTATTTCAAAATTAGAATTTCTAAAACAATTTTGCTCTTAACTTATGGAACATTATTTTACCACAAATAATATATCATGTGAATTTATTGTTTTTTAAGAAATACTATTGTAGGAAGCATTCCAAATTTTCAATGTTAGAAATAATATGCATGAAGGTTTATTTTTCAAGTATATGCAAATTTATGCAAAGGAAAACTTTATTCTGAAATATTAAAAAATATTGACTTCAAAATAAATTGTTTTCATCTTCAAATTTTCAAAGTAATACAGTGAGATACATACTTACCATATTCTAAAAAATAAACAAGGAGGCCAATAATTGTTGCCAGAGCCAACACAATGGCTGTAGTAATAAAGACAATCATCCATGGTCTCACTGAATGCGTTCTTCTTTCCAGTATACCTGGCCTGTTGAGAGAGACAGATACATATAAAAAACAAACAGAACTTCAAGATTAACTAATCTTTTTGACCTAGAACACTTTTTCTGGAATTCTTAGCTCACATTTCATTTGGTAATACAGTGTTTCCTTAGTTCATGAACTTAATTTGTCCCAAGATTCTGGAAAAAATGGACATGTTTGTGTTTGTGTGGGAAAGATGGCTACAGTCCACATTAGTCATCCAATGCAGAATTTGCAAACAAAAACAAAACTTTGCCAAATGCTCCTGTTTGTGAACCAAATTGCTTGCAAATAAAAGTGTTCCTAAACTGAGGCACCACTGTATTTTAACATGTTTTCTGTGGAATATTGAAAAAAACAATTAAAACTAGTATTGGCACTCAACTTTATTTTTTCAGCTGACTACTATTTCATATTTCTGGTCCATTATACTAGATACTCTGAGCAAAAAATGCTTTCGTAAGCAAATTGGTGTATTTGCATGTGCTTCAGGTTACAATAAATCTCAGAAAGTGAGAACTTTTTGATCATTTTTCACGTCTTAACAAGAACAGAGGTTCAGAGACTACATTATCAAAACCTTAAAGATAGATATTGAGAGACCTGGAACTAGAAATAGTTCTTGAGCTGCTGCAGATTATTTCTCCATTTTATATTGAAACCTGTGACTCCCATTTATAGAATGTGTAATCTATAAGGATATGAAAAACAAAAAATGGGACAGAGTTAAGAAAATAAAATAGAAGATAAATAAAATCAATTAGCATAACTGGGAAAAGACAGTGTAATGAAGAAGCAAATGGTGATTACTCAGGACTTTGAACCCAGTAACTCTGGATGACATGATAAATATGTATTTCACAGGGCTGCAATACTTCAAGTCTATCATTTTTACAGACAATATTGCATAAGATATGACTACATGTACTTGAGGAAATAGAAAATCATTTTAAAGAAACATATTAAGACTATATCAGTAACAGTGAAATGCATATGTGGTAAAAATCATGGAAGTGCTGTAATGGGCAGCAACTTTTAGCACAACATTTTAAGATAGACAAGCCTCAAAACGTGTCTTGAGAAACATCCTGGAGGGGTTGTAAAGGGTTAACTTTGCAGTTCTGACTTTGTCCTGGAATTCTTCTCCTTGCCTGAATTGCTAAAGTATATATATCATTATGGCCAGAGCCTGACCTGGTCACACGGTGCAAGGTAAACAACTATGGCCAGGCCTAGACATTCCAATCTATTACCATGGAAACCAAAAATGTATATAAGGTGAGAACAAAGGCAGTTAAGTGCCACATTCTCTGGTCGGGAATGGGGGGCAATGACCGATCCAAACTGATCCTAAATTAAAATTAATTAAAACTCCATTTGTTCTGAATGAGTTTTTGAATCCCCTGTGGAGTTTGACCCGATTTCTGATTTTTGCCCCAACAGTGCTATGCAAATGACTGACAAATGGGAAACCCGTGTAGAAACATGACAATGTTCTGTGCACTCTCAGTGTCAGGACCTGATAGGGCAGAAGAGACTCCATTTCCTCCTTTAACTCCGCATTAAGAGAAATCACTTCAGCCCTAGTTGACTCCACTCTTCACCCCCCCCCCCAGTGAGTAATCAGCCCGCTTAAAGGAGAAGAGAGTCATAAAATGGGAACAGAGCCAACAGGACAAATTGGGGATAGACTAAAAGCTATACGGCAATGGCCATCTGGAATCCAGCTGTCCAGCAACTTCTGGGAACTGTAAACGTTGTAACCATTATGTGACGCTCTTGTAAAATTCCCAAAAATGAGGTAGTGGTTACTATGGAAACCTAAGACGTACTTAAACTAGAAGTGAGACCTAGATCGGGGCAGACATCTTCTCTGGCTCATGGTTAGAGACCGACCATCAGCCAGCTCAATAAAGCTTTGTTCATTCCTGCCTTTTCAGTCTCTTGTGAGTGCTCCCATTGGACTTGCTTGCTGCATCAGACCCACAGTCTAGAGACAAAATGTGAATGTACAATTACCGAGCTGAGGCAGGCGAGGGGAGTACCGACATGGATTGTCTAGAGTAATCTGATTTATGGAGGATCTAGACAGGAATGTCGTTCACAGAGTTCAAGGTGCTGATTCTTATTCTGTCAAAATTGGATACGAAGAAGAAGGAATTATCTTTCCTGGGAGTGGTACCTGGCTGTGAAGTGGAAAGTGGGCCCACACTTGACACGTAATTGAAGAGATCACTTGAGTTACTCTTGTGGGCAGCAGTGATCTGGTAAGGCTGAGGATGCCCCGGTATCCTTGAGTTTGGATGAAGGAGAATTCAGAGGCAGTTTCCTATATCCCTAAGCCATCAACTTTTCAGGTGGCGCCAATTCTAAATTCATTTGGGTTTCTGAAAAGATATAGTCACTCGGACTTGCTACTACTTAATCCGTGGCAGAAGAGCATCACAACCTGCAAAGACCCAAAATATCTAGAAGTCCTGGGCACAGGCAAGAGTTGATGACATACTCATCTCCTGTGTTCCTAGAAGACTATGGCAATTGTGAACTCATTCAGTGACATTTATCGTGTGCCTTCTGCATGTCACTTATCTGTTGGAGATAAAAAATGACTAAGTTGTAGTTTCCTGTTCTTAGGGATGTATGTCTAGAGACACATGACATAACCGCTATGATACAGTTAGTTGCATGTCATAATGAAATCATGCCCCAGACTTAAACTATGCCCACATTTTTAATTAAGACTGTCTCTGTTTTCCTCACCGTCTCTCTCTGAGTCAGATGCAGAAAACCATTTATAAAGATGACTTGATTTCCAACAGAATTCTCATCGGCAAAAGACTGTGTTTACCTATTGAACTATTGCTCTTCTCACACCAGAAACCTCACTGTGACTGACTTACAGTCTTACCTAGTGTCACGAGTCAGAAATTCTTTTAGTTTATTTCCTTCACCATGAAGAAACACTCCAAAATACTTATCCCTAGGTTATTTTTTTAATACAATATTTTTCTCCCTGCTTCTTTTGGTACTAACTTAATTTTAACTTAAAACAGTGACTAATTTCCATGCAGACTGTAGACAAGTGAAAGCTTGTGCCTCACGGGTACTTGGCAAGTGTTTGTGTACAAAACAAGAGAATGTGTCATAAAGCAAGAAACTGCTATAAACAATTTGCAATGCAAAATCAGTTTTTTGGAGATGAATTTCTTTGTCCACAGAAAGAGGAGACATAAGATTATATAGCTGGTGTCAAGATAAAATTACAATTTTTACTCTTAAATTTGCTAAAGGACAGTTTGCCCTTTCCTTCTTCAATTTCCCCTTCCCCGATCCTTATAAGTCAGAGAGTTTAACTTAGGGCAGATTACAGCAGTAAGTG
This sequence comes from Dinomys branickii, assembly GCA_004027595.1. NCBI lineage: Eukaryota > Metazoa > Chordata > Mammalia > Rodentia > Dinomyidae > Dinomys > Dinomys branickii. The sequence goes on from PVLD010000219.1 coordinate 290,075, forward strand.
GACTAAACAGGTCCACTGTGGTGCAGGAAAATCAAGTCATAGAAATCTGTTGTGCAAACAAAAGGAAAACCCTACTGACCAATCCTCAGAGTATTCATGCCACCAGGAAGGTGACGGTGACAGGAGTTCCCCATTCATCGAGTCCACATAGAAAACCTCCCATAAAGGGCTGAGCAGTTTTGGAAAGCATTCCTCTTTTAATCCTCCTACCTGCACTTAAATCTGAATTGCTCTTTCTTCATCCCATGGGCAGATGCTTCCTGAAAAGCAACGCTCATCAGAATAGGAAGAACTTTTCTTCCTTTTTAACATCAGTCAGTTTCTTTCAATGTCATAACCTTTTACCACAGCACATGTTCAGATCCTGTCCTCTTAGGTCTCCTAGAATATGTGGTTTTTCCTGGAGATTTTCAAATACTGTAGCTAAAAATGTTGTTGCTCAGTAATTGAAAGGTGAAGAATGAAGGCATTTCTTTCTGCCATAGCACGGGCAAAGATTTGAAAGGCCCTACAAGAGGCTGACTGATGCGGGGACGTAGTGTCTGTCACGATCCTGCCTGAAACCCTGGTCCCCCACTGTTGGCCCGCGGGCCTGCATTCACCCTCCACGTGCCTTGCTTCTTCATCAGTGAGTGGTGAACAGTAATATCCCCTGCAGGGCCATCACAGAGAATAAATGAATCCGTAGTTTAAGTGTGAGAGCACTTACAGCAGTAACTGAAACGGTAAAGACTTTGGAGTTTTATTTATTTTAGTAGTAGTATTTTTAGGCAGTCTAATTTTTAAAAAGTAGATGAGAAGCGATACCATGGTAGTTTGCACAGAGTTGCTATGGCATTAGCTGGTGCAGAGATTGTACTGGATCATGGTCCTGCTGCTTGTGAATGCACCTAGGTGACAGCTGGTACCCAGAACTGTGGAATCCAAGAAGCAAACGGCATATAAACTCTGGCCAGATGAGGGTTACATGGGGAACCAAACAAAGCCCTGCTTGTGTCCATGCAGTGTTCCTATGCTTGAGGGAGGAGGGAAATCATAGCCTGTATGAGAACCCACAGGCTCAGAAGCAGGCGTCTGGTGGTGGACACACATTGGGGCAACCATGAGGAAAGAGTTAGCAGACAAAGGTAAGAAATATAGTAAAGTGTAAAATGAGATGGGTGTATCAAGTTGGAGGTTTTTACTTCATTGATTTGGGAAGAGGAAATAACTGGGAAAATACCAGTAAGAGGTGGAGTCATTATTCATGATAACAGTGGCTTAGTAATGAGGACGGTCAGCATTCTGATTGCACCACCAGACGCAGTGTGACTTTCCTAAAGTGGGTGATGTGGGCACAACTACTAAAGGTATGTGAAAGATTAAATGAGATTTGGGTTTTCTATTTCGTGCTCTGATAAACTGTGTGTCTTGTTTTTATAACCTTACATGATGTAAGTAAGAAAGACATAAGGTTTCATAACCAGAAAGCTGACTCATGTCATAATTAAAATACGATTAACTGGCATTTTAATAGCTAAAGGTTTAAAACGGAATAATCAAAGTCAGAGAGTGTTTTCCTTTACAGCTTTAAATTTACTTGAATTCCCATGAGGAATATATGTTTTTAGAGGAAATTTAGATTATTGAAGTGATTAAAACCTAGTAGAGATCAAAAGATTGTTCAGAACATTGATAGGATTACAGACAGCAAGGCGGGCCAGGCGGCTCCTCACCTTCACTTCTGCCTGTGCTACTCCTTCCTCCCTTCCTCCCTCCCTCCCTTCCTTCCTTCCTTCCTTCCTTCCTTCCTTCCTTCTTTCTTTCTTTCTTTCTTCTTTCTTTCTCTTCCTTCCTTTTTGCTTTTTTTTAAAGTAATGTTTTCAATTAAGCATCATTTGTCATTGATCTACTCTCTTCTTCTGGTCACTTAACATCAAATTTTGACCTCACAAACTAGAGTAGGACATGTTTTGAAAGTTGAAACTTGGAATAAATGCGTTATCTACAAATTTTTTCTAATGAATGCATCCTTCTGTCACTGTATCTGACCACCCAGAAGCAGTTTCTATTTGAAAGATAAATTTTGAAGCTTGGAAATTAACCAGAATCCTTCATGAATTGGAAAGAACTATTTGGAATTGCTGTAGAATTTCCTTTCCTTTTTCATTTTTGGATTGGTCTTTGTTTTTGAGACAAGGTCTCTCCATATAGTTCAGGCAGGCCTTGGACTCACTATGTAGCCCAGACTGGCCTCAGATTAATGACAGTCTTCCCACTTCAGCCTCCTGAGTGCTGGGATTATAGGCACGTGCCACTAGGCCCAGCTTGAGAAGCTTCCCAAGTACCAAGAAAGGAAGGATGAAGACAGATGATGATTTGGAGAGTTCGGGGATAAGAGCCGTGAAGGACTTTTACATTTAATGACCCTTTGAGCCTCTTTGTCGAAGGAGAGGCTTTTTGTCTCTCCCTTCATGTCTTTATTCTCTTTCTCGTTCTTCTTTTCCTTTTCCGATTTCTTGAACAGCTTTTTAAAGATACAATTCTCATATTGGTGTTTTGGGTGCTGACAAGCTGTGTGTGTCTTCTTTTTATCATCCTAAAGCTCATTAATTTTAAGCATATAAATGAATGGTTTAATTACATTCACAAAGTTGTTTGGTCACCGCTACTGTCTACATTTTATGTTGTTTATTAGTTTTAAAGAGACAGGGTCTTACTATGTTGCCAGAGCTCACAGTCCTCCTGCCTCAGCCTTCCAAGCTGGAGTTACAAGCAGGCGCCACCACTCCTAACTTCACAATCTAGCTTTTTAACAGTTCATATTCAGAGATAGAAAGTTTTGTTCATTAACAGTCACTACCTGTTTCCCCCAGCTCTAGGCAACTAAGAGTTTACTTTTTCCTCTATGGACTTGCTTAGTCAGGACAGTTCACTTAAATCGAATTGTATAATGTACGTTCTCTCCCATCTTCATTCATGCTGTAGAACATGGCCAGACTTCCTTTCTTTTTTTTCTACTTCATAAAAAACCCCAAATTTAATAACAAAACAAGAGAAAGACAATAGTTCATGCACCATGAATCATGATCTTACTCAGAATACAAGACAGAGATGAAAAGACTTTCTTACAAAAACAAACACATAATAGCACAAAATGTCCTTTCCAATAACTAAGAGAAACTAGAAGCTTAAGTGAAACAAATTACATAAATGTTAAAATATTTTGAAAGCAGCGGAACAGATGACTCAGGGAATTGTTTTATCTGCCCTCTACTTCCTAAATATCTATCATCTATGTTGATATCTAGATTGATAGGTAGATAGATAGATAGAGGTTGAGTTTCTCGAATAAGAAAAGCCACATGATATTTAAGCTGTGCATCTGACTTATTCACTTGCGTTCTCAGGTTTTATCGTTATTGCCAAGTAATATTCCGTTTCATAAATATTTCCACATTTTATGTATGTATTCAACTGACAGCTCATCTACTTTTTGATGATTATGAATAACCTCTTTTGTAAAAATTCATACTAAGCTTTGTACAGATATGTATTTTTTTTATTTCCTTAGCATATATATCTAGTAGTGGAATGGGCCAGAGAATAATTCTGTGTTTAACCATTTTACCTGCCCATCAACAATGCATATTATAATTTTTCCACAGTCTTGCCAATCCTTTATTTTTTCTTGCTCTCCCTAGAAATTTCTCTCTCGCTTTTCTTCTTTCCATCCATTTCTGCTGTCTTGTTACTTCACTCTCTCTCCCTTAGTCCGTTCCTTTCTTCTTTCCCTCTTTTTTACTTTTTTAGTCATGTTTTAAAGTAGGTATTAATAAAATAATTCACAGGTTTCCACATTACCTGTGCTGTGAAGCTTGAAATCATGTAACAACTCCCTTTCCAGAGAGCCCTTCTCCTAACCAATCTACCTCTGAATTGTTTGCCCCTGTGTCTCTTCATTTTTGTAACACTGTCCTGCCTCAGGCATCAGTGTGTTTCATCTGGACAATCACAGTAGCCATTAACAAACCTATTTCCAGAGAATGCCTTCTCCAATACCTCATATAATGTTGTCAAAACTATTTTCCAAATTGAAGTTCTGCTGATGTGATGTTGTAGTTTAAAAGCCCTGAGATATTTCTCACTGTATGGAGTGTAAAGTTTTTTAGCTAAGTTTTCATTCATTTGTTTGATAAATACAACATCTGAACAAAAACTGCTGTGTGTGTTTAAATTTTAAAAATTTAGAGGAAAATGCACGTAGGCCCCCTCCAAATTCTTTCCCTCGCTTAGAACACACTTGTCCCATTGCTGTTGTCATTTTCTGGAAGTCCTCATTGGTGAATGTCTTTACAAGCCAAGATAAAACAATTTGGTGAGTGCTGCTGCTAGGTGCCATCCAACTGCAAGGCAGCTCATAAAAATACCGCAGTGTGCCCCCAACCACCTCATCCACAGGATCTGTTACCATACAACCACTGGCTGTTCTCCAAAATCAAAATGATGATCAAAATTAAACGTCTTGCTTTGATTCACAACTTTCAGGTGGCCACAACAGTGCAGCTGAAGATGGAAGACTTCCAGAGATGCTTTAGAAAGTGCAGAGAATGCCGGCATCCATGTGTCCAAAGCAAAGGAGAATATTTTAAGGGGGATTCATGGCACTGGGCTTTTCACAGAAACACATTAAAAAAATTTTTTTGTAACATATTTGCCATATTTTTTTTATCATACCCTGTGTTTTCTGGGACCTCATCATGTACTAAAAACTCACATTATTTCCTGGAAAACTGTGGTGAACAATAAAGATCGGATCCTCTACTGTTGTGGAGTTTACTTGTTTTTATCACCAGACTTAAAATTAATCAAAAGAATATTAAGATTAATTAATGAATTTTGATGTAGGATAACTAAATTGACTGGGTGACTTGCCATCAGAGGCCGAGAGGCAGCTGGTACAGGCTGCGCAGCCAGGGAGCCGGGAGTGAGCCCTAAAGAAATGCTGTGAGAGCGGGGAGGTAACTTGGGAGGAGACGGCTCATGATGACCTGAGACAAGAGCAGCCGAGTGTCAGCAGGTTCTGAGCGCTGGATGGGAATGAGCTGGCTGAGCTCCTGGAAGACAGGAATCCAGTGTGGCTGGGCCATGCTGATTCCCAGGAAGGGTGGGGAAAGCCAGCCCCAGAGACAGATAAGAATCAGATTATGGGGGCTTTTGAGACCATTGCAGGTGTGACTCATTCTAAGGACTACACAAGACAGCTTTAAGTATGACAGGGACATGATATCATTTTTAAAAGAAAGTTCTTCCATTTGCTGAGTTGAATTAACTTCTCTTACTGTGGAGGAATTTACTATGGAGTGTGGCCCTTCGCATGTGCTATTCTGTTCTTCCAACTCACTCAGCCCTGTGTTTTACTCACAACACCTACACCAGCCACTACTCCCACCAACACAAATGCCAGTCATCATGTGCTTTTACTCTGCCTTATTTCTGGGCTTGTGTTCTCAGCCTTTCTAGTTGTTGTTACAGTCATGCTCAGGGCAGTGCTCAGGATGATAACTCCTGGCTATGTCATGGAGCTCACACTGCTCTGCTTGCTGCAAAGCCGGTGGAATATAAGAGAAGTGGGAACATATTGGGTAAGTGAAAGATCTGGATTTAGTCCTATCCTCTTACAATTAGTCCAGATTACTTTGGAAAGAAGCAGAAGCCAAGAATTAAGGCAATAGTCAGACATGGTAGTTATGCCTATAATTGTGCTACTTAGGAGGCTGAAGCAGGAAGATTGCTGTGAGCTTGAGGCCAGCCTGGGTTACATAGTGAGTTCAAGACTAGCCTAAATCTATGTAGTGAGACTGCCTCAAGAAAACCCCAAACAGAAAAAAAAAGTAAATTAGGTAATTTAATGAAAATTAAATTACCTAATGAAAATTAAATCTGCACAATGTCTGTGATCTATCTTCTATTAAGAGTGTCGTATCTATAGACCTATTCCATGAGTGTAAACTTCATGTATTATAAACGTGTCCTAATAAAGTGAAATTAAAAACAAGAGGGTTCTGTAGGTTCCTGGTGTCTTATGAGGAAGAAGAAGGCTGATAGCTCTTATTTAGATAGTTGCATTTCTCCCATAAGCTTTATTAAGATATTGGCAAAATTATACATATGTAAGGTTTATACTATGTTTCATGAATGTATACATTGTGAAATTATTACAACTAAGCCAATTAGTATATCTACATCACTGAGTTGGCACTTTTCCAGGTGTGTGGTGATAACACTTAGCAACTACTCTGTCGGAAGATCTCAGGTACACAGCACAGCATACATCGCCATACCGGACATTGCATTTTAGTGCATGCACAGAGCACTAACATGTTTCAGACACTTGAGAGGTGTCCATAGACAACATGGAGATACACAAATCTCTGCATCAGAGAAAAAAAAGGGAAATTTTATGTAATACTGTGCCTGTCTCAGATAAGTCCCCATGGTGTCTCAGCCATAATACTGAACAGAGAAAACATTTCTCTCAAATTACTTTTTTCTTTATATTTTAGTCATAGTCAACTCATTGGAGGTTATATATGTCGAAAAAATGTGTGGGTTGTTATCAGACAGAATTCCTCAATACTTACAAGTCACGTGACTTGGTCTCGTGCACTGCAGCCTGAGATGATTAATTATAAGACGGAGATAATTCCTATAGAGGTAGTAAGAGAAAGAAATAGGAAGTCCTCACACAGTAGCTATCAGGCTTGAGTAAATCAGTGGTTATGACTGACTGTGTAGAACAGAATTAAATGCTTTGAAAAATGTAAACAATAAGTGCTGTGCTCAGGGTGTTGGGGATAATGCAAATCAGCCTCGCTTTCTTTGGAGGATTCCATCAACACTGCAATCAAGGGGCCACTGTCTAGACAATTCTCTTCTCCCTACTTTCCAGTTACTCACCCTAAAGTTTTAGAAGCACAGCATCAGCCAGAGGGGGATTCTGTTGCTTCAGCTGAGTATCAATGGCATTTACACGCATCTGATAAACTACCTTAAATACTGGGCACGCTTTCTGCTTTGCCTGGCACATTTACATCATATACTCAGAGCCTGTGGAAAGTGTCCCCAAGAGTCTGAGGCCACAGAAAAGGCAGGAAGTGGTTATTTCTCAAGTTGCTCCACCTTATTCCAAATGGGTTTGGAAGAAAAAAATGGTAAGGTGAACCACAGATCCCACAAATAGTAATAATGGCAATAATTAATAGCTTTTAATTTATATAGCACTCTACTGTTTACAGTTTCTGAAGTGTTTTAACATGCTCCATAACATTTGATCCACCCAACAAATATGTGCAGTTAATATGGCAAATATTATTATTCTCATTTTCAGTGGAAGCTACTGAGGCTAAAGAGATTTTCCCAAGAGCATAAAAGTAATAATTGGTTGAGCCCACCTAAACTCCATGTCTTTTATTTAATAACATTTCCCTCTGTATAGCCTAGGCCATAGTAAAAAGTTACCATAGTACTCACCAATGCAGCATGTTAGAAAAATACAAGTTTGAGACCAAGAATAAATTTGAAGGAGCAGAATTGTAATAATTTCGCTACTTTCAGCCAAGTCCCAGTAGGTCTGGAAGAACCCCAAGATTCATAAAAGTAGTGTATGAACCCAGTAAGAGCACTAGTACTAGGCAGAGTTGCCATGACACCCGAGGCCTTTAACTGAGCAGTTCAGTACACCTAGTGAAAAAGGCATGCTTGGGTCACGTGGTCTTCACCTGGTGCTCAAGGCACCCTTGACACTTGACTGTATGGGCTGTGACCTTTCAAACCACAAAAGACAGAGAGTCCAGGAGACAATTTTTCCTTTCAAAAAAGCTAAACTTTTTGGTGAGGGAGGCTAATTCATTTACAAACACAACAAAATAAGCTAGTGTAATGGGTCTAGTCTCAGATATCTAAATTGGCACACAAGTCAAAAAGAAAGGACAGTAGAAGTACCAATAACTTTATGAGTTTGTGAAGGGAGAGAGAGAGAAGTCATCCCAGTATGCAGAGTTAATAGAGGATATTTTTTTTCTTGTAGATGGAACATTTTTTATTATAATTACAATGACAAAAACTCATCGTTAGATATTCTGAGGTTGAGAGGGGGCTTGAGTTCAAAGCATGTTTACATAATTATGGATTAGAAACTCTTAGGTCCGCTTGTATGACATTTTATTTCACGTAGGTCAAGGATGGTCACGTATTGACATTTTTACACGGTTTTACACAGTAGATTGGGAACCTAATCTACTGTAAACATCCTCTTGAAATTATGAATCCATGCAGCTAGAGATGTTGCTGGTATGAAGAAGTTGAAGGAATTCTCATCTAAATGATCAATCACCTTCTTTCTTTGAAGTAGTAGAATGTGAGAGGGAAAGAGATAAGAATTGAAAATTTGAGGAAGCTGGAGAAATTGGAATAGTTATTGTGGAAAATAGACAAAGAGGATTATGAATGCAGGGGCAGAGTTCTGGGCTTGAATAAATAAGTAACCCTTGAACATTTGTGAAGCGCTCTGGGCAGAGATGAACAAACTTTCGGATAGGTATATTTTATCTAGATTGCAGCTAGTATGAATGATGGGAGAGACAAGATGCAAGCGAATGTAGTGAAGCTTAAAACGTCATTAAAGAATTTGTTTAAACGAGGAACCTATTGATCACAAGAAAAAAAAATATGAGCAATGAATTTGCATGTGCGCATGCCCTTGTGAGTGTTGGGGTGGCTGTTGATACATCTGAAGAATTTAAAAAATTAGAATAACTGAGGTTTTTAATACTCTGATACATCAGAAGACTGTAAGAAGGAAGTTTAGAACAGTAATAGAATCTAAAGTTATGATTCAGATAGAATAATTCCAAGTCATAACAAAGCCAGGGTGTGGATCTGAGAGCAGTACTTGAAGAGACGCTGATACAGACAGGAAGACTAAGGAAATGAATAACTTCTACTACAAGGCCCAGAAGCTACATAGGGTAAATGTAAACTTGTTACAGAAAATGGTATAGAAGTACAGCAAGTGTAATAAATAGGGAGTATCTGAGTGTAGCACTGAGAAAAGGGGAGTGGAGAGTAGAATTGTGTGAACCTCAAAGGAACAAGACAATTTCACAAGGTCATGCGGAGTAATGGTCTAAAGAAAACAAACACCACATCTTAATCATGAAGTACCTTGCAGTGTGCAAGAATGAGAAACCCTTATTGGAGAAAGCCATTAAAAAGCCTATGTCTTGAGGAAACAATTATGTTTCAATTATTCAGGAGATTAAAGGGAATAGACAATGTGAAAAGAAACTTAGAGTATAGAATGTTTTGTTAATTGTGTGGTGCCATATCAGGCAGAAATTGTGGAAGTGTGCAGAAAATAATTTAAGGAAACAATTTTCATGTTGTGCAAAAATTAGCCAGAAAAATTGTTTCTACAGAGAATAATATTTCCAATATACCAATAAGTAAATAATTTTTCCAGTGTGTGTTGACAATTTTAAAAAGGAATACATTTAAAGGAAAGATTATCATAACATTGTCCTGTAAAACTTTGTAATCATAAATTAACACAGGAATATTTGTGTCTTGCCTTATGACTTAAAAAGAACATATGAATGTGTGTATGTGTACTTGTGTGAGTACACTTGTATGCATGCATATGTGTATGTTCTTGTAGGCCTCTAATTGTGTTTTTAAACTTGGGATTATGCTACTTCAGGAGAAATAACTGCTCTTGCTCTATTTGTGGGCCTTCTCTCCTCTGTTTTTTTCCACTTAGTCCTACATACAATATGGAGGGGCCAACTGAAAAAATCCTGAAAGTGGAAGTAACCAGGAATAGAGACACCTAAATGATTTCGTGGTCTGTGGACCAGATGTAGGTCTTTTGCTTTTCCCAGATTTCTACTTCAATCTATTTTCGTGGATTCTTCCTTTGTATCATTTGTCTCATTACCTTTTTTCTGCTTTCTTTTGCCTTTAATCAGTTATAATATGGAACTGACAATCATATAAACCTTAACAGAAATGTAATTCAAGTTATAGACCCCCCCCCAGTGTCAAGTATGGTTCTAGGCACATAATAATAGTACTTGAAAAAATGTGTAACTATTAAGAAAAGATGGATTAATTGAATTATCTCTATTTGTGTGGCATCATCAATTTCCCCATAGATTGGTGATCCCCTTAAGTAAAAATAAAAATAACAATATAGTAATAATAATCACTTGTTTCTATTATTAGCCATTTAAAAGTAAATACTAATGTATACTAGTCCTATAAATTTATAAGACAAATTAACATGAAAAGGGTTTTTCGTACTCATTTTATTTTGTCTTTCAACAAAATAAAACAATTTCTGACTATAGGGTGGGCAGGTGGAAAGTGGAACATTTTAAATGATTGGAAATAATTAAATCTGTTAGAGGAATTGAGTTCTGGAAAACCACTTGTGTCTAATTAAATTTTGTGTAGCTATATACACTGGTTACTAACGAAAAAGTGTTACTGTGGCCATGCATTATAAGAAAAGGCATTTACAGTCTCCTCCTAATTTATCTCCTTTTTATAGATAAAGAATTGATGTTGAATGCTGAAAAAATATTTTTTATAGGTGGGGTCAGACAGGAAAATGAAAACTAAATGTTTAAGATTTATTCTTTATAGACTTCTAAATCTAATTCTAACATGAAATATTAGATCATTTATTTCCTACTCACTCTCTATATGCTATGTAAAAATCGCTCAGATTTTTCTTAATTGTTTAGTTTAAAAAGTAAAGCATTTCTTGCAGAACATTAAAATTCTTAACTTTTAAAAAATTTCAGTTATATTTATCAATTTCGGAATGAGGGTTAAAATATAATACTTCCTTTATAACTTAGATATTTCCTGTTTTTTTCTATATTGATTTAATGCATAATTTAGCAGGATGACAAGGACCATTATGCATTCTGAACTCCGGTGAGGTGAGCACCATTCTTCCTTGTCCCATTGTTTGCATAGAATTACAAATTATTTCAACATCTCCGCTTTTCCATTTATCTTTCAATCATTATTTCACTGTCATGCTGTTTTTCAATTAAATTCCAACACTAAATTAAATTTTAATTTAATCCAATATTAGATTTTTTTATCCTAAATTTAAAATCATTAACACGGTTGCCTGAAATAGAGTATTAATATCATCATGTCATTATTTTCTCCAAGCAAAGAAGAGAAAAAAAATGATTACATTGTCAGCTCAGAATAATTTCTAGTTTGAACTGGAGACCAAACTAATGGCAAACAAATCTTTCAAATATGAAATAAAACTGAACTTACTGATACATGTACTCTGTTGAGAAGACAAACTCCTCTACCTTCCTGCTGCTTTGTGATTTCCTCTCCGATAAGCAGGATCCTGAGTATTCTTTCAGACTTGTGAACTGACTGCAGTTAAGACTACTTAGGGATCTGGAAAAAACTAGTTTAACAAGTCGGGATGTTTAAATGTTAACCAATAGCATGGTTCCAGGCAAAGAATCACTTGATAAGTCTTTGTTACAGGAAATAAGAATTTCCTGGTTCTGGCCGATTAAAAAGTGAAACAACATCAAGCCCCAAACCTAAGCAACACCCTTAGGTATTATGAGAAATTTTGTATTTGTCTTTCTAGGGGTGGCACTCCGCCTTCTGAGTCAGGACAAGCCTGGTCTCGGGCCTGGCTGTTCATCTCTTTCAGGTATAGTCATGAGACAGCATTAGTGGTTTTCATGAATTCTTGCATGGACCTTGACTAGCTTTTCTTAGTGCAACTGTGCATGTTTTTATTAAATCTGGCCCAGTATTATAGACAGCTAAGTTAGGTAGAAATATTATAGGCAGTCAGATAGGACAGGGGGCCCTCAAGAAAGTCAGTGCAAAAGATGAAAATACCTTACAGCTGTGGTCTGAGGCATATCTGCTGGAGGGCAGGCCTCAGGGTAAAGATGGAATGACCAGGCCTACTTACTTCCCCAGGGCTAAAATGATGGTCATCATCTGATCCAATAGGGCTGAGGTGCACACCAGGCACCCTGGTGGGTGACCAAGACCTCAGCATGGATCACTTCCTAAATAACAGTCTTGTTCTTTCCATGTACCCTTGCTACATGACTGCTTCCACACTGGATCAATACTTCCTAAGCTGCTACACTTGTAACCTCATTAGTTGATCCTGGTTTTGTCCCATATTGTACCCTCCTCATGACTTTGTACCCACCTAGTGGTTTTGCTCTGTAAAACTTCCTCTGTGAAGTGGGGTCCACAGCAACCCCTTTTGTGCCTCTTCCTGTCTCTCAGGAGCTAACCCTCTCAAAATGTTTGGATGATTTTCACTGCATGAAAGTGTCTGACTGAAGTATCTAGGAAGGATCTGTGTTGTGTTAGGGATGAAGAGGATGAGTAATAATTGAGAACGAAAGGATCAGAGCAGGAGAACACAGGAAGTAGAAGTGGTGATTTGTTTGGGGAAACAGTCTGAGAGGGTTTCTTGTAGCCATAGATCTTAGATTATGATGTCAAGGAAGGAAGAGGGTGAATAATGGGAAAGATGAGAGGAAGTTGTTTTGCAAGCTTGGTCAGTAAGGACCAATTTTTCATGCAGAAAGCAGGGCTGTTCCTCTTGTGTTCATTGTTCTTTGAGTAGAGTTATTTCTTGGGTGAGTAAGAAGGTGTTATGGTTGATACATTGTGTCAACTTGGGGAGTCTAGAGGTTGGCCTGAATGACTCAGCAGGAAGCCAGGGTGCTTACTTTGTATACATCCTGAGCCTGTGGAAGAGGAGGGCATGGAGATTGTGTGAGAGCTACACTGTGCTCTAAGTGGGGGGTAGCCTATTTACAATGTAAGGGAAGGAAAGAGGCTGCTTGCTGCCATTCCTCCCTTTTGCTGGTCGTTTTTGGAGTGCTCTTCCCCCATGAACGTTTGCCTTCTGCCATGTGCCACTCTGTCTCAGAACCAGCCAAGTATGGACTGAAACCTCCACAAATTGTAAGCTAAATAAACCTTTCCTTCCTTCATTTTGGGTGTTGGATATTTTGCTCAGCAACAAGAGAAAAATAACCAAGACAGAAGGTATAATGGGAACAGGAAGTAGAACAAAGAGAGAGTTGGTAGCTTCCTGTTTTGTTACTCTATCTCATTACCTCCACAAATTATTTGTCTGAGATATTCATCCCAGGAGTTAGGTCTCTGATGGCTCTTGCAGTGAATGACAGCAACTCTGAGAGGTGGAAGACGCACCTGAGAAGGTCTTGAATTAAAGGCCACTTTGTACAGGAGCATTAAGAAACCTCATTTCACAGCAGATTTACCTATGTTTGAGTGTATTACATTAGATGCATATGTGGAATCTGTGTAACTGTTGATGGCTTTATCTTTTGTGAGAGAGAGTTCTAGTGAGTGTGATGAGTCCCTATGGAGAGGGCTGCCACCTCGATTACCTTTCAGGGAGATTAGGAGAACTGGCCATCGTGGTAGCTTTCAATGACCTTGCCTGGGAAGTGGTGGTCTTTGAAGTGCCCCATGAATAAGCCAGGTAGCAGACCCTGGAATATGTAACAAGGTTATGTGATGGAAGGGGGTGAGAGTAAAATCAAGGAGCTCAGTGGACTCATGCTGGGGGCAGAGTCTTGGAAGTCTGGCATTGGGAGGAATTTGGCAGGGTTTAAAACAGATGAGCAGCAGAAGTTACCAGGGTAGTAAGATCTGAGAGTGTAGGACTTGAACTCAGGCAGGAGAGATAAGGGGGAAGGCATGATGGCTGGGAAGGTCGGAGGAGCTGTATGAAGAGTGCACCTGGAGGGGCTGGCAGAGAGTCACCCTTTGGCCTTAGGGATAGAGTGCAGCTGACCCTAAGACCTATAAACAGAGAGGCCACCCTTTATTACATGGTCCAGTTGTTTGGATAAATAGACAACAGGCTGGAGAAAGTCTCTAGCTTGCTGTGCCAGTAGCCCTAATGTTTGTCCTTTTCTGCTGGTTAGAAATAGAAAGAAAGGTTTGTTAGGATTGGGTAGGACCAAAGCTTTGGTCCCTGCCTGAGAGCCCCAAATCTTTTTCTGGCACTCTTTCTCAGCAATCTCCATGGAAGCTTCACAGAGGAGTTTTGCAGTGAATGAGAAATTTGGGGTCTGAAGCCTAAAATAGCTAAGAAGCCCCAGAAGACAAGGGAGAGTTTCCAGACACACTTATCTCTGGCTGATGATTGTAAAAATATCACATGCTTATCCGTGTACCATGTACTTGAGAAATATACTCTACTGTATGCTTGAGAGATGTACTCCTTATGAGAGTGTTACTCACACATACTGCCTGCTGAAGAAATCCTCAACAGACCTTGTCCACTTCCCAGAAACAAAAACTGAGACCCTGATTGGCCTAGATTACACCAATCAGTAAAACAGTTATTTTTAGAACCAGCTACCCCTATAAATATGAAGCATACCTCAGACTCCCTAGGCATCCTGAGTGGGATGTGCTCTGTCTAGAAGCTCATCTTGCTATTAAGATAGCTCCTTTTCTGCTTCCTCTTCCACACTTCGGGGCCAGGGATATGGCTCAGCAGCACAGCACCTACCTGGCAAGAGTAAGGTCCTGAGTTTGATTTCTGGTGCCAAATAAATAAATAAATAAATAAACTTTTATTTTACATCATATCAGTCTTGACTCCATTTCCTACTCTTCTCCAGGGAGGACTGGGACCTGCAGAGAGGCTGAGGGTCACTGTGGGGGAACCCTGAGCCCCTCCTCAGAGACCTCCCCAACCAGAGAAAACACTTTTGTCTCCAAGAATTTAAGAAGAGAGTCTGTGCTATGGAGTCATTTTAGAGGGGCTGCAAAACAAAGTCACTGACAAATCAGAGTAGGCATCTGGGGTGAGTGTGAAGGGCTGGGGTGCTCTAGTAAGGCCTGGCCGAAGTGGGGGTATCCAAAAATCCCTGGAGAAGAACTGTCCATGTGAGCTATTTGGTGAAGAAAGATGTGGGGCCTGTTCATGCAAACGTGGAAAGCTGCTGGGAACCAGGGCTGAGCGCAGTGGTAAGGAAGGCATGTTTGAGATCTAGACCAGTGTCCCTGTCCAGGCTCAATCACTCACTGTGCTTTTCTTTACTTCAGTTTTACAGCCAATATTTGCATCTATTTTTCCATCTGTCCCTCATTTTAAGAAAAGTTTTTAGCAAAATAAAAACATATGACTTATGAATAATAGTTATAAGTAACATACATACATATATATATATATATATATAGAGAGAGAGAGAGAGAGAGAGAGAGAGGGAGAGAAGAGAGAGAGAACTGTTTAAAATGACCAAGAAATAAAATATTCTAGCCTGCAGCACTAGCACTCTGGGAAGCTGAGGTGGGAGAACTGAAAATTTGAGGCTAGTTTGAGTTAGTGTAGCCCTGTGTCAACACAGAAATTTTAAAAAGGACTAAAATTTAACTTAATGCGAAGGCCTTGAGTCCAATCCACTGTACCTCAAGCAAAAAAATGTATATTGTTGTCAACTTTCTGTTCTACTTAAAACAACAGCCGTTTATTATCCATTTTTCTTTTCATTTTTATTCTCTAAGTCAGACATCTAGGGAAACTCAGCTAGGTTTTCTGTTAAAAGTCTTAAAGACTGAAAGCAAGTACCTGGCTGGGATTTTGCCCAGAGGGAGTGATGAAGCATTGTTTCCAAGCCCTTGAAGCTTATTGGCAGAGCGCTTCCTTAGGACAGGACCGAGCAGCCTGTAGCTTGCCGTCAGTCCCTGGTGTCCTCAGCCTCTGTATTCCTGGACACAGGACGCCTCCGACTTCAAAAATGCAAAGTGTGTATCTTTTCACACTTGGAATCTCTCCAACATTTTTCTACTAGGAAAAGATCTACTGAGGCGCACTCCCAGAGAACTGCCTTACCTCTTCCGTCATGCGAGCTTGAAGTAAGAACGTGATATCCCTGTCTCTTCACCCCTGAATCTACCAAGGTTTTAATCTTAGACCTCCCAGCTAACAGGGAAAAGTAAGTGTTGTTTTGATGTAGAAGCCTTAACATACTAAAATCATAACTTCAATCACATCTACAAATCTCTCTTGCTTGTACTTATCTCATCATGGCCATGAGAGGATAAAAGCAGAAACTCCTAGAAGACCATTTCAGAATTCTGTCTGCTGTAATACCAAAACAAGACACTAGTTTCTATGCTTTAAACTATATAGTCACTAATGTTGGCTAGTTTTAGTGAATAGTTGATATTCATATTCCAAGGGTATGTTAAATTGACAAAACCATTTTGGCAAGCACATTCGTTTCAGGTGATAAGGAAAAAAGTGTCATCACAGAGATTGGGTGGAACATGGGACATCACAGTAGTTTACAGAACTTCTTTAAAGACTACAGTGAGGTGTGGCATTGAAACTGGACAAGGAAAAGCCAAGATAGGGATGTAAAATATAAAATAGATAGAGGAGGGTGATGAAATTCTCATATGTCAAGAAAATAGATATTACCTTTACCCTAAATGTCAAAAGCTCTTGATCACTTTTTCTGTACCACGTCCGTGACCGTCATTAGCAGTCTGGGGATGATTATGTGCTTCATCTCACAATGATGTCTTCACATGGATTTCAAAAATACACATGAAAACATAGTAGTAAAAATATTTTGAAATTTATAATAAAATAATGAATATGCTTCTCTGCCAAAAATTTAATAATAAATTAACAATAAAAATAACTTATAAATGAAAACAATAAAAATAACTTATAACAATAAAATAAAACAATAAAAATAACATAAATTCAAAATTGTGAAAATTATGATCATATTTTGCTATATATACAACTGTTGAATGAAATTTTAAAAATGTATCATTTCTCTTGGTGACATGCACTGGTGCAAATTCAGCTACTGCTTTTCTGTGTGTAACTTTTTTATAATTTAAAGAAACACTAAATTTCTGTTACACCTTACTAGAAATGGAGACAAATGTATTTTTTCCACATAACTTGCTATTTCCACATAACCCAACAAGTATACCTGCTTTGACAGCTGAGGTTAAGTACACCTGCTTTAAGAGCTAGAGAGCCCCTTAATCTGTGGGCAGCCACCAAGCTGCATTCTCCTGAGAAGTGGAGCCCCTTGCCTCAATCTTTCCCTGATCTCTCCTTCAGCCATGTCCACTGAGATATGCAGAGCTGGCTATAGCAACAGATGATCCCTTAATTGTCTAAAAGAATGTGATGGAGTCTGGCAGAAATACCAGTATGTCTAATTACAGTACATAGGCAAGAATTGCACCCCTGCTGTTGGCTAGAATAGGGGCTGCAGCAGGAGCCTGTGAGATTGCAAGGTTAAAATATGAGGTAACATCTCAGCTGAGGCCATGGGTCTCAGAGAGAATTATACCTTCCTGGCAATAAAGGTGCCAGCTTCACATACATCAAACTTTCCAGTGTATTGCTAATTGGAGGCCTGTGTGCCTGGTACAAAACTGCTGTTTCTTCTTACATTAGGGATGGTGACTTTTAGCATATCATTTTAAGATAGAATAATTCTAGTCTTAGTGCAAGCCTCAAACTGTGTCTTGATAAACATCCTGGAGGGGTTGTAAAGGGTTAACTTTGCAGTCCTGACTTTGCTCGGGAGCGCTTCTCCAAAGACAAACCTTGCCTGGGTTGTTTCATCCCTTCCCTGGCCCTAGATAAACACTGTAACCATAAAGGAAATGTGTGGTTATCTAAACGGGGACATGTAGAATACACCGGAGCCTGACCCTATCACATGGCACAAGGAAAACAACTGTGGCCAGGGCTACAACATTCCAATCTGTTACCACAGAAATAAAAAATGTATATAAAGTGGGAATGAAGGCAGTTAATGGCCCACACTTCTGATCGGCAAATCAGGGATCAGAGGTGACCGGTCCAAATTATTTCATTAAATTAAATTTTAAAAACTTCATTTGTTCTGAATGACTTCTTTGATTTCCTGAGGAATTCAGCCCAATTTTTGCTGAAACACTTACACCCCAATGCCTGGAAAGCTCCTTTTCCCTAGCACTCTGCTGTAATCCCTACCCACCACCCTGATGGATACCAATAAAAACCATGAGCTTTTGGACTTGTGGTCTTCTGTTCTGCAGAGAACAATGGTCACTCCAGAGCTTCTTAAGGGCAAAGCTTTCTCTGTGTCTTTATTTTGTGTCTGTGTGCCATGTTGCCAGGTGAGACACCTGCCCCCTCTGTGGGGATTTTGGGATTAATCTATTTTGTGTTGCTGTAAAGTACCATACATTATTTTATTAATAAAAACAGACTACTTGGCTTATGATTCTGGAGGCAGGGAAGGCAAGTGCGGGTATCTTCTCAGTATCTGCTGAGGCCTACTCGCTGTGCTGATGGAAAGTGAGAAGGGCAAGCATCATGCCAAATGACGAGCAAGAACTGGACTCACTGTTAGAATGAAGTACTCCTGTAATAGCTTACCTAATCGAGGGAAACATTAACTTATCTCTGAGGGCCACACCCACATGATATAGTAATCCCCACTGGGTCCCCCCTGAGGTCACTGAAATTTGGAAGATACCTTCAAGCCACAGAGGGGACGCTGACGGTATTTGAAACTAGCGCTAAAGAATGACCAGGTCAAGATAGGAGAAGGAAGACCATCGAGAATTTTCAAGCAGATCAGTGACTCTAGGAGTCCAGACAGAGTGGTAGCCACAGCCATGCAGAGGAGAGGTTCACAGGTGGGGAAGCAGAAACTATTGACGGGGAAAGGCAGATGCAAACGTCTATGCTGCTGTCGAGGTCCGTACCGTGGTGTTTAGAGGCACGTGCTCTGGAGACACTCCTTCCACCTTCCCTCTCACCATTCCTTTTCTCCTATGATAGAAGAAAGTTAAAAATGTTTATAGCCTGATTAGAAAGAAGCAGATGAAAAAGTGTGTGTGTGTGTGTGTGTGTGTGTGTGTGTGTGTGTGTGTGTGTAAGAGAGAGAGAGAGAGAATGGGGGATGGGAGAAAGTGAGTGATTAAAATCTAGGGCAAAACAGAGAAAAGTAGTAAAACAGATGATTGTGCCCTTTAACATAAAGACTTTGATGGGGCAGAGGGAAGGAGGCAAACAACATGTAAAGGTACAAACACAGTGTGAGAGTGAGGTTGTGGAAATTTTGATAATTTTATCTGTTCTTTATTTTTTCAATGTAGTTATAGTGTAACATAGTGACTGCTGATGGTGAGGGAAATGTTGCTCTGTTGGAACATCTACTGAGGAGAAATGGGAAGATATATTTTCACAAGAGAAGTAAAATAACTGTATGGTGTCATTAATAGTACACCAGAAATGAGAGATCTCAAATTTCTGATGGTATTGCTATATTGACTGAATTTTCTCCAACTTTGCTCATTACTTTCAGGCATGAGAGAAGATGCGTTGACCTCTGGGATTAACCTAGGACTGGGAGTTAGCTGGTTTTGTGGGCTGCAAGCTAATGACCATGATAATGATTGGAAAATAGTTTGTACTATTTACAATGCAGCCTAATAGGTTTGTATGGAAGGAAGTGTGCTCTTTAGGAGACAGATGATATGGAGAGCCTGAAAGATATAACAGAAAGGAAAATCAGACGTCTAGAGTGTGATAGAAGTTAAAATCATTTGGGTTTTGGATTTACAACACCAAGGAACTGAGGGTAAGTATGGATTGTCCGCTTGGATGCTGGCACTGACCGCATGAAGACAGGCATTTGATGGAGAGGTCTATTTCAAGTCAGTTGCCCAGAACCTCAACAAATGTGAGAGGTGAGCAAGAGGTTGGCTGTACCTATGAAGGGCAAGATGTGTGCAGATGGAAGCACGAGCCTCAAATAAATCTGTACTCATGCGCAGCAAGCAGTATTGGAAGGCTACATTAACATTTGACAGTTCTTATTTGGGAGGTGGAGGAATTATGCCTGAGTATTAGCACCAAGAAGAGAAGCAATCCCTTGAGACAGATAAAATGAAGTGATGTTTTAGAAAGTAACACCTACACTTAATAAGATAACGGGGCAGCGCCCCACGCAGAGCTGGTAAGGAAAAAGCACGGTATAGAGATATTAAACGAGAAGGGAAGAAGGAAAGAGCAGTGTGCGGAGGAGAGGGGAGAAACCACACACATAGCAGCACAAGCGGAGTAGCGGAAGGTCTTCATCTAGGGCCTCAACAAGGTTTGTAGAGCGTGAAAGGGGAAGATGCCATACTTGAAGTTCTTGGCCTTTGTCGAAAATTACATAGATAGCGGATTAACCTGATGTTCTGGGCAGTGTCTCTACGATACCACTATTTGACATGTCATCTGAATGGTAGCCATTAAAACTGATGGTCATGCGAAAAATATGATCATTATGTACACACACACATACATAAAATATAATCGCAGGAAAAAACATAATAATATACCTGTTATTATGTAATTTGCAAATATATGTGTGTATATATATGCAAGGATTAGAAGATAAAAATAGTGTTTTAAACTAGTATCACTGCAATGTGTCTTTAATTATTTAAAAAGTAATAAATCATTTGTTTCCTTCAGTTTTTAAAAAACATTATTTTTAATTTCAGCTATTTTCTTTTATCTTTTCTTTTCGAGACAGGGTCTGACTTTGCAGTTCAGGCTGGCCTTAAGCTCACCTTGTAGTTCCAGGCTGGTCTTGAACTCACAAAGTTCCCCCTGCCTCAGCTTCCTGAGGGCTGGAATTACAGACATGCATCACTACACAAAACTCAGCTATTTTCTTTTTTGCTTTTTACTGTCCCTGATTTTTTAAATTTTATTTTTAAAGATAAAAGAATCAAAACATATTCACAAACACAGAAACGTAAACAAAACAACATAAAAACAATAAAAATAACACAGAATTTCAGACAAGGTGATAAGAAATTCACAATGGTTGTTGTATTACATATTGTTATCTTCGTATTGGTTACTCAGATAAACAAATATAGATGTGTAAGCATGATCAAACAAATATCGACTCTCTCAAGAAAGCAACCGAAATTAGTAGTACAATTATCCCAGCATTTTGTGTATTTTCTTTAATGAAACTTTTTATCAAGTAGTGTGACTTAGCAGTCGTCTCTCTGATGGTTTCCTTTCAATCTCAGATTCTGTTTATTTTCTTCTCCACTCATAACTACTGTAGTTTCTTTCTTCATAGTGCAGCTGTACTTGAACATTCAACTTTCTCACTTTCGTCTGAAGAGTATATATTGTAGGAAAATATTAGTGGTTTGGAAAATTTAGTCCAAGAATTGAGGAATGTCCACCTAGATCTAAACAGAAAGATATAGTCTTGAAGTTCAATAGAAGTGACTAGTTTTGAATATAGATGCAAAATTGTTATTGAAACCATAAATACGGCAGTTCTATATGCTTATGAAAATTTTCCAAATACATCCAAAATTTTTTAGATGTATTTAGAAGGGGGCATTTAAATATTTTCAATGGTAATTTCTTGAGTTTGGGAGTGAAAACAAGACAATTTCTTTATCTTCAATATTACATTTTAAAAGAGCGGTTGGAAAGATAGATTCTGACAACGGAAAAAAATGTATTAAAAATAGAATTTTATAGAAAACCAATGACATGTGTTTAGAATATTCTCTATTGCATAGCTGTGCAGCTTAAATTAAGAAACCTTCAATAATTTAGAACACAGGCAAAAGAATTTTTTGCTATACACTGAATCTGGAATGGTTTTGTATTTTCCATTGCAAGCTACATAATAGCATTGGAAAAGGTCCAACTGGAGTGATTATAAATTCCTTGGTCATACCATGGAAAAATATGATTAAAATAAAACAAAGCTGGACTATGTTTACTCTTAAAAGTAACAAATTAACAATTTTTTTGAATTGGTTAGTATGTTTCTTTTTTGACATTAACATTAGTCACACCAGATGCGTTGCATGTTTTTGCATGAGACAATGTTAAATACAATTTCTATAAAACAGAAGTATTTGTGATACACACAAAACTGCACAACTTGTAAAGATGCTAATAGTATATAAAATATTCCTTAAAATTTGAAAATCCATGCAGCATTGTCTGTACTGTGCTGATGTAGTTAATATTCTTTACACTTTTATTTTTGGTCCTGGAATCAAACCCAAGGGTTTGCCCATGGTAGGTGAACACCCTTCCACAGACTAACTTTGTACTTTTTGAGCAGATTTTAACTATTCTCTGACTTTTACAATTCAATATGAATGTGTCACAACATCATGAAGTAGATGCTACATTTGATGTATGCTTTTCTTTTTAAAAAATTATGTAAGTATTTTTCTCATTTCTTATTAATTATAGTTAAAATTTAAAGAAAGCAAAAATTAAACTATAAGATAATATTCATTGTAAGCATTTACAAAAGATTTTAATTAACACAGTTTTAGTTTTCTGCAGTTCATGGGCTTCTACAGTTTTGTTTTTAAAACAGATTTTGTGGTGAATCACAAAAATTCAAAGACAAAAAATCTGACACTTCAATAAGGTTCAAAAGCTTTTGCTGCTCATTTTGAAACGTGTATATTTCTGATTTGAGCTATATTAAGGCTTTATATAGGCTCACATACACTTTTAAGTGGGTTCTTGTCTTAATCATAAACTGGTCTGGGCCAACCGACCTAGGTGAAGATCATGTGAACTCAGCTGACTTCACGTGTGTTTGCAAGGAGCACTTTTTTGGCAATTGTCACTTAATTTCTTTGACTTCTAGGACTCTGGTGTTCCTGGATGCTGAACTTCTAGGGCCATACTGTTACCAGAGGAAAGAGCAGACTAGATACAAGAACTTCTGGTTCTGCTCCTTCACTGCTATACCCTGCTGCGTTCTGCATGGCCAGAGGGTCCTGAGGGGGCCAACAGGAGATTAAGCAAAAATGAGACACACAAGAAGAGAAAAGCTGGGACTGGGTGGAACATGGACTTTTGATGGAGAAGCAGCAATGCCATCAGCCCCCAGTGTCTTTATTTATACTCAGTAAAAAGGGGGGTAAGCATGCAATGGGTTTGAAAGTGCAAGGTCTCGGTGTTTTGCTGGGAACATGGACAACACAACATTCTCAGAGCTATTTGTGTCACAGTTAACAGAGAGGAACACTAAGGGGCCAGACACCTGCTGATATGCAACTGAGGTAGAAGTCACCTTGTCTCCATGGTCTGACCCTGGCATTCCATGTCCCTGGGACTGGTTTTGTTCTAGACCCAAGAAGTTCTCTGACCTCTGGTTCAGCTGTGGCTCAGCTTTTCCCCACAGTACTTCACTGTATAACTCTGAAGAACACTCTTGGCCTTGATATCCTTTTATTCATAAAAGGAGATTGATGTAGATAATTTAAATTCTTCCTTGTAATAAAAGTTATGAATCTGACATTAATTTCAGTCTTATAAGTTTATGTTTCATGTCCATGATTACATGAAAGAATACCTCCCACACATTCTTTCTCTGACTTCTATAAAAAGTTTATGCACTTGAAAGGTAGCTTTCAGTAATACGTTTTTGATATCCTTATTATTGTTGAATCATGAATGTATCACTGAGTGATACCAACTATCATCAAAGATTTTTGGTGTGATCTTGCTCTGGTGCTATAAACTAACTCTTTAGTTCTCACAACACCCAAAATTTCACTAAGATTCTGTGGAGATTTAGTTTTGCATTATTGACTATCAGCCGAATAGAGTTGATCTGTCTCTAAGAAAAACAACTCTGACATATTTTTTGGCTTTTTTCCTATGAAAATATTAAGAAATACTACTGTGGTGTCACCACATAAGAGGTAACACCTACTGTTTCTTCACTCATTATTTTAAAACCACGAGTATATTTGAAAAATTCACAGAGCAATAAAACATAAAACAAACTTCTTTATAACATTAATGTATTTTCCACATTATTTGTATTGATATCATTGTACAATCAACCTTACATTTGGGAGAAAATCTTAAGCATTCTTTGACTTTTTCAACTTTATTAGTCATCAGGAATGCCTCACAAAAATACCATGAGGTAGATACCTTAATTTCCCATTAGACAGATGAAAAATATGAAGTAAAAACATTATATGCTTCCCATAACACCATGCAATAATAGGCTAAACTGAAAACAAGATACAAATTGTTTCAAAAGTCCATTTTTCCATTGCTTGGATTTCTTTGTGACCATGTTTCTTCTGTGTTGGTCAGTTTCCTGCTGCTGGGACAGAATAGGGCATCCGCAACTGAGAGGAGGACAGGATTAATTTGGCTCACAGTTTCAGAGAATTCAGTCCATGGTCAGCTGGTTCTAAAGCAGATATATAATTATGCAAGGGAATAGTGAAGGAAAGACTATGAGCTCATGGCAGGGAGGAAGTAGAGCAAGGGAACAATACCAGCAAAAGGTGAGGGACCAGATATACACCCTGAGGTCAGACCTCTGTCACTTAGCTAGAAACACCCAGAAATGTGCTTTATAATCCTCTGGGCATATCCCAAAACCAATTGAATAAACAATCCACCTTACATCACATCCTACCCTTTGTCAACTTTATACTAAGAAACATCTGTTTAAACTATACTTAATCTCCAAATAAACGCAAGGTCATAATTCTCCCTGACATGCTACAACTATCCAACCTATAGCTGAAATATAATAATCCTTTTCCCAAAGTCTCAGAAGTCCCAGTATTGCTGAAGTCCAAGCTAAAGTCTCCTAAGAGACATAAGGCAAACTCTTAGTTGTGAATCCTTGCTTTTTTTTTTTTAAAGTTACAAACCCCAGCATACAATGGCACAAGGTAAACACTCCAATTCAAAATGGGAAGAACGTGGAGAGAGAAAAACATCAGGCCCAAACATTACGGAAGCCCAGCAGGGCAAATATAAAGTCTTATAACTCCATATCCAGCCTCCAGAGCAAATGATGACATACGTATTCCAGAGAGTTTGGGTGGCCTAAACATTATGGCTTTGCTAGTTGCTGCGAGTTGCTAGCTTCTCTCTTAGGCTGGCTCTGCTCACTGCCTGTGATTTTCCTCAGCAGATGTTCCATGTCCCTGACATCTCCAACTTCCTTGTGTTGCTCTTGAACCTTTGTGTTTATTCCCATAGCTTCAAAAACTGTCCTCTCAGGGGGCTTATTGCCTGGCCTTCCAGGCCCTCTTTTGAAGCCTGGTTGGAAGCCTCCATGACTACATAGCTTTTGTAGTCTGCTTTCCAGTAAAACCAATATCACACAGATGACATCAAGGTCTCCTGTTAGGAGAAGCAACAGCCAAGCTCCTCAGACCATACTGTGGCAGCCTCTGAGTGACTGAATGGCTGAACCCAATGAAAGGAATCCTGGGAACCAATTCCCTATGAAGTCTTTCTCAAGTAAGTGTCTAAGGAACTCTCCTTAAGAAAGATGTATACCTTTGCATACTTGTGCCTGTGATGGGTGGAGTCTTGCCATGACTCATGGCATTTCCTATACAAAGTCCTTTGTTTCTTAATATTACTGCTGTTTTGAACAATCACATCTTCTTGGCACCAACTTTATACATGGTTTTATGTTTTTTACATTTTTCTTCTTTACTTTTTGTCCTCAGTTTTCACTATAAGTCTGGCTAAAAGCAGCTAGCAGTGCTGATGCCACAGCCTGAGTGTTGGGATGTCTTGAAATTTCCTGTCCCACATTAATAGGTCTACCACCCTGAATCTCAATCACCCACCAAGTCGCAGGATGTGAACAAAATGAAGACACTTTTTTTCTTTCCAGAGTATAAAACACATGGGAGCTAGTCAAACAGCCAGTGAAATCCTTGTTCCCAATTGAAACCTGAGCCTTGGCTTTACTGTCTGCATTTCTGTCAGCATTGTGGTTCATATGACCTCTGAGCAGAACTACCCATCTACTTGTCATTACAGCAGTCCAGGGCTTCTCCATCCAGCATCTCCAAACTTTTTCCAACACCTCCCTTGAGCCAATTCTAAAGCCTTCTAAACCATATGGCCAAGCATAACCATAGCAATGGCCCTATTTTTCTTACACCAATGTCCTATATTGGTCAGTCTTCCATTGCTTGGACACAATACCCAGAGCACGTACACCTTAGAGGAAGAGAGGGTTAATTTGGCTCAGCTTTTCAGGAGGTTCAGTTCATGGTCAGCAGGCTCCAAGGTAGAAACATCAGTGTGGAAGAGCACAGGAGAGGAAGCTGCTTAGGTCATGTTAGCCAGGAAACAGCACAGAAAAATAGCAGCATGGAGGAAAGTGCAAGTGGCCATTTATGGACCCTAAGGTCACACCTCTATGACCCATCCAGCCACCTCCAGAAGTGTAGCAAACCTATGGCATGTGTGTTACTCGTTTTTCTTTTAGGACAAAAGATGCTAATGTATGAGTTTCTTTTTCTAAATTAAAACCACAGTATTCAGGTTTAATTGCAGTATTTCCGCTTTGCAATAAATAAGTGGGTTATGTGTTGCAGTTTGGGCACCCATCTCTAGAATGTTCACCATCACTGCTAAGTTGATCCCCAAAACCAATCAAACTGGCAATCCACTTTAACTGCTACATGTTCTTATTTGTGTTAAAATGTCACTGAATTGAAGTGAGGGGAAATAGTTAAATTAGTATAAATAGTTTCACAGATTCATTACAGAAAAAGTTATAACAGTCTTATGAAATATAAATAAAATTACACAAAAGCATATATTCATTATTATAGAATTTACATCAGGAAAAATGATTTGCTTTGGAGACAGATTTGCTTTCCTGTATCTACCAAAAGAGATTCCATTAACTTTACTATAAAAGGTCCGCATGACTCAAGTCCATCTTTAAAACACTAAATATTCTTTGGGAAGATTCAGATGTTTCTTTGCTATATGCAGGTATAAGAATGTATAATAAGTAACTGTAAGAATTTTAAGTTTCTGACTCTCCTTTTCCTGATGATCTCCAGTTATTACAAGTCATTAGCTCAGAATTTGATAAAATTTACTTTTTAAAAGGGAAGTGTGCATGATTGAGCCTTTTAAGTTTATGATATATTACTGAGATATAACAACTAGGATATTTTTAGTTATATTTATCTTGTTTACACATATTACATATAATATATACGTGTAAAGAAACAAAAGTTTAAATCATTAAAAACATGAATACACCAGATTTTTTCTCTGACAATTCAGAGCAAAAAATTGAGATCTCACATTTGAGGGTTGAAAGTGAGTTCAGAGGCTCTCTGCCATCAAAAGCATGGCAACTGGTAACTCGTTAGCACTTAGCACAAACCTGGCTCTGAGCTGAGTGCTTTACACAAGTCAGCTCTCCCGGCTGACATTGTGATAGACCTTTCAGAGAGCTGCGAACTTAACAATAGCACCACTTGCCAAATTCTGATCCAGATATTTCTAAATAAGTGGCTGGATACCTCATTCCATCAAAAATTTAGAGTGCTTTTCCTATTAGTAATCATTTGCAACCAATGGTATTAGCAATTGTTCTTTTTTATCCTTCTTTTACTCATGGGAAAATGTTCCCAAGAGTCTCCTTCCTCTTCTTGCAGGGCTGGTGGGAATTGATGTGTAGATAGCAAGACACTCTTAAATAAGAAGTCAGAAATGCTTCTTGTGACACAATGTACTTCTTGAAGCCAGTGCATGAGCACATAACAGTTTTAATGGCAAGTTTTAACGACAGCTCCTGTGGTTAATGATAATGTTCTGTACTGTGGGATGTAAACTCAGGCGAGAGGTCAAGTTACATCGAAGATTATAGGCTCCTCTGTTGTATCCATTCAATGTTTAATCTTCAGTTCCAGAATGTTGAAGCTCCAAATTTTCAGAAAAGACTGCTGTTTAATTTTCACCAGAAAAACCCCAGGTGCTCCAGGTACTGCATGAGGTAAAAATGCGATGGCCTGGCAGCTCCTTGGACCCTATGAACAATGGTGCTCCCCATCTTCCACAGAGAGAAAGTACCTCCAGGCATTCACGTATGAATGAGCACCACAGTTCTCCTTCACTGCGAGGAATCAGTGCTCCCTGTCCCTTGCCGTGTCTTCTTCGTTGTGTCAGAGGGAGAGTTTGTGATATGTGCGCAAAGGCTGCCTCACAGTATTCTGGTCCAGTCCTGAGGAGTTTTTTCACAGCTAGCAAAAGCACCAATTCCAAGTATAGGAATCTAAATAATGTACAAGATGTGGAGTTTTGGATGTAAATCAAGAGCCGCCCATGCTAGATATGAATCTTTGAAGCAATCCAGTGTCGATACTTAGCCACTCTTGTGTAGACCCCAGGCTTTTTAGGAAGAGCACACGACTGTCCCCAACTCACTATACCAACAATATACCAGACGTCATGGTTGTCATAAACCAGAGGTCCACCAGAATCTCCCTGCAATAAAAGCAAATACATATTTGAAATTGTTGACTACTTTAATTTACCAAAATGGTCATTATAATTATTTCTGTTCCACAGATATTTCAAAAAAAAGAAATTAATAAATGCTGACAAAACTGGAAAAAGGATAGAATTAAAAATATTTGTTGGCTTTTAAGTGTACAGATGTCATCAGAAATCTTAGGAAGAGCTATTTTGGTGAAGTAGCAGAGCAAAGACTTCATGGAAATGAAATTGAGGAATCATGGTTTGAGGAATAAATGCGTATTAAGGAAACTGGAATTAATAGATACAGAACCTTTCCACAAATATTTGATACCCAATTGTGTTCTGCGAGTTAGGTTGGGAGGTAACACAAAAAAATACTCAGGGACTCAGGAGTAGATGAAAAGCATGGGGAGAGGAGAAGAAAAGGGAATCCTGGTCAGATAGGGAGAAGGCAATGAGTAAATCTGGAAGCGAGGCAGTTTTTGATGCTAAGACCCAGTATACGATGGGGTTTGAGGAGGCTGAGAAAGAACACAGAACGCTGGAGATGAAGAACTCTAGAAACTGGAAGGCCAACATTTGAACCGGCCAGGGTTTATCTGGCTTTTTAGGTTTAAGATAGAAAACTTTCTGGGTGTTACTGTCAGTTCTATAAAGGAAAGAGAGAGGGCAGGGAGCCAGGCAGGAAAACAACATGATAATAGAGATAAATGACATGCTCTTCGGGGGACAAGTTTCTCTGTCTTTTGCTTTTTTTAAAATTTCATTTAAGAAAATAACAACAGATCATAAAACTAATTATGTGAGCCAAAATTATGGAGCAGAATTTAGTTTCCTAATTTATAAGTAGGGGTAATTATAATACCACTTGTATCTCATTATATTAAATAAAATATTGTATAAAAAGTGCTTAGTTTTTGTTTGGCACACTGTAAAAACAATAAAATAATATTTGTTTATTGAATAAATTTAGACCTTGATGAATTCAATGCCATTTTTTTCTAGGTAAAATATGTACCAAACTTAGAAATAGTTAATGGTAATGTTCTTTTTAAAGTTTTGACCTTGACTTTGGACTTACCTTACATGCATCTACTTTTCCTTCCATGAAGCCAGCACACAACATCCCTGGAGTTATCAGACCATCATATACATCCGTTTTGTTGCACACAGGTGTACCTATGATCTCTACTCTAGCTTGACGAAGTTTATTTTGTGTAGGTCCTATTACACAAAGAAATAATGTATATTTCAAACACAGTTGCACAGCATGGAAGGGAAGTAAATGACATATTTCCAGGAGCAAAAGCACAAAATTAATTAATTAACTTTAATTATCCCTTAATTTTATTTTCTATGTCTGTTAATTACCTTTCTTTGTTGTGATAAAATACCTGGGAAAACCAACTGAAAGGACAAAAGGTTTATTTTGGCTCACAGTTTCAGAGGTTTCAGTCCATAGTAGGCAGGCTACATTGCTTTGGGTCTGCGGGAAGAAAGAACATCAGGGTGGCCAGAACATGTTTGCTCATTGCCTCGTGTCCAGGAAGCAGAGAGTGAGAATGCACCACAGGAGAAGGGACTGGGGAACATGATATAGACTCCAAGGACTGGCCACCATGGTATTCTCCCTTTAAATAGGTCCTATCTCCTAAATTTTGGGGATTTCTCATAGTATCAAAATTATAAATCCACTAGAGAACTGATCCAATCATGAAGCTCTCATGATCCAATCACCATGCAAAATCTGTCAGCTGCAGACCAAATCTTTAGTTCATGGCCTTTGTAAGACATTTTCATTTCAAACAATAATGATTCCTTAAGTGTGTTCATGCAAGAAACTCTAAATATACATGCCCTAGTTTTATATCATAGAGTGGGTCATATATATATATTATGAACACATTTTTTTTTTTTTTTGCGGTACTGGGGATCGAACTCAGGACCCTGTGCTTGCTAGGCAAGCGCTTATTCCACTGAGCTATATCCCCAGCCCCTTATATATTATGAAAAAGATTATATATGTTGCTTTTTATGAGCTCATACTGATCTTGTCCAACGGGCACATTTTCCATACAGGGAAAACAAGGCCATGGGAATGTATTGATTTACTACAAGCCATGTAGGTAGAAACCAGGACACAGCTGCACAAATCTATTTGCCCTAGTTTATTGTATAGTATGCTGCTCAGGGATGTCTTATAGCATGGAGAATGAAGTGAATGCCTGGTGTGTGCCAGCATTCTGATGCCATTGCAGAACAGGCTGGGTATGAGCACAGGATGCTGCATAACTGTAGGGAAATAGTTAAGGACTTTGAGGGTGGCTGTGGGTGAGTGTTCATGAGCTAGCAGCAAGGGCTGAGAAAATAAAAAGAAAAAAGAATCTCATAATGCTAAGTTGGCCAGGTTTAGGATATTGTGAAAACTTTCAGATTAATACAATTCTATCAAAACAGAGAGAATTAGGTTAAAATGTAATAGCATTTGTCTCTGGGGCTTTTCAAAATGCCCTTCATAGAACCTGATGTAAGTTTTATTTCTCACTTTAGGTCATCACCCTCTTTTAGAGCAAAGTAAAGCAACACTTAGAACCTGAAGGCTCCTATTTTCAATTTTAAAAATTCTTAGACCTGGTATCTTATAATATCCTTAGAAGGTGAGACAGAGACAGAGGAAAAATGCCAATTTTATTAACCAATAAAAATGAAAAATTTTAAAACATTCATAACCTCTTGTCATGTTTGTAACTGTCATAAATTCTTATGAAAATGAGGAAGGACTGAAATAAAGAAAAAAAGGGGCTGTGGGAATGGAGATGAAGAGGGGTGGGAGGCATCAAAAGTGCTTGTAAAAAATGATTAAGGTGTGATACAGATGTGTTTTTTTCAGTTCCCCAAGATGAATGTAACTCTGTAATGCAAACTTATACCAACACAAATGAAAAAATAAAAAAGAGACCTAAGTCTTTGGCAAAAAAAAGACCGTGATTTAAAGTGAATGCTCAACAAAAAGTATTTACGTTTAGGAAGTATACAATTACTAATTAGTTACTCCCTTTTTGCCCTTTCTTATATTATCTAATGCAATCTGTTCTTTTCTTCTTATTAACGTATCACTTTTTGTAATAACAGTGTCACAATTGAAAAATTTAGAAACAGACTTCATTTACTTTTTGATCCACAGATGCTTATTCTGCCCAGTATCACATACACAGAAACAACACCATTGTTTTTGTGAAAAGCGTTGTGTGGGTTCTCTGAAACAGCTTGTTCAACTTGGAGACATTCTTGTACTGACAAAGTCAGATAAAAATTACTTACCATCATCTACAATGGACCCGAATCCTGTGACAAATACACTTGTTTTAGGTGGCAACTTCATAGATGAATCTGGGAGGCAAACTCTCTGAACTATATTTGAAAATTCAACTTGGGTTGTCAGCTGAGCCAAAGCAATGTCATTATCATTTGTCTCTCTACAGTAGTTTTCATGAACTATAATTTTCCCCACATTTCGTTGTACAGAAGGTGGTGTTATAGTTGTACCAAAGGTAGCAATCCATTTACTTGAGTCGTTAGTCCTAAAAAGAGTGAAAAGGTAAGATTTATGTGATGATTAATTTTATCCTTAAAAACCATTAAGACTAATTACCCCAACTACTGGAGTTACACTCCTAGAAGATTCCTATGATGAAAGAATTTATGGAACTTTCTGGGAAAAAGACTTCTTGCGACCAATGCACTTAACTGTGTGCAGTTTATTAATTAGTAAGATTAACTTCCAATTTTTTAACTTGCAGTTTTTAAACTACTGACTTCTTAGGAACTCTTTTGGTTCCTGTTTTTTCTAATTTCAATGAAATGTATAAAAAATGATTCTGATTTGTTGTAGGTGATGTGAACACTAAGAGGCATTTTCCTTCTAAATTAACTCTTGCATTCATTTTTATTTTATGACTCACTCTTTGGCTTTTGTTTACTGGATTCTACGGCGGTTTTTGAGGCTAAGTGTAATGTGTGTGCTTTACAAGCTGTCATTTGCACTGAGTCACTGATCCACGTATGGCTACATTCCTCTCTGATAATCAAGTGCTAAGCACCCTAACTGGAAGCATAGCTTCTACCGCCTTTCCAGCCAGCCTGGTGAGTCCCTCTTACTAATTGTCCCTTTATGCAGATTTCTCTCCCACAAGGTCACAGTAGAGGCAACTTGAATTTAGTCCAATCTTCTCTTAGTCCAGGCATTCTATTTAGTACAGTCACCTCCTTAATTCTTCCCCAAAGCCTACTTTACTCTTTTTAAAATTACCCCCATTAAGAATGACTGGACATATATAGAAACTTAAAATTCTCTGGGGGAAGGTAAATTGTGTAGAAGGAAATAAACAGAAGTTAAAAGGGAATTTCCTCTTTTAGGAGTGATTACTGTGCTGGTGAATCATCAACTTTTAAGAATAATGAAAGATGAGTGGCTTTGTTAGCATTCACCCCTGTCCCGTGGATGAGGAAGGACCCGAACTCAGTAAAGGGAGTTCCTCTCTCATCTGTTCTACCAATGTAGGTAGTGAGAGATTTTACTGAAAGCAGGAATTGTAGGACTGTAACATTCATTTGAAATCCAGGCGCTAGGTAACCAGACTCCTGGGACATATAATCTAGGAGCTCATGAACTAGGAAAACAACATAGAATTATACCATCCCTTTACGTGTGGTCAGTGAGAGAAGAAGCCTCATGCAATAGACTCACCCAATTCAGTGTGCTTCGTGGACAAGGACACTGACACCCAAAGGTTCAGGGACTTCTCCAGGTGAGAGTCACCCTTAGCCAGATAAGAACAAAAAGAGGTGACCCAAGTCTCCTCACTTTTTTTCCCCAACCTGAACGGTTTAACAAAGACTGAGATAATTTTTCATGGATGTAAAGGTGCTAAGATTTGTCTTAACATAGGTTTTAAAATAAATTAATTTCTGAATTAAAACTACATTTATGAAAAATTAAACACTATTTGTATAATAGTTATCTTGGCTTCAAAGTACTCTTTTTCCCCTTATATGTTAATATATCATATTATGGGATTACATAGAATTAAATCAAGAAGTTCCAAAATTATATCAAGAGTTCCAAAAATGGAACTCTTCTTCATGAAGATCATCCTCACTTTGGTCAACTCTGTTGAATTATATCTCCCATACTAAAAACAAACAAAAAAAACAAAGAAAAACTTCCTTTGACATAACACTCACTATCAACTGCTAAATTTCTTTGCTCCCTCTCATTTAAAATTTCCTTAAAAGTTTTAAACTTACTTGATCCAATAATTCTTCTATTCTGTCTTGAGTCTATTCCCATTGTAAATATAATATCAAAATTTCTCTTATCAAAGTCATCTGTAATTTTTACTTTATTCTCCTCAATGGCTAACTCTCATGTAGGTCTGCCAGTCCACAAGGGTTCCAATGGACCCACTCAAGCAAATATTTTAATCACTAAAGCTTATGTTCGACTAAGTATTAAATTGGTAGTATGGTTTTATTTAATTTACATAAACCACAGATCAATTGTACACTAATAAGGATGATATAGAAACAGCAGTTCAAAGATTGAAGAACTATGTGAACATGAATAAATCACAGAGTTCTAACAATTGAGTGGAACTCAGGTTCATGCCGAGGGCATGATGCTAGTTAATTCTGGATTCATAAATATATGTTAACTGAGCCTCTTTTCTAGTAAGCAAATGACAGATAATCCTGTTAAATTTATCAGGTCATTTTCATTGCATGTCTACCCCATAAACAACGGTACAAACCATCTGGACTGTTACTCATAGGAAGCTAATAAAAATCCTTCCTGAATCATCAAGGTTGGGTTCCTTTCGCAGAGCCTGTGAATAATGCTACTGGTCAGGCAAAGGGCTGTTATCCAGAGCCTTGACCTATTTGAGGCTTTAAAGGCAACACTTTCTTTACCTGACCAGTAAAACCCTAGGGAGAAAAACATGGTGCGACTCTCATCTCCTGGCTTTATAGTGTGTTTGTGTGTATCTAAGTGTGAGAATTGACACTACTGAATCATGATGGCTACAACCAGCACAGCAGTCCTGCAAGATTATACGTCATGTCCGCCGCACCGTGAGGGCAGTGCAGCAGGGCAAGCAGGCCCGGCCTACCTTCCACATAGCTCTCCGATCCCACAAGCCCACAGGGCACCTTGGATGTTGTGACAAGAAGGGAGCATTCAGGAGGGAGACCTACCACAGTTTTACTTGTACAGTAAGCGTGGATATTGACACTGGGGAGTTGTATTAACTAGGGGGAAAAGGCAAAACTGAAGTAGCTGCTTGCTTCTTGAGTATGTAGAAGAGATTAAACTTGCTACAGGTGTAATAGTCTGGGTTTTTTTAGGTGTAATAATCTTTACACTAAAAGGATCCATGGGATAGTAGCAAAGGTAGCACTAGGATCACGGCAATAGAGGAACTATATGGTGAAAACTACCAGTGCGCTGAAGCGTCATGGGTGGGGAGCAGAGCAGGCAGAATGTGTTTAGAGACAGAGCAGGGTCCACCCTGAGTAGATGAGAGAATAGACTGGTGAGACCGGGCTCTTCCCACACACTGAATCAATAGCAAGAGAGAATCAGAAAGGACATTCAAGGCATCCCTGGTGGACTTACTTCCGGAAGCAGTGAGCTGCTGTGAGCAGCCACGTGCTGCTGATGAGGCTGGCTCCGCACTGGTGCCCAGAGCCCACGAGCTGCAGGCTGGCCTGCCATGGCCACTCCCCATCCATGGCCGTTTGCCGTCCCTGCACAATCCTCGCAGTAGAGGAGGATGCTGGTAATGGCATGTTTGAAAGTGTCATCCTTATCCCACAGCCTGCCACAGAACTTCACGTCAGTTTGTCAGGAAAAGGCGAAAACAAACCCCTAATTTGTGTTGGATGGTGCTGTGGAGAGAACCCAGTGCCCCAACCATTCCTAGTGCTGAGCTTCTGAAGCTATATATGGGCATGACCAATTGTATGAGGCTCAGAAGAAATATTTACTAACATTTCAAGGCATTCAGTCCAAGACTGACTTCTGTTACAAAACATGTACAGAGGGCTAAAGTAAACGATGAAATCATACATGAGCTTAACTACAAGCAAAGAAAATTTTAATTGGGAGTAGAATAGATTTGTACATCAGGAAATGTACCTTCAGTTATACTGAACAAGTGCTTCCCTAAACGGCTTTCACAGCCAGGAAGGGTGAGCAGGGCCGTGTGGCACTCTTTGAGGGAACTGCAGGACAGAAGCCAATCAGAAGCTAGAAACTGACACAAAGTGGGGCTGTCTCGAGGTCCTAAGCTCATGCGGAGGTCCGAGACAGGAGCAGACTGGCCGGACTGGTGAATCACAGACCTTGCAAGGTATTGTTAGGTTCAGGGAATTGTTCTCTCAGGCAGATTCATTTCCTGACACGATGCTGCAGCAAATCTCCTACACAGCACATGTCTAAGGTTCACAAAAGGATGTTTACTTTCTTTTAAAATGTTTTTCAGACATTTTGACTTTTATTTTGTTAAAGAACAGATGATTGAGTATCAATACATATAGGTCCTCTGCTAAATACTTTAGATACACTTACAGATTTTCTCACGTTTCTAAATAAGGAAACTAAGGCTTGGAAACAGGTTGCTGGAGGGCACCTGGCTGGAAGGGACAGAGGGGATATGGAACAGCAGCAGCCTCACCCAGGCCAGCGGCATCTTCCTGAGGAGGGAGAGCTCAACGTTGAAAGTAGGTCAGCATTTGCCTTTAACATCACTAAAGAGAATCATTTTCAGTCTTAATGATCTCTTCCTCTTCTAAACTTTGAAAGTCTCATTTAAAAAAATTCCTCTTCACTAACCTCAAATGCTCAATAAATTAGGCTTTAAATCTACTTTGAAAACATTTCAAAGTGTGCTTACAACATTTTAGTTAAGTGTATATTTGCCCATAAAAGACCCAAAATATGCTTGGGTGGAGGGGGGCAGCATTGTCAGAGAGGTACAAAATGTACAAATAAGATTTTTAAAAATAATACGTTATATAACAACTACTGTTAATTCCTGTCATTTTGTTCTGAAGGCCTGTAACAGTTTTACTGTTTTTGCTTTGTTTTGTTTTTGTCTATATTGTTGTAATTTTATTTTTTATTCTCTTTAAAATAAAAACATCAGATGTTTTTAAAAAATGCAAGAAAACAAGAAAGTTAAGAAGAAAAATCATAACTCTTTACCAGCTAAAAGCACTCTTGAGAATTGTGAGAGAATAAAAGAAATATTTAAAGAGAATATTAATATAATATCTAATACTTAAGATATTAAAAATAATAAAATATACAAGGACTAACAGTTTGGTTTATGAAAATATAAAGGAACAAAAATGCTTGAAAATTGTGCTTCTAACTCTTCTGTAACTATTTTCATTACTTTACAGTGCAATAACTGCACAATTATTGATTTTGGAACTTACGATTATTGAGAAGACTCCTCATTTTTCTGTTGTCAATAGCTAGAATATAATAACAAGAATTAGTTGGCAGAATTATATATTCCTTTTTTCATTTTATTTTTGTCAGAATGGTCATTCATTGAAATGCTAATTCACTGAAATCCATACTGTATTAACTTAAAGTATCCATACCGTAAGAAGGCATGGAATTCTTAACAACCGAGTAATATATAAGTAATCCCCTTTCTTTGACTTATTACTTAGCTCACATTGTAAAATTTTACTTGAAAATAAAATCCAAGAGTATTTTCTTTTCTGATTTTTCTTAGGAAACAGAAAAAGAGTTTAGGAAATTATACACTGATGTTCTTCCATGGTAAATTCTTAAAATGGGAGAATACATTTACCTAATTATTATGGAAAATAAAAGGGGTTACAAACAGAGAAAACTAGAAAATGGCAAATAAAAATCAAAACAAAGACTTACGTGTGAGTCTAAGTGACGGCTTACTTATAGTCAAAGGCAACTGCTTGGTCTTCAGACTTTGGTATAAGGTCCTTTCAACTTTCTTCTTGATTCGCTCTACGCTGTCGGTGGACGGATACCGAAACATGAGCACCATGAGAACGTTCACGCCTCGTTCATCTGGACTGAGGGCAAAACACAGGCAAACAATGCCGTTTCTCTACTTACAAGTTGTTTTCGCCTCTCAGGACTCATTACATTTAAAGAAACACACAGATGATATGTGCACACAAGATTTTGAAATCAGCTGTAGGTGAAGGAATTGGAATGGACGTGCAGTGATCTGCAGGTGTGGGGAGTACTGGCGAAAGCAGCGTGCTGGAAGACTGGATGGGACACAGGCCTGCAAACGTCACCCTCTGCTTTTCCTTGGCCCATAGCTGAGAGGGTTTTGTGAAGGAGAGGTTCATACATTCATGTTTGACATGAGCTCAAAGGATTTGCTTCTTGAGTCTTTTTGAGAAGCAGTTGTACTTGAAGTCATTATTCTTCAGAGTGATGTGCGAGACTCTTCTTTTGTTTACCAAACCCAGTTTCCCTTGCTTGCTGAGCACAGAGCTAGATTTCAGTTTTAACCTCCCTTCAAGTTTACCAGCATTCTCTCGGGAACTGTGGCCAGTGAAATGGAAGCAGAAATGACGTCACCCATGTCTAGGTCTGGCCACCGAAACACTTCCCATATCGATTTCCAGGCTCTTGCTCCTGCTTTGCTAGTCAGCTGGCAGCAGGAGGTTCTGCAGGTAATTCCACCCCACAGTACCTACCAGGGCCGACCTCTGGGCCCCCACTTCTCACCCTTTGAATGAGTCCTGAGCTGCGGATGTGAAATACACTTTGTTGGTGTGAAAGCACTGACATGGTCAGCTGATAACCGAGCCATTAGGGAAAACAGCTTACAGATGGAAATCATGTAATTAGTGATTTGAGTACATAATATACATTGTGATGTGTGTGCGCAGAATGCCTCTAACAGCCTCTCAAGAATTAATTCTGTTTGAAAAACAAGAGCAAAAAGAAGAGAGGAGAAAACAAAAGGGGTAAGATAGGAAAAGGGTAGGATAAAAAACGTAAAGGAGATAGAAGGGCAAGAGGGAAAAAGGCCTGGGGGCCTTTGTCATCTAACACATGCACATATTCACTCTGTCACCAAGAAGGGAGAGAGAGCACTTTATCTATTTTTGTAAAAAATAAAAATATATTTTATTTGTAAATATGTATATATTTACATATATATAAATATGATACTGATAGTGAGATACACACACACATATATATGGGCTCTCAGCCTTCTGACAT
Source organism: Dinomys branickii (assembly GCA_004027595.1). Lineage (NCBI taxonomy): Eukaryota > Metazoa > Chordata > Mammalia > Rodentia > Dinomyidae > Dinomys > Dinomys branickii. The sequence continues at coordinate 328,810 of PVLD010000219.1, forward strand.
CATACAAAAACATATTCAGGAATCAGATAATAATACCATGTTTAAGTTATTAAGAAATTAAACCTTTCTGCAAAACATTAAAGACACTTAAAAATAATAACAAAAATGCACTGACATTTAAAAAAAACTGCTGAGAGAAAGTCATAATCTGATGGTTGTGTAGGCTTAAAATTTAAAAAAACGTTAACAACGTACAATCCCTGCTTAGGGGCAGGGTGGTGTGAGCTGCACCCGCTCTTCCCCCATCCTTTCTCTGTTATGAGACTTTCCTGTTGCATGGCATTTCCCATCTCATCTTCCCCCTGTGAGGGAGAAACGGCTGCGCAGCATGACTGTGTTGTTTAAGGTCTGTGAAGTGTCTGTTTCTGTACATTTTTTCAGGGTAGTTGAGCAATCATGGTGATTAAATACCTCACCTTAGCATAGTAGGTTTGAAGTTACAGACTAGGTTTACATACCTTAATCTGATAACATGACATTTGATGAATCGACCTCCTCCAGAAGAACGTAGAAATATCCTAGACATCTGATTTTAAAAAATACACATATATGTATTAGTCTTAAGGGAAATATTAAGTAATCATTGTTTTATCTAGAAACACGAGGCAAAGATAAGCTTTTCCGCTCATTGCCCACCACCTACACTGACTATTCACAGTGGTGGCACCGCACCTGGGTTCCAGTCCTTATGGAACTGACAAACCTCAAAAACATTGTGCAACCTTGCTAAACCTTCGGAAAATGGGATAAGACTTCTCTGCCTCACACTGTCAGTGGAGAATGAAATAAGATTATGTAATGTCTCACACCTTCCCCGGCACCTGGCAAATTATTTTTATAGTGTTAGTTTTAATTATTGTCAACCGAGTGTGTGCTCCTTTAAGGCAGCATCTTTAATTCTAAGAAAAGACCACCTTGTTTGCTGCACTCATTGTTGAATGTGGTGCCCAGGCCCAAGTGATGACCTGGTTTGATGATCTCTTAAGTGACCACACAACTACACGGCCTGAACTGTCCGAGGTGTGAGGACATCTGCTTGGAGCGCCTGACACCTAGCTCTGAGTCGCCCAGAGGCACACAGGCTCTCCTATCGGTACCGAGGGCCACGTGTTTCACTACAACTCAAGCCAGCAGCATCTCATCCCTCAGGTTTCCGGGCTGAACCTTTAAAGGGTTTCGAAGTTCCCTGAGCTGATTTCCTGCAGGGCTCTGACTCGCTAACAGGAGCTCGGCTGACTGTTGAGGCGAGAGCGCTGGGACCGAGCGTCAGAAGTCAGAAATCACCAGTTCAGTCTCTGTGTCAGTTTATATAAGGTCCGTCCTCTGGGGTAGGAATAGCGCGCCCCTCCCTCTGCCTGACTCCTCTAAACAAGCTATGGTACCAAGTAAATTTTACCTCCTAAAAGGTTCATCCACTCCTCTTGCTATGGAAGGGAAGAAATCCTATTTTCTGTCTGCCCAGTGGTTCCCTCACAATGCTAGAAACCAATGCTGTCTTTGAAATACAAACCTGGTGTAAATCTCTGCCTCCAGCCCAGGTCCCTCAGTGAGCATCACGGCTTTGTCCTTCAGATGGCGTCTGCCTTGCGCTTCCCTTACCTTAAAGTCGCAGCCGCCTCCTCCCTCTCTCTATTCTTCTCTCTCTCTCCCCCCTTACTTTGTGAGCACTTACTTGGAGATACTCAAGGTACCACATATATACCAAAATTAAGTGCAAGAACAGAAAAATAAAGACAGAATGTCAGCCACTATATTTTATAGGAAAATGAAAGATATTTAATCTTTTGTTCCTAGAAGAAAGATATTTAATATAAAATGTATACAAAAATAAACTTTTTTGTCTTTTTGTCCTTCTGAGACAGGGTCTCGCTATGCAGTTCAGGCTGGCCTTGAGCTCACTTTGTAGCCCAAGCTGGTCTCAAATTCACAACAATCCTCCTGCCTCAGCCTCCCAAATGCTAGGATCACAGGCAAACACCACCACACCCAGCCCCCCCAATTAATATAAAATAATAAATAATGCTTGCAGCCTGGAAAATCAAACTTACATATTAAGAAACCACTAACACATGGATGTATAAAAAACATGGTATTTATACACATTAGAGTACTACTCTGCCATAAAAAGGATAAACTTGAGTTATTTGTAGAAAAATGGACGCATGTCAAGACCATAAAATTACGTGAAGTAATTCAAACACAACAGCTTAAAAGTCACATCATTTCTCCTATATGAAAACTCAATATTTATATATGAAGTATGAAATAAAAGAAGAAATAGGAAAAAGTGAGCTCAAGTCCAGCCTGAGTAGGAAAAAGAAGAAAAAAGTATTGTAATACAGAGTGGACAATGCTTTTAAAAGTGTACCTTGAGCCAGGTATGGTGGTACATTTCTGTAATCCCAGCACTCAGGAAGCTGAGGCAGGAGGATTGCTGCAAGTTTGAGGCCAACCTGGTTACATAGTCAGTTCAAGGCCAGCCTGAACTACATGGCAAGATTCTGTCTCAAAAACAAAAAAAAAGAAGAAAAGCAAATAAAAAGGCAAAAGTATACCCTGATTTAGTACAATTGTCTTTATATATTTTATATGTTCTTTGGCCTATCAGTCTGGTTTTCAGTCTGTATATATGATAGCTAACTTCATAAGCTCTTATCAGATACATAAATGAGTCTGATGCTGGGAAAGAGAAGGGGGGTTGGGACGGGGAAAAAGAAGGCCCTGGAATGTGCTTTGACGGGCACCACCCCCCACAGCGAACGTAGTCATTATGTCCTGCAAACACATACGAATAAAACGAAGTAAAACTTTACAAAAGAATGATAGAGTTAATAGAGAAAAGTCTATTTAAAGTTATTCCTTTTCTTCATTTCCATTAGGGCAGCGTAGTTTCTCACAACAACAATAACAAAAATATCTCCGGTGTGCTCTCTGTCCATAGTTGAGAGAGAAACCACGTCCGAACACCCATGTCTTTCCATGATTAATTTATGGCATAAAATTATTATTTCTAGCTTGTAGGAAGGGGTTAATTTTTCTACTTTAGCCATAGTTTCATTATTATTCCTACTGAAATGGTAACAACTGAGACAGCTAAAGTCATTCCACACTAGAAAGTCACTTGTCTCACTGTCAAAACATCCTCTCGTGGGCACTGCGGATGGAGTATTCTTCCCCTGGTCTGGTTCTCTGTCTGATCAAGTAGGCAAAATCCTTCCCCTGCTTACTTCCCTTTCTGGGACAGGTTGATTCTTTGGAGGTAAGTGTGGTCTTTCTACTTCCTTTTGGCAAAACTAGAATTTGTCCCTGTTCAAACCCTATACCAGTATATCCATCAGACATATGCCAAACAGGGAAGAGGCTGAAAGGAAACACAAGTATGAATTCACACAGAGACATACTTGGCCCAAGTTTAGCAACAAACATCAGAGATCTTCTCAGTAACCAATGGCATTCACGGTAGCACCAATCTGTTCCTTTACCTCTCAGGCCTCCACAGAATCATGCACATGCATCTAACGTATGAAAAGAAGGAATACTTGGCTGCCCAGGGAAGTAATATCATTGTCACTGGTGATTACCCAGGCAGCTACATCCTTCAAAGTGCAAGTAAAACCCCCATGGCAAGTCTGCACCCACCAGCACACAGGAGTACCAAGGTACAGGAAGACCTCACCTGCTAGCATTTCTCACCTGGAATGTTACCCAATTGGGCAGTGGTTGTCAGCCTAAAACCGTGGGGTGCCGCACAGACCACCGTGACTGGTCCATAAATGACCTAAATGACCGTCTGGGCTCTGAGGTATATCCTACTCATCAGTCCTGCAAAGCAAGTTTTCTCTGGAAAGTCCAGCACCCAAAGTCCGTCACATACTAAGAGTAGTCAGTTGGACATAAGACTCCCCTTCTTGAAAACCATCTCCAGCCAACCTCTGGAGACGGTGATACACATTCCCCTACATTTAGAGGGAAAGAAGGGCAGACAGGAAGAACCAGGACACGCTGTAAGTTCAGGCAGAACGTCTGAGGCCCTGGGCACACAACAAGGGGGCATCACGCCTCTGTGAGGACGTCCTGCCTGCAGCCATCCCAGGAATGACCTGGGACGTGATCATGCCCTGGCTTTGTAGTTCCCTAGTCTGCAGCTGGAACAAGAACGTTGCTGTAAGATCAGGGATGAAAATCTTCATGGGAATTTGTACTGTCCTTAAGACTTCATAGTCTTAAAAGCAGGAAAGTGAATTCAGCAACAGATAAATAAATAAAGAGAACATGGCATTTACTCATAATGGAGGGCTACTCTGCTACAAAGAAGCATATATTCGAGTCATCTGTTGGAAGTGGATGTATCGAGACCATAATGTTAGGTGAAATAAATCCGAAGTGTACATTTACATATCTTACAAGTTTAAATTTCTCTTATATGAGAAATCTAAAGTGTAAATAAGGAACAAAATAGAAGGTAATTACAGGAAATAGGTACTTTGCAAATGGGAAGGGGACCAGGAAATGCAGGGAGGAGGGAGCCAGAGGAGAGGGAACACAGGAGGGTTAAATTGTGCTGGGTATGTGTGCCAGCTCCTCGGGGTGAATGCAAACACATATTAACAACGACAAAAATAAAGAGAGCAAGAGGATGTTCTCGGTATTGATGAGGATGGCCCAACGTGGAGAGGAAGTTTCCTTTTCCACATGTTCACCACAGAGTCACTGGAGGTTCTTGATTCTGAAAGACGGAGGCACTAGTGTGTTTCTAGCCCCAGTAACATCCGCAGCCGAGGCTGCAAGTGTGACAGCACCCAGCTCAGCTTGGCCCAAAAGTCCGCAGAATGTGGCTGGTGATGCTGAGGCAGGGTCTGCCGTGGGCAGCCTCACTATTGAATGGCTGGCTCCGTAGGGGCCAGGGGTCAGGGCTGCACCCACAGGCCTGGGGTCTGGGTGGGTCCCAGGCAGGCTTTGCAGACCCAGGGCCCAAGGGAGGCCTCCCGCAGCACCCCAAGGTGTGTGGGTACAGTGGGGGGTACATGTTGGGGAGCCTCATATCTACTCAGGTACAGTGATGGCTCTTTGCTCATTACACTGGGCTGGCTCACATCCATGTAACTTTACACGTGCATTTCCCTTCTCCTACAATACACTTTTTGTCCCCACCAACTTTCTTCAATTATAGCTTTGTTTTTTCCCGAGATGCTCCAATGACAACTAAGTTATCTCTGATTTACCCTCCTGAAAGTGTCCTGCTTTGTTATGTGGACCACTGCTCACACACGGTTCCTTCCTGGCCATTACCCTGTGGTTCATTCCACAGTCTCCAGATCACAAGCTCTGGTCTGGACTAATTGGTGCACAGCTGATAAGTAAGTGGATAAACAAATAAGGTCTAAGCGAATTAGGAATAATGATACAGAGAAGGAACAGATATGATAACACACTGTTAGTAAGTATAAACCCCTGAACTAAGTGGGAGCTGGGAGAACCCAGGGCGACCGCACCTGGGTGATCACTCTGTAGGCTACGGTCAGGGCTGAGTCAGGCACATGGAGTTCACTGCACTTCTTCGATCTCATTTTATTTCCATCTTTTGAGGAACAGGGAAAAAAGCCAATTTTAATATCTCTAGCATCTCAGATAAATATTTCTCAGATTTTGAATTATTTCTATATGACACTTTGGGGATCAGGAGCCTATGACATCACAGTGTAAGAAAATGTCAAGAATCTTGTCAAACTAAAATGTGATAGGATTTACCATAGTCCCCTATGACCTCTATTTAAAATGTATAGATTGTGTACAATACAAAATTAGTATGACCATTAATTACAGCTTATGTGTTTACATTAATTACAGTCTCTCCTATGTAGCAGGCATCAGGCGGATCGCTTTGTGTAAACCTCACACGAATGTAGGAGTAACTTAAGGTTCAGGATGTTTAAACTGGTCTAAGGTGGGGCAGGAAGTTAAGGGTCTAGAATTTGAAACCAAGGAATTCTGTGTTGACTACATTAAGTGGCATTGACAATCCTCAGTTACATACTGGACAGAAATTTAGAATTTGGGGGGGCAGGGTAAAAGAAATACTATTCAACAACATTTGTTGAAGCACAGCAAGGATGATGTCATTCAAGACCATTCCCACGAATAGATACTGATCATTGCCGCACATAGATGAGTGATTGGGGTCAATTCTGAATGAAGTAATGGCAAGTGGGGCCTTACAGGTGAAGAATGTGGGTGTGATTTTATAATCACTAAGGAAACAGCAAGTGTAGGGGGTGGCTCGGCACGAATCTGCCTACTAGATGCTGCCTGGACAGGGCAAGGTGATCAGACACCATCCGGGGGGTGGTGAAGAATGAAGACCTTCGTCAGACATAGGACGATCAGATATCAAAAATGTGGGGTCCTTGCTAAACTGACTTAATGGGCTTCTTTGCTACAGCAGGGTTTTGTGAGGAATCACACAAACAAGCTAGCAGATGCCTGACTAAAATTTGGCTTTGGGCTCTTTTTAATGGGTAGGAATGTCCTAGGGGAAGTGGCCCTTACAAGAGAGCCTCATATACATAATGATTCCCTAATATACGCCTCATAAAAGAGAACCTCTTCTTCCTGCTGCAAGTTTTACAAGGGCTATGAGAGCCATCTCTCCTTAGACATCTAATCATGGCTGTAATCATTTCCTGCAAGCTTAATTTATATTGGTTTTCTTGCTATTGATAGGTTTCCCGCCCAAGACCTGCCCAGTCCTCATGGCAACAGTCCAATGCTGAATTATAATGGTGCCTAGCTCCTTCTTCCCAGAGACCCCTGTAGTTTCTTCTTCCCAGCTGCCTTTGCCAAAGCCCATGCAGGCCAACAATTATCCAATCCCCCTTTAGTAACTTATGCTGAGCAGCCTACGTCAGCTACCCTATGCCCCTCCCCTCGGAGTGCACATAAGCTCCAACCCTGTCCTTTGTCTTCAGAGAGCCAGGACAGCTGTCTGGGTGCAGACTCCCTCCGTGCCCACATTAAACTTTTATCTCTTGCTGTTTATATCTCTCTCCTCCTCTGCATCCTGTTAGATTGAGTACCTAATTATCACTCAATCAGCTATCAGGGACTCTGTACATACTGTGATATTTAGTCCAGTCTCGGTTCATGGCTCAAACCTGAGAATCTTAGTAGTAATTATTGCATTTTAAGAAATACAGTATCTAAGCAGACGATGAAAGTATTCATGCGCTTTAAAATTGGATCCTGACTGTAGCCCTTGGTTTGTATTCCAGCATGAAATGTTTGGAGCAGGGCTTGTGCCACAGGTCTGAGGAGGTAGCCTGCTGCGTACCCACTTATTGTTTGGGAGCTCCAGGGTACACCTTTTCTCTGACTCAGCACTGGGTTTAGATTAAGTCCTCCAGAAAGGTCAGCATTCACTGGATGCCTGAGGGAAAATGCTTTTTAAGGTTCACCCCAAAAATTTAGACAGGCAGGTTGTACAGATCTCCTGCTACTATCAGGGCAATGTGAATCATAAGAGGACAAATACACCAAGAAAATGATTCTGTGTTGCTTCGTTCTCAAGGAAAACCTTCTGTTAACTCAAAAAGATTTTCTGTGATTTCTATACATTTTCATCATTCAAATCATACATTTTGATAATTACACATTGTACCGTGGCAGCTCACCTATTGTTAACCATGTTGTTATTTAAGATTTCATTTTGTGTTCTTTTCTATGCATAAGCAATGTTCCAAACTCCTGGGAGACAAGGACAGGGCTGGTTGGCCTTGGCCTGTGGGTAGCCTGGTATGAAGGAGGTAGGCAATGATATTTTCATTAAAGATTGATTCTCTGGTAATGGCAACTCATAACCAACATGATTTAAAAATTTTGCTGTTTCCCCTTGTGAATCTCATTATGCATTCCCCCTTTGTTATTTATTATTTATTAATTCAACATAGTCAGGTAGGACTCTCCTAGGTTTAAACACTGTGACAGACTCTGGATAGAGAATATTAAACAAAAAATTATAAGCCCTCAATGCTTACAATAGAGACATATATTATAACAACCAAAAAGACATTCATCACCAAAGGCCATCAGCAGAGTAAAATACTAGAGAAGCATAACTGGGGATGGGGCTCAGCAAGGGTTTCCTGATGGCGTTTCAGTGAGATTTTGGGGAAAAAGCATACGAAGTCAGGGTCATGGGGCAACTTCCAGGTGAAAGAAACAAAACGTAGCTCAGGCTGGCCTCAAACCTACTATGATTCTCCTGCCTCAGCCTCCCGAGTGCTGGGATTACAGGTGTGCAGCAGTATACCCAGCTTAAAGAGCATCCTGATTGCAATGCAGCTAGGAGATTATAGGGATTCTGAAGCAGAGGCAGTGATAACTATGATTGTCTCTATGAGGGATGATACAGCTGGGTCCAGAATGAAAATAATGAATGTGAGACAAAAACACCACCTGTCTCTCAGGAGCTCTCAATAAATATTTCCTACTCTTAGCCTCTGCTGTTCCTTAGAATTTTTTCTTCAGTTTTGGAGAACATGAACGCAGTGTATCTGACATCTAGGAGGTTGGGAGTTACAATGTTTCCCCTACATCACATGAAGATCGGCCACCATTCCTATACCAATGTCACTTGCTGAGCAGGGGGTGAGAGAATAGGAAAGGAAGCCGTTTCCAAGAATGGGACATAGATGTGATAACTTTGAGAGCTTCAAGTAGAAACGTCAAATGGACCACTGAATGGACCGAGTGGCACAGTTTCATCCACATGGTTCAAAGGAAGCCACACATGCCCCCCCCCCAGCTCAGACAGGGGAGCACAGTCGTGTTCTCCAGGCCACTCTGTTCAATAAGCAGAGGTGGACATATGTTCCGACTTTGTCCAACCAGATAACATGTTTGATTCTTCAGACAGCTTCTTAAGGACAGGTATAGAAAATTCTCTTTTCCTGTTTCAGTCACTAACCTAGAAAATTGTATATATAGACTAGCTACTAGCTTTCGTATTTGCCATGGGAAATTATAAAAAGGAGGAAAAAAAGCCTGAGTACATTGTTTGATCATCTTAATCCAGCCATGTCTGAGGCCAGTGCATTGCTAGGTTTTCCCAAGTCTTCTCATTATGTTTTTATCCTTGTACCTCCAATTTGTTTGCTAATTGGGTTTCTATTATCTGCTGCCAAAGTGAGTTACTGCGGGAATAAAGAACACTGCTTCATGTCCTGAGCAACTGGAGAAAGAGAAGCAGAACCAGGATCATGCCTTGGATGATCTAGAGGCCAAGGCCAATGGAGATGTGGTGTTTATCAAGTTGCATATCAAGAAAACACACAGTTCCTTCTTTCGAGTTTGCTTGAGAAGCTAGACTCACTTACATGATGATGGAGTGTGATGAAAGAATTGCAGCACACGTTTATTCTCTACCTACACTGCATTCAGTGGTGGGCATGCCCGTCCTTTGCCTTCTCCGAATTGGCTGACAACAGCTCACACCTGCACTTCTCCCAAGGCTTGCCCTTGTCTGACCTGAGCACCTCACCTGCCCTGGAGACATCTGGGTACCTCTGTTTACAAGCAGATGAACAGCCCAGCCCAGTCCCCTCTACACAGAACCACCTCTGTAATGAATTTAGGCTGCAGGTCTCCCACACAGTTCAGGCTGAGGCTGCAGTTTTGAAGCCACCATATCTTTATTTGGTTTCTTTCTTTGCTTTTTCTGCTGTTTCTACTTCCTTACAAACTTTTTTTTGAAAGTTCTTAGTTAATAAATCGTTGAATCAAGAACCTTCAATCATAAATTCTGATTTTTTAAAAACACTCTGCCTTTTGGGGATACAAACAATACAAGAATAAATCAGCTGGAGCTACAGCATGCCATGCCATGCATCTATTTCAGGGGCTCTGTGCTTTTGGAATCAGCCATTACACATCCCCCGTTTTCATGTGAGTATGAAAACGTTGTAGCTATGGAAACATTCATTAAGCTGTGCTACTAAAAAGTAAAATCAGAAAAGATTAGGAAAGGCAACAAAGAAAGAAAGAAAAGTTACGTTCCTAAGGAAGTTTTTGTATTACAAGTGTTATTTCCTGGAAAGAAAAAAAGGAAGATAGGAAAAAAAAAAAAAAACCTTAAAGACGGTCCTTCAACTATCTTAGAGCTTTAGAGCACAAAGAGCCACACAGAAAGGGTTTCGGTGGGTGCTCTTCCGGAAACCCCTTCCGGGCTCTGTAGGCAGATAAAGACAGGACAAAGACCTCACTGAGCTTTATTAAGATCAATAGAGAAACTTAATAACAGCCGTTTCTGCCTTTAATGCCAAAAGCAGTTTCTGACCTCAAGCTTAGATTACGGAGTTAAGATAATTAAAAAGACAAGGAGGGAAAAGCTACTTGAGAGAGGCGTGGCAACATAATTACTAGGAAAACCGGCTCCCCTCGCTCACCTTCCAAATGCGAAAGCAAGAAACAGCCCCCAAAAGACTTATTTAATATGTAAAATGCACGCATGCGCACGCATACGCGCGCCTAGGCGTGTGCACGTGTATATGGTCTCGCTTTAACTTCAGTATAATATTGCACCAGATACACACATGTACCCATGTCCACTTTACTTAATCATTAAGTAAGCTGTCTTCCTAACAGCCCCTCCCCTTCAATTACTAATTACAATGGGACAGAAAGAAACCAAATGCCCAGAGGCCTACGTTGAGATCAAAGACAGTAAAGGCTCTATTACACTGCTGGTGGGAATGCAGACTGGTGCAACCACTGTGGAGAGCCGTTTGGAGATTTCTCCGCAAATTAGGTCTAGAGGTTCCATTTAAACCAGCTATTCCTCTTCTGGGTATTTTCCCAGAAGATCTAAAAACATCATATCACTCTGATATATGTGCACCCATGTTTATAGCAGCACAATTTGTAATA